>MNCI01024285.1:3191-51359 GCA_015680685.1 Gnetum montanum | reverse complement strand
TACTCCAATCTTCATTATCATATAGTTCATTGGTTATCCAATGAACTTCCTCACTAGGTGTGGCATTATCGTGATCTTGTAGGAGAGGCATGGTTGTAAAGTTGTGTGTGAATTTATATGTGACTTTTAATAATTATTTCTTTCTAAAAGATATATCATTATGTCCTTTACAGTGACCTTGTATGATATAACTAATCTAGATAACTAGCACCATCCTCGGCAATGGTGCCAATGATGAGTGGCGAGGTACCCCTACACTCAACCATACGAATACGAGTGTTACACGTGTGATCTAGTCAAACTTTGCAGATAGACTAGTTGTGGCATCTAGAAAGTTAGCCTTAGGTCGCAGTTCACTATCTTCCCACCTGGACTAGTATTAGCTTTGTCACATATGGTTTAGTCCAGAGTGAGGTGTATGATGTTTTTCCTAACCTAATGCTACTCCTGAAGGCAAGGGAAAGTAATATTTGCCTAAGTGCAATGAGCATCCATTCCTTGATTATCCGTACACATCTTGGACTTTGTGCAAGACTACCACTAGGATTACCAAGCACAGATCCTAGGTACGCTACTGGGTTACCAAGTAGTCATACTTAAATGCTCATAATCAAGTTATACTCATTCTACATTTTAACATGGGATAAGGGTGAGAAGAGATTAACTAGGAAAGCATTAAATAAAAATAAATAATTAATTTATCTAAGTGAATGCTGCAATGATGAAGGAATCTCGATCTTTATTTCTGGTCATGTGCATGTCCAAGTACCTCACACTTGAATAAAGGATGCCATACAATTACAATCACCACACTACGGGCATACACTAGGAAATAATTCTATCTCTAGAGAGATAAAACTACCAGAGTTTCGCTAAGGGACTAAATCTAAGTGCCTAAAACTAGGAAAATCGCCTCTTATTTATAGAAATTGAGGTAGGTTGGGATATTGCATATGCAATATCGCAGCTAGGCTACGATATCGCGTACGCGATATCGTGGCCACTGCAACAACAGGGCTATGATATCACAGCTACGATATCATAGCCAACAAATTCATGAATCATCATTACTTAACTAGTTTCATGCTGGGATTAAGGATTATGTTGTATTGCACTACACGAGGATCTAGGCCTAACATGTCTTTGTAAGACTATGTGAATGCCTTGATGTTTTTGTTAAGTATTTTTGTGATGTTTTGGACATGTTGAGGCTTTAACAAAGAACTAAGTTTCAATGTTTTCACCTCACCATTAGATGTTGCTATGGGGACTTCAATAAGGGGATCCTTAATGATGTCACCTACCTCTAGATCTAGAGCCTTAACTAGATATTCTAGCTAGTCTAGTGGTGCCTCTATGGATGTTACATATGCATTGTAGGCTATAGGCTCAAGGTCTAGGCATTGAGGATTGATGCATCACATAAGATCACCATGTGACCTGGTGAGGACCAACGATGAATGAAGATGCTCGTACATAGACATGTTGCAAATCCTCAATGATCCTACAAAAACAACCAAAAAAATGTCAAGACACACCTGTTTGAATCAGAGTAATATGCACAGTTAAAGAAAATAATGCAATCCAAATTTTCCTAAGTATGTAAATGTGATTTCAAATGCAAGGGATGCGTGGGCCAATTTTAGGCCTTAACAGGCCATGGGGTTGCTAGTTTAAGATCTTAGTAGACCATCGGGTGCCAGTTTAATGTCATAGTAGATCAATGGGATGCCAGTTTAACGTCATAGGAAATGGATGAAATGCTAGTTTAATGTTTTAGCAGATGGATGAAATGCCAATTTAATGTCATAGTAGATGGATGGGATACCAGTTTAACATCATAGTGGATGGATGGAATGCTAGTTTAATGTTGTAGTAGATGGTTAAACATGCTAGTTTAACTTCATAGTGGATAGATGGACATGTTAAATGCATTATTAGAATGAGGTTTGGTGCGTTAGGGAAGAAAAATTGGTCAAGGAACCCATTTGGCAATAAGAAAAATTCAAAATTTTTCTAAGTCTAGAGACAAGCAGAAAAATTAAAAAATTTTCTAACTTTGGTGACTATGCTCACACTTGACTATGCTTTGCATTGTTGAGCGTAGTCCTCGCTAGGTAAAAATTTAAGTGATCCCCAAGGGTATATAAGCATGTTTTATCCTTGATGAATTTGTCATTGTCAAAAGGTAAAAATGAACTTTGCAGAGCATAGTTGTCAACAATGTTGCATTGAAGTGGACATTAGCACCCCAACCTAATTAACGTGGATGAGGGAGAGTGAGTCCTTAGGTGCCTACTGTGAGCACACATAGAAGAATGTAGGACACCATCAACTACTGAGTACTCCTAACTATTCTCACCTCCTTTTCATTGTTTCCTACATTTTTTTGGCTTCATGCACTTAGACACTTTTCATGGGGTTTTGGGGTTTGATTTTATGGGTGGCACCCTACCTTGGTAGGGGTTGCCATGGCCTTGGCCATTGTGATCGTCATTGTTGTGAGGGTGTGCACATGCAAGGGGTTATGTCATTTCTTTAGTTTCTTGAGGATTGCATGGGGCAAGAGTTTCTATGATTAATGTGTGTGGCAACGGAAAATGTGAGCATAGGGGTTTGTATTGTGATGATTGTGGCTATAGTGGTAACTAGAGTGGCCACAAGAAAAAGAGGGCTATAGGTTTGTGGTAGGTTTTGACATTTTTATAGAATGTAGGGTGAGAGATTGGGGTTTCAATGACATCCTAGGGCCATTGCCTGTGGGGAATGGGTGTGGTGAGCATTACCATAGTCTCTAATTTTTTTTTTTTGAAAAATAAATCATGATTTCATGGTGGTTGCACTAAAGCAAGGATAGGTGTCATTGATGGTGGCCATGGTAGCACGTTGTTGGGCAAGGATGCAATGGGAGATTGTAGTTTCTATTTTCATTATTTTTATTTAAAAGTGACCATGGAGTAGACAACAGGGACCAGGGTTTGGTGGCCAAGGTAGCGGCCAGGGGGTAGAGCATCGATAGCAACCAAGATGATCCATTTGCATGGGGACGAGGTAAGGGCCATGGTGTGGTAGCCATGACCAAGGAGATTGCAGTCGATGGGGAAAGGTTTGGGTGATGTAGCCATAGGAATGGCACCACTATGCTAATTAGTGCAGAGTGTGTGGGGTGTGATGTCAAACAATTATTCTTTTTACAAAAGATTTTGAATTTTTTTGGAGGCTACACTCTCCAAGAGCATAGCCATCAATTAGATTTTTTTTTTTTTTTTTTGCAAAGTTGAGGGCTACGTTTCCTAAGGAGCATAGTTGACAGTTAGAAATTTTTTGCGTTCCTAGACTATACTCCCAAAGGTAGCCCAGAGTTAGAATTTTTCTTACAATTTTTTTAGGTTGTGTTGCTTGGAGTTAGAAAAGTTTTTAAAAATATTATGCCAAAGTAGAACATAAAATGCTAATGTCATGTTGCTAAAACATGAGAAACATAATGCTGAATGTGCAGTCATGCGAAATGTTAATGTTATGAACACATGCTTTAGCTCAGTGAGCATTAGGTGCATCAAATGTGTATGTTGATGTCTTATACTCATGTGGCCCAAGGGGCCCTAGGATATTTTTTCTTACTAAGTCATGCTACATCATGCTAAATTCTGCTAGTGTAAATTAATGTAAATTTTCCAAAATGCATCTTATTGTATAATAACGTTGCATTTGTTGCTTGTGTGATCATAGGGTGTTGCTAAAGCCAATCTTAGTCATTGTGGAGCTTATTGACATTCTTTGTTACATGAGTGAGCTTGTGCCCAACATGCTTGCACTAGATATGAAGTTGGGTCATTAGGTGGTATGGTTTTGGCCAAGGACATCTGAGTTCTTGGCATTCTTGCTACAACACTGTAGTGTGATTATCTAGTCATACTTAGTAGTGGAGGCTACCAGCACCATCATTGATACATTGCTACCTAGGGCCAACCAAGACATATTGAGGTTCATGTTCAATGAGCCCATGACTAGTTATGATCGAGTAGGTAGTTTGAGGCGAGGCCCTAGGAGCACTTGTCCCTTACCTAGGATTTGGGGAATGCTAGAGTTCTCTTGTTACAACAAGAGCAACACCCTCTTCATTACTCTACGCATGCATACTGTGTTCTAGAATCCACCTGGAACTGTATTGTGTGCTAGAGGATAAGTGCTCATATGCTTTTGCATTATGTTTCTTTTAGCCCATGCTAAGTTTTCTAACTATTGATTGCTCATGCTTGATGCCATATTTAAAGTTGATGATCAGGGGCTTTATGATGAGCCAAAGGCTCTTTCCTTGACTTGCACCACCCTAAAGGTATTCTCCTCTAGTCCAAACTTTTGAGAGGTTGTGATTGAGTAAGTAGGAAAGGACCTAGGGAATTATCCTACCTAGTACTTGAAGGCATTTGAGTGGTGCAAGACTATGATTGCCTTGATGAGGGATGGACTAATGGCAAGCCCAAATTTGAGGAGCTAGTTATACCACTATCTCCATTGCACACACCATTCATTCCATGCAAGCATTTGTTGTTTGAATTTTAAGCTTTCTCACATGCACTTGTTGATTTTCCCTTGCATAATGTTATCATTATTTTGCCTATGTTACAATTGCAGTTGCTTAAGGAGAGGTGATGGTGGTCACCATGGGCTGTAGTGAGGCCACCCCCATTATGAAGTATGGTGATGTAGAAGGGGCATAGCATTAGTTGTGCATTAGTTTTTGGAGGTGTTAACTAGTCGACTCACACATGTTGGGTTGATGAACCTTTTCTTGGCCCTTAGTCCAAGCATTTTGATGGTTGAGATGGTCACCATTATTGACTCCTTCAGTAGCGATGCCCACTGCTTCATCACCTATGTGCATGGAGTGAGGGTAGTCTTGGACCTCAGAGATGCCTTCTTTATTGACCTCTTTGGCCTCCCCTCTGAAGGTTTGTTGGTCATTGACAAGGCTAGTAGAGAGGTAGATTATAAAGGAGAGATTGAGGATCTCACAAAGGCATCATAGTTAGAGATGTATAGATGTCTAAGGTTTAGGAGCTTTACCCTCTTTTTTGTGCCCATGCCTTTTTGAAGTTGCTCTCCCAAGGAAAAATCATTAGGGTGAAGCAGGCATGGATGATGAGAGAGGTATTGGAGGAAAGTATGAGGTTCAACTGGGCCTCCTTCCTCAATGCTATATTATAAGAAGAGATCACCAGACTTTGCTACAACCTCCATGCAAGGTCTCACATGCACTTCGTGTTCTTTGTAGTGTATCTATGAAGGTTCAAAAAGTCCCTAGTGGTCTGAGATAGTAAGAAGTGGGTAGTGTAGGATCATGAGTAGCTGTCCAAGCCTTGGGCTAGGCACCTATTCGCAACTACTCATAAGTAAGACCCCCTAGAGGGAATCGATGAGTCATACTTAGTTATGACCAAAGCCCATCTATGATGGTCATGGTCCCATTATTTCTATGATAGTGTAGCCAAGTATCCCCTAATCATTATTGGGGATGCAAACAAGGCCAACCATTACATCACAGAAATGGTAGGGCCTTCCAAGACAAAGATCAAGAGGCCACACCTAGTAGAGGAGGTTGCCCTTGTAGTTGGACAAGTAGGCATCAAGAAGATCCACCTCAAGATACCCACTTTGCATGTAGATTTTGTAGGTTAGTTCATATGTAAATGCATTTGTTTTTTAAATTTTCTATATTTATAACTTTTATGTTTTCTTGTTATGTTATGCTAATGCTATTACACTATGTTTGTGAGTTAGGCAAGAGAGCTACTAAAGTAGTGGTAGCAACAGCGATAGAGATAGCCCCTCTTGAAGTTGAGGAGGAGGAGGCACACTAAGAGGAGTTAGAAGAGACCATAGAGGCCTTCCAAAAGTTTGATGCAGAGGAGCTATTTCACCCTGATGAGGGTGATTTTACCAGCCTATTTGATGACGTGAAGTTGGGAGATCCCCCTGCACTCACACCTAAGGGCTTTCTTTGTAAACACTTTAACTTTCCATATGTTTTACTCTTTTAATTTTTCATTTTTGGGTATTTTGCTATTGCTAAGTATTGTTGTTATGTAGTTGTAGATGCACCTGCTAGTAGTCTACCACCCATGCCTATCTACCACAAGCCATGGGTAGGGATGTCAAATAAGTTTTCCTGCATAGAAGGCATTGTTGAGGACATGGTAGACTACATACAATAAGCAGATCCTAAGCTCAGTATGCTTATTGTTATTTTTTTCCCATGTTGCCTTATTGGATTTTATGCTTAGTCTATGGCTTATGTTGATTCAGTTGTTGCATGCCAACAGGTTCTAAGCTTTGTTGTGATCTAAATCAGGTGGCAAAGGTGGATGTCATCCCTGAATACCCTCCTGAAGTGGAGCAAGTGCCTCGCCAGGTGTATGAGACAGTTACCAAGTGCACACTTTTCAATGCAAAAGCATTATGGACCTACAAGTGCTTGAATTAGCACCTATGGAAATGCATGCACGAACTTCATGAGACAATGGTGAGTTAGAACATGAAGATCGGGGATATCCAATCCCGATATGATTTCCTGTCAGCTCAAGCATGGGGAGATAGTACCTGGTAGATTGTAGAGATTGATTACACTAGGTACTGGTTAATGATTTGGGGCAAGAATGAGGCTACATGGGAGATCATTAAGTAGAGGCTACAGATGGATCTATTTGCTAGAAAGGGCCAGAAGTGGAAGAGTTTCAGCACTAATGTGTGCAAGTGGAGGTACACATAGAAGGATCACAAGCACCACTATAAGCATGAGTGAGATACATATCTTCAGTAACTCAAAGAGGAGTCTATTAAATCCCACTGCCTTGAGTTGTTTGGTGAGATGATTGATGGAAGTCAAGCTTTCGAGGTGTTTGTTCATCACATAGTGGTTAGTGGTTCTCCTGAGTGGGAGGTATGCAGCCACCTACATGGACTGCCATAGATGAAGACAAGACCCTTGCAGGTGTTGACTTTGACCAAAAAGACTGGATGTGGCTATTAGAGGGTAAGATCCTCTAACACTTGGAGGAGGGCCTTGATAGAATACTTTTAGATATGGTTGATGAAAGACCCTCTCAGGCTAGTTCTTTATGTTGGCTTTTTATGTTTTTTCCTATTAGTTGTATATTGTACACTTGCTTACAATTTCATGTTCTATTGTTGCTACTGATAGGCACTAGGCGATGCTGTAGACCCTAGCGGCATGGTGGAAGAAGAGGAGCCTCCACCCACACCTAGCACCACTAGTTAAATAGACCCTAATGTAGGCTTACCATTGGGCATTTTTGTATTTTTGTGTATTTTTTCATGTAATGTAGATGACATGTATTATTTTTCTCATGAGATGTGGTGGATTTTTGCTACTTGAAATGTATGATGAGTGGATTTTAGTATTTATTTCCTATATTTGATGTTAATGTTGCGATGAGCTAATTTGATTAGGCCATAGCAATTACTAGTTTTAGGCCATTTTAGGCCATGTGTGTAGACAACATTTTGATAGTTTTAGGCCATTCTGGGCCCCAATGATAGTTTAAGGCCATTTCAGGCCATGTAGCAATGAAATATTTTTGCCAGTTTTAGGCCATGCAATGCCAGTTTTAGGCCATGGAAAGTCATGTAGTAGTTTATGGCCTTCTTGGATCACAAGATGCAAGTTTAAGGCCATGGCGGGTCATGCTAGTATTTTTAGGCCATTTCAGGCCATGCATTAAGGAAATAAAGGTTGTCAATTTTAGGCCTTGGTAGGCCATGTTGTTTTGTAATCTTTGAATTTTAAAATATTTATGTGTTTTGCTATTTTTATATATATAATCTAAATGCCAAAAAGTAATTAAGAAAAAATGTAGACTTAGTGAAAATGCACAAGCAGAAGAAATAAACACATGTAAAATAAATAATGTAAAAAATGCTAACAACCAAGCTAGCGTAAAATGCAATCAAAATGCAAATAAGAAAAGCATGTAGAAGTGGGGTAGGCAAGGACCTAGCACTTACTAGACTAAGGGGATGCCTTAGTCACACAGTTGTTTCCTAATTCGGTGTGGGTTAGGTGGTGCATAGGGCCTGGAGGGTACAATACGGTACTTGCCTTGACCTTCGTCAGTTATGTTGAAGGGAAATTCTACCCACAAAGCATCTTTTGAAGGGTTAGGGGCTTCTTTTAGCTCTTCAGATTGGTTTGCTTCACATTTTTTGCCTTTTTGTTTTCACGGGAGGCATGTTATCGAGGAACTCCACCTCTAATCCTTGTTCAACATCAATGTTGCTAATGGTTAGATGGGCTACATTGTTACCGTGTATGATAATCTCTTTACCTTTGTATGGAAGTTGGATTTCTTAATGAATTAGGGAGGAGATAGCTTGCAGCTAGGCTAACTAGGGACTACCTAAGATCCAGTTGAATCCTAGCATTTCCTCAACCACTATGAATTTAGCAGTGGTGGGAATTTCTCCCCTGTCATGAAGGCTATCATGACTATTCCCCTTATGACCATGCATGACCCATTGAAGGACTTCAAGCATGTTATCTTTGTTGGTTGAATTTGGTCAACACGACCAAACTTGTCAACAACTATCTAAGGGATGACATTTGTTATTGCCTCATCATCGATGTGTACCTTGCATATTCTGCATTCTCCCATGTAGATGGTGATGAACATCAACGTTGTAATGACTTGATCCTTCTCAAGGTCTATCTTGATCACCTCATCGTGAAATGTCAGGGGTGTTGAACTTGATTCCTATGAGGGAGGAGGCAATGTCATAGTGTTAATGGACTATTCATTTACTAGGATGTCTTTTGTGATAGGAATAGAGATCAACATGCACACTAACACTTCACGATGGGTGGAGGAAGTCATTACCAGGTCGTATAGGCTTAACATTATAGTTTTTTTTTTCAAAGACTATTTGACCTAGGCCAATGCATAAAGGAAATCCTTTCCACTATCTGCTACCCTATTATTGATGGCCTTCATCTCCTCCATGCAACCCAAGAGACGGATCTCATGTGGAGGTGATCTAGGCCTTGCTTGACTTGTTTGCTTTGGAGCCTCAATGCTTTGTTGTTGGTTGTTGGTTGATGGAGCCTTTGTGTTGTGTTTTTGCTTGCTTGTTGTTGTGGCCTCCTCAATTGGTTGGGCCACTAGTATAGAAGAAAAAGGGATAGGCTTTGGTGGGCCTAATGTCCTTTTCTCCTGGTGTTGCCTAAAAATTCAATTGGTGAGTTTCTCATTAGGCCTTCCAGTTTGCCATCTCATTTTCTTGTTGGTGTTGTTTGTAGGATGGGATCTTGGATGAGCAAGGGTTGATGCATTGCCCACCATTGGATGCCCAATGGGTAGGAATTCTACACGTTATGGCATCCTTATGATGAAGGGTGTTTAGGCTATTGTAGCTGCAATGTTCTATAGGGCCCTAATCACAAAGGATGTTATGGGTGCCTGAGGTGATGCTCTGATGATAAAAGGGGTTCTTGAACAAGTTGATGTCAAGGAGGCCGCAATGTTGCTAGAGCGCACACAAACCACAAATGGCTCCTGTGCCAATTTTGCATCATTATCAACATTGATGACATTGATGATATACCCTGCATCTCTTGTGTTGAGTGGATCCTTATAAACTCCCATTGATTGGTTCTAGGGATGCACTAGATTAGTAGTGTCAAGGACCAACTCAGTCTTGTTGATCATGTGTTGAATATCATCCTCTAAAGCCATGCAAAAGTTTGTATCATGACCTTGCAATTGTGATATTGGCAAAATCGCTCCAATCTAAAATGCTTAGAAACTAAAGGCTTGTTAGGTAGTGTAGCCAAAGGATTCTTGAGGAGCTTGCAGTATTGGTCATGTCGCTTGCAAGCATCCTTAGACATTTGCTTATACTAGATGTGTCTAGCATTAAGTAGTTGGTCCAAGAGCTTTGACCATTTGATGGGAAATGGTGTATACTTCGAGTGATCCTTGTGCTCGAAGTTAGGCCTTGTGGTAGCTGGTGCCATGATCTTTGATGATGTAGGTTGGTTTTTTATCATTGTGCTAGAGCTCGCTACCTTTTTGTTTTTAGCTGAGGCCTTGGGTGGCTTGGCCATTGGTTTGGTGTTGGTTAGCTTAACCTTGTTGGCCACCATTGCAATGATTATGGTTGCCTACTTGCCTTTGTCCTTGTCTTTCTCCTTCTTTGCATACAGGTTTTTGTAGGCCATGTAGACTAGATCCTTACTAGCCTTTGCTACATCCTGAATGCTCTTGGTTTGAGCAAATGCTTGACTTAGGGACATTGACTCTAATAGTACAACTAATGATCTTTCTATTCTTCTTAGGACACTAACTTTGATAGTACAACCAATGACATACTAGGGGTTAGTGACCTAGGACTATCTATATAAATAAGCTAAACACCAAATATTAAGGTCCATGATGGTCTAAGAAGTTAGATATTTTAATTCCAATAATTAAATTATTAGGTGTAGTTAGTCAATTTATCTTATGATCTCTTATGACACGATTTGAGATATCACCTAATGATCAAGTATACAGATGATTAATCTAACCTCACCATTGCATTTAGAAGGTTGAAAATTGTTAGAAAAAACTCTTCATATGTTAAAGATGGATATTGTATGTCTAGGTTATGCTAAATTAAGTCTTCAAGAAGCTCAAGTCATAGTTTTTGGGCAGGAATTAAAAAATAAATTTTGTAGGTTTGTTGGGTAGATTTTACTTTTTCATTATGTCTAGAAGGTTGAAATCTACTTGAAATGACTCTTAATTTACTGAAAAATACTTCTAAAATTAAACTTCATGGCTTCCAAATTCCAAAACTTAATACTTCCTAAGTGGTCACCCATCCTTCCTAAGTGGTCACCCATCCTAGTACTACTCTAGGATGAGTATTATTAATTATGGAATTTTTATCTTACTTGTTGATAACCCATCAATTTGACTATTTACTCAAATTTGGTCACATTTTGAAATTTATATTTTTCTCATGCTCACCAAAATATCAAATTTAAATTTTTCAATCACCTAATGGATTTCAAATTTTTCTATTACTTGAGTTACTTTTCAAAATTTTTGTCAATTGCCAATTAAATTCTAGATACTATCAAAAATTGTATTTAATGGTGCTGATGATGATTGAGATCACTAGAGAAGGCAATATCTAATTATGTTTATGATGGCCAAGATCTCCAAAGAAGTATCTAATGGTGCTTATAGTTATTAAGATTACCCTAGGAGGTGGTATTTGATGGTGCTATTAGTACTCATGGACATTGTAAACCCTTGACTTTTAATAAGTAGAGTAATAAGCATGATGAAGCCAATGTAGTTAAGCAAACATGTAGACATTGATAGATGGTGAGTAGTGATGGATAGAGGTGCAACATTAGGCAAAGCAAAAGCATAGAGACGATAGTGATAAAGAATAATATAAGCATGGTAGAGAAGTAAGGATTTCTAGCTTATGCATGCTATATATAGAGATGTGCTAATAATGGTGGTAGGAAAAGTGCATCACCAGTGATAGGAAAAGAATGATTTTGATGGTTGACAACAAAGAGATAAGGGGTTCATTAGGTTATGATAGTATTTGTAGCAATGTTGTGACAACTAGATCATGGTAGTACACTATAGCTAGGTTGCATAGTAGCATGGTTGTGCCTTACTACCCTATCACAATGAAATGTAGCTAAACCTCACTACACATGAACCTTACTATGGTTACGCTATGTAATAGCATGGACTAGCATTGCCATAGCTAGGCCATGTAGTAGTTCAATTGACCGCAATGCTGCTAGGTCTTAATGGGTGCCCTTTTTAAAATATTTTTTATTTTGTTTATTATATATATATATATATATAATCTATAGTTATATTAAATAATCACAGAAATGAAGATGGTGGCTAGATTGCTGAGGCTTGATCCTTTAACTTGTTTACTATAACATCTTGAGTTCAATTCCAAGCCTTACTTTTGAATTTTATAATTTATTTTTTAATTTTATTTTAACCAATGCATCTTGAGGATCAAGAACTTAGAAGGGAGGGATGAATAAGTTCCCAATTTAAATTATACCTACCACAAAAAAACACAAAGTTTTACATGATTCCCCAACTTGGGTACTTCCACACTTGGAGGGTAGAATCCATGCATACCTCTAGACTTTGTTTCTCAATGAAATGTGGTTTGAAGAGTGTTTATTTCTCAACTAAATGTGGTTTGAAGAACACCACACCCTATACAAGCCCTAATCTCCACATAGAAGTGTTTTTTCACTATTAAACCACACAATCCTATAAGGTTCCAAGAAGCTTAGAATGTGATTTCAAGGATTCCCCAAACTTTATAAAATTGAGCTCTGCTCTAGAGTGTTTTGATGTTGCAAAACCACTCATCCCCACATGGTCCCAAGAAGCTCAATGTGAATACCTTCTTGCAAGAAGTACATCAACCCTATAGGGCAATGAAGAAAAATAAAAAAGGCACAAGAAAAAAATGTAACTAAAATTATAAGTCCTTGTCGTTGAAGCTCAATTCAACATACAACCAAGCAAATGATGTTACAATGATAAAAAAGAATACAAAAGTATAGATATGACAATGATTGCTTTGATGTAAATAATGCTTCCTCTATTTCTAATAAGTTGGTATCTTCTTATAGCCTTGGAGGTTTCAAAAACTTCTTGGAATTCATGCAATGACTACCAAATGGCTAATGTAGACATCTCCTTCGAAGTTGGGATGTCTACCTAAGAATGACCTCTATTCAAGAGAGACATCTTACTAAAAAATGAAATGTCTCCTATTGGACATCTCTAGGGAGACATATTCTCTAGAGTAGAGACATCTACTATTTCTAGGAGACATCTTCTCAATTCTTGGGCTCTAATTTTTTAGGCTTCCTCTTGTCAATTTGTCTTCTTCTTAGTCCTTGGAGCATCTTCATTTGGTTTGTAGTCTTTGAATTTGGTCCATGTTCATTCATGCTCTTATCTTGGCTTATAAAGTATTTACTTTATTATCTCATTGTAGATCTTGTTTTTTCCTTGAGTCCTTAATTCTCATGTGGAGTTCTTGTTTATGTCCTGTAAACACATCATCCACAACAAACACACTATGTTCTCCATTTGGTTTAAGGTTTTGACATACCAAAAGGACAATGCATCCTAGGTGACTAACATTTTGGTTAGCTAGATGATGGGTAAAAGTTTTATTTGGCTAGGAAAAGGTTTTGGGTTCAATTCCTAATATTAAAATTCTAAATATTTTTAACTCTTTAATATTATTTTATTCAACTCATCCTAGTCAATTAAAATCATGATTAGCCTAATGATGGCTAAGAGATTGATTTGGATAATGGGAGATTATGGGTTCTATTTATGACATTAACATTTAAACCTTTTTATTTATTTATTTATTTTATTAAGGTATGAAAAATAAGAAATTTGAATGGTAATATCTACCAAACCATAAGTTCAATTAGGATGAAAATGGTACCGTTGGAATCATCTCAATGAGTACTATGCATTGGGTATGATTTCAATGTTCAAAAGTGAAGTTAGATTTATAAGATTTGAAAGCACCAAAATAGTATATTTTGTTGAATTAACATTACTAGGCTGATATATGGATGACATGTAGGCTTCTAAGTGACTTGGATTTGATTATAATGATACACTAACTCTTAAACAAAAAAGTAACACATATACCTTTGCAATTTCAGAAGTGTGCTATAAGCCTATCCTTTCACATCATGGATATACCTTAACAAGATATTAAGGAGAAGGTTGGCAAAGTAAGACATCACAACATTAGCCACCAAGCACAAGATGGGTAAGAGTTACCTAGACTAAAGTATCCTCATCTTACCAACATCTCTTGCAAATAATATGTCTTCATGCAGTATAATAAGATCTTTTGGTTATTAATATCTATGAAATTCATTAAGAAGAAATATTGTTGGTTGATGGGATCCATCTTGAACATGATGCACATTTGTAGTTCTCTTATAGATGTATGTGAAACACCACTAATTTTGACCTAGCACTTCGAGAACGACTCAAGCCCTTTTCAGCATTCGGAGGTAAAATTTCACAAGGCATTCATGTTGGCTTGCCTTGGTCACTCACGCTAGCTTCCTTGGTCACTCGCACTGGCTTTTCTTGACAATTCATGCTGGAAACTGTAATTTTCACACTCATGCTACAGGGCACACTATGGTCACGCTACAGCGTGAGTCTACCATGACCAACTCTAGGAGCCTCCAAACTAAGTTGAAACAATCCGACTTCCAAGGTGCAAATCATCCTTAGGATTCAATGTCAACAAATCCAACCTTCAGCCTTTAGAATTCTAGATTTTGAGTCCAAAAATTGCAAGTTTCTGCAGGTCACACTGCAGCATGAGTCTAGCGTGACCTACCCAAAAGTGGCTCCAAACCAGACACATTCAAGCTCAAATTCCAAATTTCAGATCACTCTCAGGATTAGACAAATTCAAGAAACAATTGAATTCAAGGAACAGGCTTCAAAAATCAAAATTTGGTGTCAAAAAGTGTCATTTTCCTCACTCATGCTAAAGGTCACGCTGGGCATGAGTGCAGCATGTGCACGTTGGGACACACGCTGGGCGTGAGTGTAGTGTGCACATGCTGCGACACATCAACTCACACTGGAGGCTTTGGCAAAAATAGAAATGCCTCAAATAGCCATGGAACCATTTGAATCAACACCCTGAAGTAGTCAATTCAAAGATCCAGAAGTTTCAAGCGAGCCAGAGTCAATTTCTCTTGTTTTACATTGTCATTTCATTGTAAATCTTCACTTGTGGGCTTGTCAGGCCCTCATAGTCTAAATTGCATGTACTTTCATGGGCTTGAGTAAGCCACATTTTGTAAGATACAATGCACTTGATTAAGAACGTAGCTTTCCCACACATGACCAACTCATACACAGTTGTCCATCGAACACGTGTCACTTGATTCGTTTTCCTGTTAAATTCCAACCATTGATTCCATTCTTAAATTTCGCACCCGAGCCTAGCCCAACCCTATAAATACTCTATCAATTCACATAAATGGGGAGGGGGGGGGATTTTGAAGTTGGACAGCTTAGGAAACTCATACCAGTAATCCTTGGGCACTTGGGCACACTTGAATCCTGGCATCCATGTACATCTGACACACATCACATCACATCATCACATCACCTCGTGGCTTGGAGCTTGACCTGCCATCCACACGTGTAGCTACACTTTGACTGGTGCACATCTTTTCTAAGCAATACAATACAGTTTGTTTTGCCAGTCATTTATTCTATTTATTTTATGCTTTACATTCAATTTACATTTGGTTTACGTTTTATTCACAATACAATTTCTACATATGTTTCTATTTACATTTTATGTGCATAGTTTACATTTTAAAACATTAGTTACAATAACCCCAGTGCAAGCCATAGTTTATGCTTGGGGAAGTCCTTGGTTGATTTGCGTGCAGACCACCCAAGGCACTCTGCCTTCGTTCCCTTTTCCAGCTTTCCCTCAAGTGAAGGCAAGGTCAGCTGTGCTTGCTCGATGATCTTTTGGTGTTTTTTTTCCCTTCTAGCCTTACATTGATGATTTAGGTTAGTATAGTAAATTGGTGCTAGAAGGAGGGCCTTCACCTTGTTTGTTTTCTATCAAAACATTGATCACGCTACTTGTCTAAACATTGCACAGACAAAGTGATGAAAATAAAGCCCATACTATCCAATTAACTTACATACGCTGGCTTGATTTACCCATCCTACCTCACACTATAGTTAAATCACGCTGCAGTCTACTCACGTTATTACTCTGTCACATTGTAGTGCTCATGTTGTAGCCTACTCACGTTGTTGTTACTCTTCCACCTCATGCTGTAGTTTGGTCACACTGGTCACGTTGCAGTTTGGTCACACTGGTCACGCTGCAGTTTGGTCACGTTGGTCACGCTGTTTCTCATATTCAACATTGTCTAGCCCAATTTTCTCACATTCACTATGGAATCCTCCCAAATTAACCCAGTAACATTGCCAATCTCAGACTTTGGGGCTAAAACCTTGAACCCTGTCATTGCTGCTGAATCCATAACTTTTTTTGAATAGATAAATCCCCAAGGCCCTACACGCCAGTCACTCAGGCTACAGGGAAAAGGCCCTACTTATGCGACTCTTACACCTGAATAGTATAACTTCATCTATGTCAAGATCCAAGCCAACCTACCTATCAACTGTATAGAGAGGGAAGCAAAGCGAGAATATGAATTTATCCACAAAGGAGGATGTGAGTTCACCCCTTCAGCATTTGACATAATCTCGTTGTCTAAAAACCATCATAAACTCATATCCTAGCTTCTTATGGCAAGAAGTCAAGCCTTACAACTACCTCCAATAGAGCCTCAAGATGAGGAAGATGACTTTGCAGCCCAATATGAACATGGAGATTCCTACCACACTGTCAGTTCCCATGCCTATGCAAACCCATTATTCCACACTTTTCTGGAAGAAACTGTGCTTCCTCCTTCATCCGCAAACACTTGAGCACCAGTTTCCTGACAAGAGGTACCTACTTCCATGCCTATCTTCTCCGTGCTCAATAATATTCACTCTGATGCATCCACTTCCATCGTTCCCCCATAAGTACAATCCCAACAACTCCCTCCCTGAACTAATGCAGGATCAATCTTTCGACCCCAAGTAATTAGGATGCCATCGGTCATATCAGCTTCCACATCCACCCATTACATACCTCAGGTGCAGATCCACGAAGCACCATTGATTACTCCAACCTAACACGTTTAGAGTGTTACTTCACAACCTGTGGCTAGGTAGTGGGTTCCACCAGCTATAGTCTCAATCCTGAATACTATCCCACTACAACAAACATCAGCCCAACAACCTTTCTTTCCACAAATAATGCAACAATTAAACCATTATCAGCCACAATCCACTCAATCCATTAGTCTGCCTACTNAACAATTAAACCATTATCATCCACAATCCACTCAATCCATTAGTTTGCCTACCGCCCAAANCAAGGTACTAGATTTCTATTAAGATGATCCAATTGACCCCTCAGTTCCACCCTTAACCTTGCCAAAGGGAGTCTCATTACCCCAGCTGACCAAGTACAATGGAGAGGGAGACCCAAATGCTCACCTAGTAACCTTTTGAACATAATGTCTTTTGCTTTAGGCATGGCCCCATGTAATCCTGTGTGTGTTTACTTTGTCCTTAATTGGAAAAGCCTTAGACTAGTACTAAGCTTTGCCCCGTAACTCCATATCTTCTCTAGAGGATTTTTTGCACCAGTTTTCACCCATTTCAAATACAATATAAAGCCTAAAGCTACATTAGATAGCTTGATTCAGATTAAACAAGCACCATTACAGCTAGCACAGAAATTTATCCAAAGGTGGAGTGCAGCCCTAAATAAACTTCATGAGCCTATTCCTGAAATGTATCTACTTACCATGCTTAAGGAAATGGCAAATGACTTTATTAAATCAAAACTTTACTATTTAAAAACCCCATACCTTGAGCCAAGCATTTGTGCAAATTAAAGACATAGAAGAGGCTACACAAACAAGCAATGACCTAGCCTACCCAACCTTTAGAAGCCAACATACAAGGAAAGATAAATCCAAAACAATGGTAGCAACAGTGGTTGAAACAGCCCAACCTAGTCATCCAAGATAAAAAGAAAAACAACCTGCTATCCCAAACAGCTATGAAAGAACCACACCCACTCCTACATTCGAAAATTCCTCAAATAGAAACAACAACACAGGTCATGCCTGTACATTCGAAAGAAAAGACCCCACTCAATACACACCCTTGCCCATGAAGCCTTCACAATTGCTTGATCAACTTTTAAAGGTCAGGCTAATTCAATACAAAAAAATGTCTCCTGCAACCTCTCAAAGACAGGATCAATTTTGTGAGTTGGCAAAAAATCCATCCTTAGCAATGGCCAATGAACCCCCCATTTCAAAACGCTTTAGGTTGAATAGGTTTTGTGAATATCACCAATGGTGTGGTCATGGGACTGATTATTGCTTTACACTGAAATAGGATATACAATGCATGATTGATAGGGGTGAAGTAGTATTCAACAAGGCAAACCCAGTAAGTACCCCAAAACCAATCCATGGGGGTCTACAAGGATCCTCTCAATACCAATGATGCACCATAATACTATCCATGTGGAAGACAGACAAGACATTCCACAAAAACCTTTTGTGATTCACAGTCCTTCAGAAAACACACCTATCCCAACATATCCTCAAACCCCTTTCATCATACGCGCATCCCTCACACCACCAAAACCATTCGTCATCCATGTACCTCCTTCTGTTGCAACAACAACCACACCATCTGAAAATCGACCCATTCCCTTTGTGATTCGGGTGCCAAAACACCCTGATACACAACCCACCTCCATTTCCTCGTGACCTCTATGAGAACGTGTTGCCGACAAACTAACAAGAGATTGCTTAGAAAGAGAAAACCATCAACACAATTTGGGACCACCAAAGCCAACATCACTAAATGTTGTTCCCATGGGTCTGCCCATTAATGAGCTTAGTACAAGTCATCAAAACAAGGAAAATGTCACGAGTCATGTCCCAAACCCATCATCCTCAGTTACTAACATAAAAACCCCTCCATGAGAAATATGAATGCTGGGTTAAATGGACCAAATCTCCACAGGCAAAGGTGCCCCAAATGGCAAAGGCCTAGCGAGTGCATTGACCCAGGTCACACAAGCTTTGAAATAAAAGAATACTTCTTTAAGCTTGTATGATCTAGGAATGACTTCACTAGTACATCAAGAAGCACTCGTGTGTATGTTGACTTTGATCCCCGTTAATGAGGACCTTCCTGCAAATGAACCATCGATTGATGCAGTATTGTCCATGCAACCTCAAGAATCGAAGACCGCATCCCTAGAGTTTTGTGCTAAGGACATTAAGCTAGATGAAAAAATAGGAGAAGTTACTACAACTCCTATGTTCATAATGATACAGGTTAATCATTCCAAGATACATAGGGTGCATGTCGATGATGGTGCGACGACCAATGTAATACCTTTTTCCATCATCGAAAAACTAGGAATTACTGAACAAATATAGCCCATGACCACTTCTTTCCTAAAATCCTTCAGTGGTTCCCATGTTGGAGTGAAAGGTATGGTTACTTTAGATTTCATAGCCAGGAACCAATTCCCCACATCAGCTGAATTCATAGTGGTTGACAAAATGCCAAGGATTAATCTGATCCTAGGATGTCCCTGGCTAGCTCAACTTAAAGCTGTATCCTCACCAATGCATCAGGAGATCCACCTACCTTACAAGGGTGGTGAGATCATCATATATGGGGATACAATAGTACCACCCACTTGCTCACACCCTAGAGTAAATCAAGAGTCAGAAATTAAGTTTGTTGAGCCTAAGAAAGGAACCACGAGTATACTTCAAAACATAAACCCAACATTAACTCCTAATCCTACTGAAACTAAGGAAACACTAGACAACACAAACATAGGTGTCATTCCTACTGATGTTTCTTGGTCAGAATTATCCTTTGACATCACCGATGAAGGGGAAGGTGAGTATAAGGTCTTACCCGCATGCCCAACCTCACGTGTTAAGGTACAAAGGATTAAGAAGCAACTCAACAAACAGAATTAAACCACACAAATGTCCGAAATGACATTAAACTACAAATGTTTGAAATGATGTTAAACTACCAATCGTCCAGTATGACATTAAACTGCCAACAAACATCTGCAATGACATTAAACTAGCCAAGGTCAGAAATGGCCGATTCCTTTTAAAAATTTCTGAAACTGTTACTACCTTTGGCCCACTATGGCATAAAACTGGTAAATCTTTCTTTCTTTAACAACAAGTGCAATAGTCCATCATGACTTTAAACTGATGTACCTAGCCCAAAATGGCTTGAAACTAGGGTCAACAAGTTATAGATTCACGAACTCCCATCATTTTACATTGAACTTTTGTTTACAAGTTACAATTTACAATTTCGATTCATGCACAGTTGTTGCCTTCTCTTTCAAATAATTACCTTACATGTCGCTTTACATTTTAGAAATTTATGTTACATTCAGTTGCATGCATATGTTTACAATATACTCAAGAAAATAAGAAAAAAATGAAAAACATGAAAAATAACAAATATATATATATATACATGGAACATCAACGTAATGAAGGAATGCAACCATTTTATACCACAATTAAGTCCAGGTCATTACACCAGTCTTTATACATTCCATCAAACATCCAAAAATCTAAAAACACTTAACGGCTTAAGTCTAATTAATGTAAAGCTCATGATGGGGCTGATCCCCAAGATCTTCTTATCATTTGCTCTTGCTCCACTAGGGCTAGCTCCATCATTAACATGTCCCTACAAACAAAAAATAGAAAACAAAATAATATAGGTAAGTGAAGTAAAGTAGATCATAAACATAGAAATCAAGAAAAACGGCAACACTAATAATGAAAATAATAAAACCATACAAAAAATAAATTCCACAATAAAACACTCACAAGTGAGGAAGGCCCCAAGTTGGTCTCCAAATGCCGTAGAATCTCCTTCTTAGGCACATTTGCCCAATCCTCCTCTAAGCCAAGGTCAATGCCAGTGAGTGTTTTACCCTTGTTCACCAGGGTCCAAGTAGGGCACTCAAGAGAGAACACACCTATCACAGCCTCCCCAGAGGTGATGGTAATGGTTCTCTACAAAGATCCCTCCACCTCAGTGTACTCAGCAAACTTATCATAAGTAGACCACAAACCTAACCCATTAATGAACATCTTCATTCGGTGATGTCCAATCCTCCTTCAACCATTTCTTGTACTGATGCTTGTGGTCCTTTTGGTCTTGGCCCCACTTCTGTACTTTGGCAGCAAAGGATTTCCAATCCTGACATTTCCTGTTCAACAAATCTANACAACCTAGCAGCAGCAAAGTCATAATAGGATTGGAGATCCCTTTTCTCCTCTCTCTCTTTTGCTAGTGTCTCCTTCAATGTGTGAACCTCATCCCATAGATGCTCAGTTGAACACCTTAAAGTCCAAACTGTCTTGGCATTTTGTATGATGCAACCAGAAACTGCATCGTAAATACTTTTTGGGACTTGCTCAATATCCCCTAGCAATTCAGGGAGAGCATCAATATGAGTAGCTTTAGAAGGATCCCATTGAAGTTTGGCGCCTGCAGGTGCAGACATAAATTAATCATGATAAAAAATAAACACAAAGAAACATAGTAAAACTAGACACTTAGCATGATGTGTAATGTACACACACCTAGTTCTGGATGATCTTCTTGTAAGCAAGTGACCACATCATTAACAATGCCCATAATAAAATCCATTTTGCTAGGCATCTCAAGCTATGGCCTTAATGGGTCAGTTGATGTGGGACGAGCAAGGGAGGTTTCTTCAATTGGAACTTATGATCCTGACACTACTTCTTGTGATATAGGTGCCTCAAGAATTTCAGCATCTACCCCAAAATAGTCAGAATAATCAAGAACAACACATAAAAATCAAAAGACACATAATATAGATTGAGCTAAAGAGGAACATACCAAAAAGACCTTCATTGTCTAGCTTGGGTGGATCACCAAGCTGTAAAGATCCATCAAAGAAACCATCGAGGACATCCCTTTCATCACTTGAGTGCCTAAGTGCATCCAAGGCCTCCACAAGCCTTGTCCCCACATTTCTTGTCACATCCTCCTCTTGTGGGGCAAGAATTTCTCCTTCCTTGATTGCTTCTTCCTTTTCTTTTCCTTCCTCCTCAGGTATCGGATCCATGACCTCTCTCTCCTTCTCCAAACTTTCCTCTAAAATAACACCAGAACCTTAAAGTTAGTATGATATAGCACATAGGTACATCGAATAGCATATAAACCAAAAAAGCAAATATATGATAATTAAACAAACCATTTACCCTCCACTGGCAATATAAACTGAATCTTCTTTGCCCTTGGGGGTCTCACATCTAGGGCAGGATCCTTTGGACATTCTTTCATTTTCACCTTTGCCTTGGACTTTCCAACAGTCTCACCAATCAAGCATTCAACCCTTTTAATAGATGCACGCAGCCTAGGTGGTTCCAATCCCAAGCTTTCATGGGAATGATGAGAATGGCTAGCCACACCTCCACTAGTAATTGATACTAACTCCTTAATATCTTCTGGCGGGTCCTAGGATCTAGTGGTGCTATATAAGTGGCAAATCCAAGGGCAGGATAGTTGCGAATGGTCTCTCAAAATGTAGCGGTTATCCTCATGAACTACTAGGAATTCAGCAAACCTACGCAGGTACCCCGCAAAGAAGGCAAAGGTGAAGTGGGATTTTGCATGGATGCTTGAACGTAACCTGATGATCTCTCCACGAAGGCCAGATCCTAGAAATTGTGCCCAATTGTATTGCATGCCTATCTCTAAAATTGCATGTATCACATGCACAGACTCAATCCCAAGGTTTCTCCCTTGAGAAAGAGATTTGGGGAACACCCATGCCCGAAAGAGAGGATATTGGAAGTTCACTTCCATCGATTGGGTATCCTCTCACATAGCAAATCCCTTAGGGCCCTTAGATACACCTAACCACTACTCAAGTTCCCTTATGAACTATCCATATTTAGTTACTTTGTCCATGGCTACCGTGACACCATTCATGGGAACGCCAAAAAGATCAGAAAGAAACTCAGTGGTTAGGTGGAATGATACCTTTACTCCTCGAACCCGTGTGATAAAACAAGAAGCATCACCACTGAAAGAGTCAACAATGGAAACCATCTCAGTAGTTGGAACGCTAGGAGTCAAGGCTGTAAACAGGTCCATCAAACCGGCCTGGGTGAGGTAACCAATAATCAAATTAGAAGCTTACTTCTGTAACCACTTTTGTGATTGCTCTACCTCCCCATACTTCGTAAAAAGCGTAGCCTTTGTACGCCCTGTTGTAATAGTAAATTCTTCGAGGGGATGGCTGTTATAAAAGAAAAACATAGAGAAAAAAGTTAGAAAAGGGACATGACACACAATGATGCAACAAAAAAGAGAATGGAGTCTAAGGTGCGGTCACTTACCATCTGTGACTGGTGTAGGCGAGGTGGGTGCAGGATCAATCTTTTGAGGAAGAATTGGCCCACTAGAAGACCAATCCTTATGTAACCAACCATGCACTTAGTAGCACTCAAAAGCTCTTGAGAACTGCTAATGATAGTCCACAATAGTCACTTTTATCTGGTTCATTACCGCGGCATGAAGAATGGGGCCAGCCATGAATGTCTCTTATGTTGTACGCACTAGAGTAAGTCCACCATCATCATCACACATCTCATTCTCATCAAAATGGGGCCTGCATAGGAAAACAACATTTACATTCAGATGATGACATAAAATTCAAAAAGGGGAATCAAAAACGTAAAGTAAGATTCAAGAAAGCATATCTGTCCACTTTATATACATTCTCTGGTGGATTCTAAAATAAAGTATGCACACGAAGGGCTAGGAAAAGTGTGTTGCTGCTATTGTAATGACTATAGGTAGGCAACTCCCACACACGAGTCAAGGAACAAGTAGATCTAGGACCCTCAACAGGGCCTCCCTTAACTCTAAAAAGTCCCTCATCGATATCAGTGATAAAGGCTAGCATTTTTTGTGTAGACCTAAGCAACACGGTCTTGATAATATCACGAGCTATCTGTTCACTTAGATGAGACCATATAACAACACTCAGATTTTGCAGTATAAAAAACAAGAAGGAACTACCACTGGGATGGAACCATATCACATGGGGCCCAATTCACATGTCATAGGGAGGTGTGTCTAGTCTAGAAAGGCCAAACCAAGCAAGTATGCCAGCAAGCTCAATGATGAGGAGAGAATATTTAGGTCCCCTGCATACAACTGAAACATTGGATAAGTAAAAAATCCAAATACTAACAATAGGTCAACATCAAATAAAATCAAAAATCACATAAACAAATATCGTAACCCATGAGACAAGAACACCAATATCTATTTAGTATATCTGACGCTCACTGGGGTACATCAAAAATTCATTTCATAATAAATTCATGGAACAATAGACATTTACTCAAGCAAGGTTTAAACATCCGTCTCAGGAAAACAAATAAATGATATAAACATGAAACTAGCAAATAAGGGGCATCCCAAGTAGCAATGTACGTCCTCACATTCCACCTCACACTGGGTATCTTTCCCAACTCACACTGGGGCCTAACCATCCACTCACAATGCCTCTTTCTTTGGCACCCATGATGCCTATCCCAGCGAAAAAAACCCTACCCACATTCACACTGGCCATTCATGCTGGCCATTTCTTGTTTGGAAGGCCTTGCCAAAATTTTATGGTCATGCTGTCCATTCCCTACCCAAAAATCCAAAAAAAATTTGCAAGTAACGGTGCCCCTCCAAAATCGAAAAATGTGCAGTCATGCTGGGCCTTTCCAAAAATCCAAAAATGTGTAGTCACACTAAAATATCCAGTCATGATGCCCCTCTAAAAAACTCAAAAATTTGTAGTCATGTTGCCTTGCCTAAGGCTCAAACATTTCCAGTCACACTGCCCAGGGGCCAAAAGTTAAAAATTTCGTAGCTCACCCTGCCCTCTAAAGATAGAGGGTAAGACAGTCACATGACCCACAGAGGGCAAAACAAGCACACTGCTGAGAAGGGCAGGAGGCTCACGCTGCAAGAAGACAGAACAAAGGAAACACCAAGCTCATGCTAACCTTCCTCCTGGTAGTCACGCTATCAAGGCCCCAAAAAAAACCTAGAAAACTAAAAACCCACACACCAAAACACCCTATGGCCCACATTCATGCCACAAAACAAGGATGAAAACCCTGTGGGCTAGGGGCCGAGAACAGAAAAAAAAACTTACAATTCACGCTGCACACTGCTGAACATTGAAACCCAAAAATTTACAATGCCCTGCCTCCCCAACCAAAATGCCAAAAAATTCGTAGCTCACACTACCCAAGGATTGAAAACCAAAAATTTACAAGTCATGTTGTCTTGCCAAAAATTCCAAAATTCGTAGCTCACGCTGCCCCTGCCCTAAGCCCAAAAATGAAAACCCCAAAAATCTGAGAAAACCCCAAAACGCACACCATAAGAAGCCTAGAACCCACACTAGGTAGGATGTCCCAAACACTCACGCCAACACCACTCACAATCACAACCATAGGTTCCTACCCTAGGTAATTGGAGGGGAAAATAGGGGAGAAACAAACTCACATGTGCAGAGCCTTCTTCCACGTTGGGATCCTGGCTTGGGGGAGACGCTGGAGAAGCCCTTCACTCTCCTCCATGAACGTCAAATCTACTTGATTCTTTCCCATGCCTCAGCTTGCCTTTCCTCTACCTTTCCCCTCAATGACCCTGCTCACACTGACGCTGATGCTAACGCCTTAGCTCACGCTGTTGTTAGATTTCCAGGAACTCACGCTAACAGAAATGAGGCCTTCTACCCCAAAAATTCCTTTTCTATCTCTCCTAGTATTCTCAATTTAATTTATTTTAATTCAATTCAATTTATTGCCTTTTACTTTATTTCCTCTTTTATTTTAATTTTACTCTACCATGTTTACATGTCATTATTTATGACATCTTTGCCTTGTGCTTGCCCAATTTTTCTTACTATTCCAGCCTCCGGAGATGAAGCCCAAAAACAAAATTCTTATGGAGAAGAGGAGAAAAGTGCAGAAAATCAACAACAAAAATATATATGAATATATATATAAACATTTAGAAATACGTAATGATGCAAGTAAAATTCTTCAAACTTTAAAATCCCCACAATCTTATTATTCACTAAATATGATAAAATTTCAAAATTGTAAAATTTAAAAATTTAAAAGTTAACAATTTTAAAAATGGTGCATATACTTAGTTCAAATGATAAATCAACATGTGGCCCGGTATGGCCTTAAACTGCCATGTGGCCCAGTATGGCCTTAAACTGCCACGACTATCATTGCATCTTCTAATTTTGTCAGTACATAGTTTGATTACCCTATGTTCGTTTACACTCTGTAATTCTCTTTCCAAAGGGATGTCTCTTACTTCGCTCCTATTTTAAATTGGCAGGAGTGAGCACCATGGCCATCAAGAACATCCTCTCAACATTGTCTCTTAGTGGACCATCTAGGAAGGTAGAAAGAGCGATCAACCCAGAATCCTTGGATCTAAATCCATCCACTTATACCGATTTGATAGCCTCAACTTAAGAAACGTCAAACTAGCCTAAAAATATGGCTAAAACTTTAGATATAGAAGCTAACAATATCACTAAAGATCCCCTAGTTGAAATCCCCATTACCACGGTCAATGACGAAGCCAGAACATTGAAATTAAGTGCCTTACTAGACTCACAACTCGTAGGTGACATCACGCAAGTGTTAAAAGACAACATAAAAACATTTGCATAGTCATATACTAACATGCTAGGATTAGATCCCCAAATCATCCAACACAACATTATCCTTGATAAAAAAAATTAAACCAGTAAAACAAAAAGCACGAAAGATTAGACCAGAAGTGGCATTAGCAATCCGTGCTGAAATCACAAAGCTCTACCAAGCCAGTTTCATCCGAGTTGTTGATTATTCCGATTGGGTGTCAAACATTGTTGTAGTCCCTAAGAAGAATGGTAGTATATGCATCTGCATCAACTTCCATGATCTCAACATAGCCACTATAAAGGATGATTTCCCGTTACCTAGCATTGATCAACTTATTGACACAACCGCTGGGCATGCACTATTATCCTTTATGGACAGATTTTTGGGCTATAATTAGATAAGAATCAATCTAGAACATCAACTTAGGACAACTTTTATGATAATTTGGGGTACATTCTGTTATACTATGATGCCGTTTGGTCTTTAAAATATGGGTGCTACATATCAGCGAGCAATGACATACATATTTAGTGATTACATGCTTGATTTGCTCAATGATTATGTTGACAATATTGTGGTCAAATCTAAAACAACTGAAAAACATGCAAAAGATCTAGACTTAGTGCTTAAACGTTGTCTCAAATATGACCTTAGACTCAATCCAAAGAAATGCGTTTTTGGTGTCAAAATAAGCAAAATTCTTGGTTTCCTAGTCTCCGAAACAGGGATACAGGTAGACCCTAATAAGGTTAAAGCAATAACCAATATGCAACCACCAAGAAACCTCACCGAACTACATGGCCTCCAAGGTAGACTACAATTCATTAGATGCTTTATCGAAAGGCTGATGGATAATTTAAGCCACATGCAACATCTATTACAAAAGAATGTACATTTCCAATGGACTCAACAATGCCAGGAAGCGTTCAAGAACATAAAACAAGAGTTGGCTCAACTACCAATTGTTTATCCTCCACAAAGTGATAAAACTTTCTACATGTACCTTGCAACTTCTGATTCCTCCATTGCATTGATGCTTTGTCAAAAACATGAGGATGGAGTCTAAATCCCTATATATTACCTGAGCCACACATTAATCACCTATGAACAATGATATAACGACGTAGAAAAAGCATGCCTCACCCTTGTCTTCTCCTTGAAGAAATGGCAGCATTATCTCTTCCGTAATTAGGTTTACATCATTTGCAAGAATAATGTACTCCATGCCATCACTAATAACATCTATGAGTCGAATAGGTTAGCAAGGTGGAAAGTGATGATTGCAGAGTTTGACTTGCACTATGTTGCTCAATCTTCCACAAAAGGTCAAGCAATAGTCACACAACTAACCATCTTGCTGATGCACAATCAAGAAATAGTAAATCCCAAATTCCCAGATGAGAATGTTAATAGTATAGACACCATATCTGATAACTAGGAGGTAACCCTATACTTCGATGGAGCTTTAACCTCTCAAGGAGGAAGTGTTGTGGCCATTTTAACATACCCCTCTAGGGAAATCCAATCCTTCGCCTACCAATTAACCTTTCCTTGCACCAATAACATGGTAGAGTACGAAGGTCTTCTTCGAGGTCTTCAAGTAGCATTAACTTCAGGAATCTCATGCCTTATAGTTCGAGGTGATTCACAGCTAGTTATTAATCAATTCACTGAGGTCTACTCATGCAAGGCTCTCCATTTGCAGCCGTATTGTGATTTGACCAAACATCTGCTAAGACAACTAGTAGAAACTGATATATAGCATGTCCCTAGAAGCGAAAACACCATTGCTGATGCACTTGCCACACTAGCCTTAAACATGACACCCAAAATGTTCCATGCGTTGCCAAGCTCTATAACAAGTTGTGTTGAACCTATAATTAACATGCGTGACAAAATGCCTATAGCATCCATTAGTACAACACATGCAATAGAATGGTACGATGACATAAAAGAGTACCTTCTAAGAGGTGAACCACTACAACACTTGACAAATGCTCAAAAGGACGCCATGCAAAAATGCTCCAGGTAATATGCATTAATAGGAGACACCTTGTGTCGCAAATCTTATGAAGGCATTCTGCTAATGTGCATTAGTAGCATTGACAGTCAAACAATCATAGAACAAATCCACAAAGGACTTTGTGGAGGGCATATAGCACCCAAAGCAATGGCAACAAAGATTAGGCGCTTAGGCTATTACTAGCCACACATGGAATACAATTGCATTTCCGAGGTCAGAACGTGTGACATTTTCCAAAGGCATGCTAATCTAATACATGTGTCACCTAACAAATTACACACAATGCAAATCACATGGCCATTCCAAAAATGGGGTTTAGACTTAATTGGACTAATAACACCATCATCCTCTGCGGAACTTAGCTTTATTATCATAGCAACTGAATATTTCACAAAATGGGTAGAAGCTATTCCCCTTAGGAAGACCACTACAAAATAGATTTTCACTTTCATAATCAAAAATATTGTGACCTGTTTTGGTATTCCAGTGACCTTCGTTACTGACAATGGGCCACAGTTCAGTAGTGTAGATACTAAAAGCTTTTGTGAAAGCCTAGGCATTAAACATGCATTTTCATCACCTTACTACCCACAGAGCAATGGTCAAGCCGAGGCTACAAACAAAATTTTCATCACTATGCTCAAAAGATGCTAAATCAAAGCAAGAAACGATGGCATGAACAATTGGTCTATGCATTATGTGCATACAGAATGACACATCGCACATCTACAGGTAAAATGCCTTATAGTCTTGTGTACAAATCTGAAGCCATTTTACATTTAGAATTACAGGTTCTGTCATTGTAGATAGCTCTTTTGGGCCTCCTCGATGAAAGTCAAAACAATGAACTACACATTGCTAATCTTGATTCAATAGAAGAAGAACGTGTGCAAACGCTTAATCAAATAGAATGGTACCAGAAACAACAGAGGCAAAGGCACAAAAACGATCTCCATAAGTGCCCCATTAAAGAAGGAGAATTAGTCCTTAAATCCACTCATGAACATCCAGAAAAATTCTCAGTTAACTAGGAAGGGCCTTACTTAGTCACCAAGGTGTACAATAATAGAGCATTCAAACTTGCTTACATGGAAGGAAATGAGTTCGCTAATCCTATTGTACCTGAAATGGTACTATGTCTGATAAACTTGAGGTACGTAAAAGTCCTACCATCATGACTTAAAACTGATACCACAGAAAAGTCCTAGCATCATGACTTAAAACTGATACCACAGGACAGTCCTGACATCATGACTTAAAATTGATACGGCAGAACAAGTCCTGGCATCATGACTTAAAACTAATACGGCAAAACAAGTCCTAGCATCATGACTTAAAACTGATACTGCAGAACCAGTCTTGGCATCATGACTTAAAACAGATACCATAGAATAGGTCCTAGCATCATGACTTAAAACTAATACTGCAGAACAAGTCCTAGCATCATGACTTAAAACTGATACCACAGAACAAGTCCTATCATCATGACTTAAAACTGATACCACAGAACAAGTCCTAGCATCATGACTTAAAATTGATACCGTAGAATGAATCTTGTCATCATGACTTAAAATTGATACCGTAGAATGTCCTGGAGTCATGACAATAAACTAACACCACAGAGCTCTGTCTGGTATGATGCTAAACTACCATATTATCTGCCATGACGTGAGACTAGCATCCAGAGTCCACTAAGACTATAAACTAGTTTTCCTCTTTACAGTTCGCTACGAATATAAACTAGCAATGCACCATCCACTATGATGCTAAACTGGTGTCGTCCAAAGGGTTACGACGTGAAACTAACCCGCAATAGTCCACTAAGACTATAAACTGGCAACAATCATTGACGACCAGGAAAAAATTGAAAGGAAGTGTTGCTGCAATTGACTATGCCTATTTCACAAAGACCTACTGCACAAGTCGTCTCATAGGCCTTGACAAGGTTGATGTTGTCTGCTTTGGAAATTGCACACGGTGGCTCCATCTCCTTATTTAAAGTGCTTAGTTAACCATTTCATTTGTGTTTTTTTTTCTTATCTTCTTGGAGTTGTGTTTGCAGGATGACACTCTTGAGGCATTCGTACATAGATGCACTTCATTATGATGATAAGGTATCACATTCTTCCTAACGCACGTAACTAGGTTAATCAATCCGTTCATAAGTACAATCCTGACTCTTGATACATTCCCTATTTCCCATCATGTTCCCCTTAGCCTATTCAATTACACCCCTGAATACATCTCACTCAGTTCAAAACTCTTGACACACTGTTGCACACTGTGACTCTCTAAGCAATTGCAATGCAAAACATAGTACACGGTACATGATGCAAAATGCAAGTGCTCAAACATGAGCACAACACAAAAAGCAAGCTCTTTCAAAAAATACCAAGAAAAAGAAAAAGAAAAGAAAAGGAAAAGACAAAAGAAAACAAATATAAAAGGAAAATAAGAAATAGACAAAAAAATAACAAAAAGTTCAAAGAGAAAAATGCACAGAAAAGGTCTTCATGACCCCGTTGACATCATAAAGAAAATACTGTTGGTTATTCTCATACAAGCCCTAGGCAAGAAGGTAATCATCTTGGAAAATAGTTACACTTGTGTCTCAAGAAGACCATGTTGCACACCATTGTGTGGCTTTGGCTGTTTACAACGGGCTCGTAAAACACCCCATAAGAGTCCCGTTTCTCCAAAGAATGCACCTCCTATGTCTTGGCTCTGAGTCTGCTGAACATTGGCTATTGACAAGGACCAAGGATGTAGCTCATTCATGTGAGAGCACTTCCTCTCCCACAATCCCAGTAGCAATCACAACCCTTAACCTCCTGGCTTCCCTGGTTACAACCAATTCCCTTACATCTTGAACTGCATTCCCTTGATCCCATGTACTTTTGAATATGGTGCAATGACATCCAGCCAAGGGCTGATGGATAATGCCTATGCTTGGTTGTTCATGGTGTTTGCACTTCTTTTTCGACACCTCTTGGGTGGATTCCTCCAGACGTCAACAAAGAGGGGCCAATGAAACACCACTAATTTTAGCCTAGCACTTCGAGAATGACTCAAGCCATTTTCAGCATCCAGGAGGCAAAATTTGATAAGGCATTCACATTGGCTTACCTTGATCACTCACACTAGCTTGCCATGGTCACTTGCACTAGCTTTTCTTGACAAGTCACGTTGGAAATTGCAATTTTCACACTCACCCTGTAGGACACACTGTGGTTACGCTACAGCATGAGTCCAACGTGACCAACTCCAAGAGCCTTGAAACTGAGTCAAAAAAATCTGACTTCCAAGGTGCAAATTATCCTTAGGATTCAGCATTGACAACTCCAACCTTTAGCCTTTAAAATTCTAGATTTTGAGTCCAAAAATTGCAAGTTTCTGTAGGTCACACTGCAACGTGAGTCCAGTGTGACCTACCCAAAAGTGGCTCCAAACTAGACACATTCAAACTCAAATTCTAGATTTCAAATCACTCTTAGGGTTAGAAAAATTCAGGCAACAGTTGCATTCAAGGAAGAAGCTTTAGAAATCAAAATTTGATGTCAAAAAATGTCATTTTCCTCACTCACGCTGAAGGTCACGCTGGGCGTGAGTGCAGCGTGTGCACACTGGGACACACGCTGGGCATGAGTGCAGCATGCACATGCTATGACACATCAACTCACTCTAGAGGCTCTGGCAAAAATAGAAACACCTCAAATAGCCATAGAACCATTTGAATCGACACCCTGTAACAATCAATTTAAAGATCTAGAAGTTTCAAGTGAGCCAGAGTCAATTTCTCTTGTTTTACATTGTCATTTCATTGTAAATCTTCACTTGTAGGCTTGTCAGGCCCTCACGGTCTAAATTGTATGTACTTTCATGGGCTTGAGTAAGCCACATGTTGTAAGATACAATGCACCTGGTCAAGAATGTAGCTTGCCCACACATGACCAACTCATACACAGTTGTCCATCGGACACGTGTCACTTGATCTATTTTCCTGTTAAATCCCAACCATTGATTCCATTCTTGAATTCCACACCCAAGCCCAGCCTAGCCCTATAAATACTCTATCAATTCACATAAATAGGGGGGGCAATTTTGAAGTTGGACAACTTAAAAAACTCAGACCAACAATCCTTGGGTGCTCAAGCACACTTGAATCTTGGCATCCAAGTACTTCTAACACACATCACATCACATCATCACATCACCCCAAGGCTCAGCTCTTGACCTACCATCCACATGTGCAGCTACGCTTTGACCAATGCACATCTTTTCTAAGCAATACAATACAATTCATTGTACCAGCCATTTATTTTGTTCATNGCAGCTACGCTTTGACCAGTGCACATCTTTTCTAAGCAATACAATACAATTCATTTTACCAGCCATTTATTTTGTTCATTTTGTGCTTTACATTCAGTTTACGTTTGGTTTACGTTTTATTCACAATACAGTTTTTGCATATGTTTATGTTTACATTTTATGTGCACAGTTTACATTTTAAGACATTAGTTATGATAACCCCAGTGCAAGCCATAGTTTATGCTCGGGGAAGTCCTTGGTTGATTTGCGTGTGAACCACCCAAGGCACTCTGCCTTCGTTCCCTTTTCCAGCTTGCCCTCAAGTGAAGGTAGGATCAGTTATGCCTGCCTAATAATCTTTTAGTGTTTGTTTTCCCTTCCAACCTTACACCGATGATTTAGGTCAATACAATATGGTTTAGACTTAATTACCTATAAAAATCACTAGAAGAGTATCTTTTCATGTACATGAATCTTATCAAACATAAGGCACATCTGGTGGGGGTTTATGGTTCTTCCTAGATTGTGGCCCTATGGTTCATCATTAGATTGTAGTCAACCCTTAATTTTGATTGGTCCTTGGGTTTTGGTTTGCTCTAATACCAAATGTGACATCCTCTTCTCAGATGTCATGGCAAACATAAAATTACATAACATTCAACATTTTGTGTAAAGAAAATAATTGAGAAAATCCAAAAGAAAAATGAAAAGAATGCTATATTAATATAGAATAATGTATTTTGGTCATGATTTGAGGGTTTTTTAAAATTATATTCCTTTGACATCTATTTCTTAGAGGCAATCCAACATTGTTACCATGGTTAGGCATGTAACTAAGTAGAAGGAATGCCTAGTCAGATTCATGTTCTACTTCACCTAGCACTTATTACTTACATTTACTAGCTCTGCAACTCCATGCACATATGACCTCTAATACCTAGGTATAAATATCTTAGGCTAAACTCCTAAAGAGCACCTCTAGAGACATCCCCATTATTACAATATGTTCTTTCAAGTCTTAATTACAACTTGTATTTTTAGGTCTTACTAAAATAATCACAACACTTGTTATGAAGAGACACCATCTTTGTTATGTAGTGACATCATTCAATAATGGGGATATAACAATTTCATCATCTAAAACCATAGTCTATTTGATATGCAAAGCTACCAAGCAATCTTTCCTAAAAAAGTATAATTAATGTTTTGTATATGCCTAAGATTCTAGTCATCACAAGATGACAATTTACATATTGTATTCCAATTTAAAATATAAAGCATTTTCTTCAAATAACATGACTACAAAACACTTCTTTCTTTTTTCTTTATCTCATGAATTATTATTTTAGAACAATAAAAGTAAAAACGTTAATGAAGAAAAAATTCCTAAAGAATAGATCTCACAAAATATAATTAACCAACCTATGATAATCGCTTACCCTTCCACCTAGTAAGTCTATTATTAATCTTCTAAAGAATTGGATACCAAATTTGAAACACCACCAAAATTTGCATGTTATAGCCAATCTTCATCATGTAGCTTTCACCCCATGAAACCTGAGGCAAAATTTCATTGTAAATGTGAAAATTGTAATCCACAATGAGAAATTTTACATACTTTATACTTTTGGGGCTAAGAAATGCCTAATAAGTGGTCCAAGCCTCATTTCCCAAGTGAAAAAAAGTTACATAGTGTCTATATTTGGGCTTTGGAGGATCTAAAATGCCTTTTAGAATACCAACAAAGTTAATTTGATGGGTTTTATGGGAAGTATACATTTTTCTATGCTAGAAGCACATGCAAGGAGGTAAATCTCACCTACCCCCAATGTGGAAATGTGGGGGTTTTGAAAACTTTCATCCTTCAATGTGGAGACCACATGCATAGCCTAGAAACCTTTCCCCCTTAGCATGAAATTTTTTCCCCAGCATGGAATCTTCACCCCTAGTGTTGAAAATTGCATTCCCCATCATGGAAGACACAATAGCCAGATTTCAACACTTCATGCACTTCAACATTGACCAACCACTTCAGCAAGCATGGTGGAGGGCTTAGCATGGAAGATTCATCTCCAACATGGAAGGTGTGTCTTGGTTAACATTTATAGTAAACTAAATGACCATGGGGGAAGCACTTACTATGAATAGTAAGCCCCCAAACTTGGGCACCCATCTCAATTAAATTTGTTAGCCATTTTGTAGCCAAATCACAACCATCTTACAACCCCATTCATGATCCAAATAACCTATAAAAGCCAACCTCAAACACCATTTATAGGTTCTAGTATTTTACAATGTTAAGCACTTTACACTATTAAGAAATTTTACACAGTTCAATAACTTTTGGCATACAAACAGTTGGGCAGTTCCATAATTTTTTAGATAGTTAAGTAATTTTTCAAGCACTAATTCCACACTTGGGGCATCCTTAGACACTCAAGAGCTCTTGAAAATTCCCATACATGTATTCTCTTAGACCCCAGTGTTGAAGCATTATGGCCTTAAGACTTGTGAACTTTTGATGTCAAAGTTGCATTTCTAGGGCTTCCAATCCCCAGCATGGAGAAATCTAGTAATCAAATTTCTCACTTGTCTCACCCCTCCCCAGTAGTGATCCAACTTGTAGATATAGATGAGGTTTGATAGCATCAAGAATGGCTTAGGATCTAAATCTTAAAGCAGATCACATCAGCTTCAATGGGCTTTGAACTCCTACATAAGTGAACCCTCTTTCTACTCATCCAAGCATCATTTGTACACATTTCTATAACTTGTTGGGTTTTTTGTATAATATATATTTATTTATTACATTTGCATTATTTTATATCTGCTATCATTTTTCATTCCATTTCTTTTTATTACCATGCTTTACATTCTGTAAGTCCCTAGTTGATTTACCAAACTAGCTAGGGCACCTTGAATCCCATTTTTCTTATGAAGACCCTAGGGATTTAGGGTTGAGGAACTACTACACTAAGGATCCTTGATTTTTTTCCAATGATTGAGGTTTTCAATTGCAAAAATATTTCTTGTTGCTAGAAGAAGGTTCTTCACCTAAATTTGTGACTAGATCTATTCTTTTCATTGTTGTTTGCAAGCTTTTCCTTATTTTTTGCAACAAAAATCATCAAATCTACCTCACAATCAATGTTGCAATTCATCCTCCTTTACTCCCAAAACCCAACATGGAACTAGTAGGTGTTTGGACTTTGAAATTTTTATAGCAATTGTTATGAATTTCTAAAGCTAGTGTTGATTTTTCTGGTGGATTTCCTTATCCTCCTTGGCAACCAAAATCCCCCTATAGCAGAAACCTCAACATGGAATCTACGAGTGGTTTGGGTGCTAAAATTTCATAATACCTACTATGAATTTTTTAGCCAATTTCTCTAGTTTCTAAAGTGGCTGGTTCAACCCTTCTAGAAGGCATCCAACTTTTGGAAGTTGGCTTCCCCCGCCCCCCCTCCCCCTCCCCCCAATCTTTCCAAGCTAAGAAAGTTGGCAACCTACTAAAATAAATTTTAGTGGAGAAATACCAACATTTCACTTTGGTTTTTTTTTTATCCTTTCCCCCTACCAAGATTGGATTAGGTGTGGGATTTTCATTATCTCAACCCCCCTTCTTCCCCTTCCTACCATACCCAGTGTGGAAGCAATTGGAAGGCTAATGTGGAAGAGGCTTAATATTAACTTTGCAAAAATCAACATTTCAAATCGAAAGCCTTTTTTCATATTTCTTGCAGCCAAAACTCCTAGAAAATCAANCCATGAATTCTTTCCTCCAAGGCCAACGTTGAACCCCTTTTCCCTTTCTCTTTTTGTTACAAATTTTCTTTTAGTTTCTAAAATGGGTGATGCAGCCCTTTCAAAAATTACCAAACTTCTAGAAGTTAGCTTCCCTCCATTTTTCCAAGTTGACAAAATTAGCATCTTGCTAAAACCAATTTTTAGTAACAAAATCCAAACTTTTCACTTTGGTTTCCAACCTTCACCCTCATCAACATTGAGTTAGAAGGTGTGAGATTTTCATTATCTCAACTCCCCCTCCCCTCCCCCACCATACCTAGCATAAAGGCAATTGGAAGGCCAACTTGGGTGACGCTTGAAACCAACATTTTCAACTTTTCATTCTTGGTAAAGGGGAAAACCCTTCTTATCCCCCACTTACTAATTATAGTATGAACTTCATTTTTTTCCATTTTTATTTCCTTTAAAAATTTTTTGAATTCCCTTCACTAGAATTTACTTCTATTTTACCATATATAGCCTATGTTTAAGCCATTCTCAGCACTATAGCCATGTCTTTCCAATAGTCCACTAAATTTCCCTTTGTCCTCACTAGCAAAGATCATGACCAATAAGCCATGAGGGTCTATGACCCCAAAGACCCTACCATAATTGAGTGTAGGTGATCTTTGAGGGTTAGAGTAAAGAATCTTGATTTTGTAGCCATAAATGAAGATTGTTATAACTTCATTTATGCTAAACTACAGGTAGGCATGCTAATTCCATGTATTGAAGCAGAGGCTAAGAGGGAGTTTGAGCTCATACATAAGAGTGGAAAAGAGTACATCCCTTCCCCATACGATCAAATTCCCCTTAACAACATCTACTCTAGCATCCTAGCCCAATTGATTACCATAGAAGAGGAAGATGACAAGCATAGATCTAAGGAACAGCAAGGAGAGGAGGATGAATTTAAGGTAGAATCTAAGCCTAAAAACATCCTAGGAGGACTATTCTAACAAACATCCTCCAAGGTTATAGCACATTCCTCTAATGCTTTTTTTTTCTCCATGAGCATGGTGCCACCATCTTCCACTCCTTCCTACCCTACTATGGTGGATCTCATGCCGGTTATAGCCACACATCACACTCGACCAATGCCACAAACAACAAATTATAATACATCAATGTCATTTACAACATAATCTCAATATATAAAATCATTGATGCTAGCTTTTACCACCACAAATCTATTAACTACTCACATAGAATCCACCATGGGACCCCAAGTGACATAGGAATTGCACATCCCCTTTATCCCGTTTATGCATCAACTACTAGCATCTTTTTCTTTATTTGGCCCATAAGCTACAACCATAACATGACCTCTTCCTTATATCATGCAATCCATAGTGAGGCCACAAGCCTCACAACAGATGACATAGCCCTATGTGTAAACCTCACAACTAATAGGGCCACCACAAGGCATGGATCAAGCCTTCCAAAATATCCAAGACCTAACAGAGGAGTTGAAAAGGCTTAAAGCCTCTACTTCATATACTATCAAAATTATGAACTTCTACTAGGATGATTCCATAAGTCCTATAGTTCCACCCTTGACACTTTCTCTTGGTGTCCCTATTCCATAATTTAGCAAATATAATGGAGAAGGTGATCCTAATGCTCATCTTATTACCTTTTGATCTGAATGTTTACTCTTATAGCCATGGCCTCATACCATCATGAGGATTTTTCCTATGTCTTTAACTAGAAAAGCACTTTATTGGCATCATGCATCACCCAAAGGATCCATATCCTCTTTAGAGTACTTAGTAGCCTAGTTTTTCAGCTGCTTCAAGTATAACTTGAAGCTAGACACCATGCTTGACCAACTCATGAAGGTCAAGCAAGGGCCCTTAGAACCCATACAAAAGTTTATGTAGTGATGGGATGGACTACTAAATGAAATACCAAAGCCTATAGCAAAAGCCCACTTGTTAGCCATATTTAAGGAAGCAATTAATGACTTCATCAAGTCTAAACTCTACTACCTTAACACGTAGTCCCTCAACTAGGCATTCTCTCAAAATAAAAATATAAAGGATGCTATAAAGGCTAGTCATGATTTGGCCTATATAGCATATAAAAACCCACACTCAAAGAGACAAAGAAAAGAGCAAATAAAACAACACAACCATAGTAACTGTAGCAAAGGAAACAAAGACTACAAACCAAGGGCCAAAGACCAATCCACCCAAGGCTTCCACCAATGACCACAATAACCAATCATCAACCTCTAGGGACACTACATTGATAATAACCAGACCTAACTTCGAAAGGAAGGACATGTCCAAATACACTACATTGTCATTAAAACCATCCATGTTTCTAGATCAACTATTACAAAGTAGATGCACATAGCACAAACAAATGATCAAAGCTACTTGAAAGAAACATAAGAAAATATGTGAAATAGCCAAGGACCCTACTCAAGTAGCAAAGGATGATCCCCAGTTACCTACATACTTCAAGCTAGACTGCTTCTACCATTATCATTAACTGCTTGGTCATGACACAAACTTCTGCCTTGCACTAAATGATGACCTGCAAAGGATCATAGATAGGGGAAAGCTAGTCTTAGATGCTTCCAATCCCATAACCAAAACAACAAGGAAGAACCACAACAACCATAGCCTAAAGCCAAAGTTTGCATTTTGGGATGCATGGAGGAAGTAAAGCACAACTAAGGCAATAAGCCCATGGCTAGCGATAAAAACTTCCTTAATGTAATGAACCAAGTCAAGCAATCCCTCAAGAAAAATAACACAACTTTAAGCTTATATGACCTAATCATGACTTCTATCACACATCGTAAGATGCTTGTCAAACTATTAACCTCCATCCTCATTAGTGAGGATATCCCTGTTAACAAGAAATCCATCCATGCAGTGATGATTCCTCCCTCACCAAGGGAGAAGAAGTCAACACCCTTAACATTTCAAGATAACAAAATTAAGGTTAATCCTCGAAATGATGAAGTAACTATAGCTTCTTTATTCATAACCATACATATAGGATAATTTAAAATACATCAAGTGCATGTTGATGAGGGAGTTACAACCAACATCATTCCTTGCACCATCATTGAACACTTGGGCCTAATTGAACAAATATAACCTACAATCACCACAACTCTTAAGTCCTTCAATGGATCAAGAGCTACTACCAAGGGATCTATCTCTTTGGATTTTGTAGCTGGGAAGCAATTCCCCATAACTGCCAACTTCTTGGTGGTGGAAGAAATACCAAGATTCAACCAAATTTTGGAAAGACCTTGATTAGCTCAATTACAAGTTGTGTCCTCTCTCATCCATCAAGAAATTCACCTTCCTTATGAGGGAGGTAAAATCATCATTCATGATGATAACATTATTTCCCTAGCTATCAACAACATATACATAGAATATGGATTTTAAATAGAGCTTCAAGAAGAAGCTCGCAACCATGAAGAGCAACAACCAAAGAAAGCAAACAATGATAGTGATAAGAAATGGGCTACATTATGGGATGACCTCCCTTTTAACTTTGTAAGTAAAGGGGATGGTGAATATAAGCTTGTGCAAAGTAGTCCTTACTCACTTCCTAATCTTGCAAAGATTAGAAAGAATCTTGACAAGTGAAGTTTGGCTTAACCTTCCCATGCCTCTATAACCGAATGCACCGATAACCATGAAGCCTTACTTTTCTTTTACAATTTATTATATCTTTTTATGCATTTGTTATTTTACTCTTTATGCACCTAGCCTATGCATGTAGCCTAAGTTCATTTGCATTTTTACCTATTTGCTACAACCTTTCTTTATTTTTACTTATGTTATAAACATCGAAAAATTTTATAAATATACACTTTTTTCATAATCCCATCTACTAAGACATTACACTTGCATTACTGTTTGCTAAGACATTAAACTGACATTACCATCCACTAAGACATTAAACTAGCATTATGGCCTGCCATGGTCTTAGATTGGCAAAGATAATCACACAACCAAGTCTGCTAAGACTTTAAACTAGCATTATGACCTACCATGACTGTAATGATAGAAAATGTCAGTGGTTGGAATCACCAAGGGGTCAACAGAAACATAGCCTTAACCCCACCTTCACATGAGGGCCTTGTTAGAAATGGAGGCAAAGCACCCTAAATGGTCTTGTCAATCAAATAGGAACTTTGCTAGTTGTAAATTAGGCTATGGATGCAACCAAGGGTGGTGTGGTTAGTTGAAATACAAATGCAAACAATGTGAAATGGTGCTAAGTATTAAAGTGGGGCTTCACAGTGCTAAGTGTAGAGCGTAGGTACGAAATAGGGGCAAGCGTAGCTAAGGGTTTTAACTGAAACAAGGGTGTCAACCCATAGAGACTGCCACTTGAGCATAGTACAGTGTGATGACATGTGAAAAAGTGCAAAAAGATGCAAGAAAATGTTAGAAATAGGAGAGAGAAATAGAACACCGCCCCAAATGGGAGTGTAGTTAACTCCAAAAGGGTCTCAGAAGGTACACAATGTACAAAAGGCATAGTGGGAGAATAGTCACAGTCTCAGTGGTGTCGGGCTATGAAGTCTGATGCTCACTATGATGAACCATGCCTGTTGGGTTGCCACTGCGGTGTACCATGCAGTGTTCTACAGGGCTGTAATAGGGTTCTAGTGTACCATACGATGCAGGGATACAACAAGGGCACAGTGTACCATGTAATGCAACTATGCCTCTCTACCAGTGTGGTGTGCTCTAGGTCTCATTCACCCATAAAGCTAAGTACTAAGATGCCAAAATGCCAAATGCCAAATGAAGGTGCCAACTATCCACTTATGAAAAATGGAAGCCCACCCCTAAAACATTGGGGTTCAGGGATATTTATAGGGCTAGGGTTAGCCCAAAATGCGGATCAAGCACCATGTGGCAATGCAGTAGGTTGGACTACAAGAAAAAATTATAAAATTTTCTAAATCTAGAGGTGACCAAAAAAAAGTTCAAAAAATTTTCTAACTCTAGCTACTATGCTCATCCCATGTTATGCGTAGGACATGGGATGTTGCTTAGGAATATAGTGTAGCATGGACACTTAGAAGAATCTGGTAAAAATTGTAGTCCTTGTTCTTGCTATGCTAGCTACGCTTTGGAGCATTGTAGAAGGGATAGCCTCAAGAGTTAGAAAATCTGCCAAATTCCTCCTCCATGTTGAGTTAGCTTGACAGCTTTTGGCTTGATACTTAGGCAAAACTGGCCACTAAGGTGCTAGCTACACTCTAGCTCTAGAGCGTAGCAAAGGCAATGGGAGTGTAGCACAACACTTAGAAAAATTCTATAAAATTGGTCATTTTTATGTTGGCTATGCTTGCTACACTCTAGAGCATAGTAGCTACAATGCCGAAGTGTAATAACTTCAATGCCGAAGTGTAATAACTACAATGCTAGAGTGTAATAGCTACAGTACCAAGCATAGCACAATACTTAGAAAAATTTGCACAGCTTGTGACATCATTCTAAAACTTAACCAAAATTGCAAAAAAAATGGTCATTAAAGCTAACTATGCTCTACTACAGTGGAGAGTGTGGTCCTAGCACTTAGATAGATTTGTAAAAGGTACCATCATTTTTACACTTAGAAAAATTTTGCAAATCTGGTAGTTGGAGTTGACTACACTTAACACTAAGAAAAATTTGGGCAAAGTTCCACTATTTTAACACTTAGCCAAATTTGTAGTTGAGACACTAAGATCTAAAATTTTGTGGTGTTTGAATGGCCTCTCTTTGTTGATGTCTAAAGGAGTGGCTCAAGAGACATTAACAAAGAATTGCAAAATACCATAGTAGATGTGGCACCAACATCACTCGTTGGTACCAGATTGAGTGTTGTTTCACCATGTTTAAGAGTGTTGTGGATAAGGATATGCTAAGGGAAAAGGGTGTAGGCAATGTGCTATGGAGATGAAATGTAAACAAGGGAGATGAAATGCAAATAATGATGTAAGATGTGAAGTCAGCATAGCTAACAGTGACCATGGCATAGAGTGGCTTACCCCCTGAAATGTTGACCAATCATCAGAATTTTCATGAGAAAGTCAAAGTTGATCCAAGGTTGGGCTAATTGTGAAGTTGCAACATTATCAATTTGCTTGGGGATGTGCTTTTCCCCATTCTCCTTTTTTCATTTTTTTTTCTTCTATTTTTTTTTTTTTTTTTTTTTTTTTTTTTTTTTTTTTTTTTTTTTTTTTTTTTTTTTTGCTTTTTCTTCTTTACTTTGTTGCAAAGCAAACCTGTGTTGGGTTTGACTTACTGTTGAATACTAGTTGCAATGTGTGGGCCATCGAGTATATGGGCTTTACTTTGATGCAACCACATCACATTTGTAGGATAGGTGTTTCCTCCTCGGGATGAGTTGCATTACATCCACTTGGGCCTTAACCAACCAACAAAGGCTTTCCACAAGACAAGTTGTGTTATGTCCACCATGGGTTTTATAGTTGCCATGAAGAGAATTTCATATGCATCATAGTGCATATTCATTAGAGGGATGTGCAATCGTGAGTATGAAGGGGATGAGAGGCTATTAGGATGAAGGAGTAGATGGACATAGGTTATAATGGGATGAGGGGGATGTGCACTCTTGAGTGGCTTAACTAGTCCAATCATGCACATCAAAGTGATGTGGTGACCTGCTACTGCAATAAGATGCATCTTTACATGACCACCTCCGAGGCTTCATCCTATGAAAATAACTCTGAGAAGACAAGAAAATCATAAAATGTGAAATGCAAGTGCAAATTCTAGATGTGAAGATACTACAAATGCTAGATGTGAATATGCTCGAAATGCATCAAATGTTGTGCTAGTTGCAAGTGCTCAAGAGGCCAATGAAAGTGCTCAGGAGGCTAGTGAAAGTGCTAAGGCAATGATGCTGCGAGTCCTCCAAAGATCACACTAATGGAAGGTGCTCAAATAGATCAACAACATGCTAGTTTAAAGTCTTGGTAGACTGTGAACCCAGTTTAAGGTCCTAGCAAACCATGATATGCAAGTTTATAGTCCTAGCAAACTACTAGGTGCTAGTTTAACATCATAGCAGACGATGGATATTGTGCCAATTTAACGTCATGGCCCAAGGATGATCTATGCCAGTTTATAGTCATAGCAGATTACTACACTAATTTATAGTCATAGTGAATTGTCTATGCCAGTTTTTTATGTCATGGTGGATGAGTGCTTACCTTGCTTATGTGAGGTGTGATGTTGCATGCGTAGTCATGCTGTGTGCCTACAATATCTTGCAAAAATCAATTAGAAAAATAACATCAAGTGGCACATGTCATAAATAGAGTTAAAATGCATGAATGAAAGGAAAGTAATGCAAAAACTGATAGTTTTAGATTGTTCCAGGCCATGGGCTATTTTAAGGCCTTTTTGGGCCATGTGTTTTTGTAGTTTTATGTTTTATTTTTATTTTTATGTGTTTTTTATGTTTCTCAAATGCAATGCATAAGCTAAGTGGATGGATGCATAAACAAAGTATAAATGCGTAAACAAAGTGAAGTAGAGTGTGAACTAGGCAAGCAAGTGAAATGTAAATGCATGAACAAATGCAATGCAAGCAAAAACCAAAAATGCATGGTCCATGGATGTAAGGGGTAAGCAAGCACTTAGCATGTTTCTGGCCAAGAGAAACTCTTGGTCATGTAGTTGCTTCCTAATCGAGCATGGACTAGGGGGCATGCAAGGCTTAGGATCCTTTGGGAGGCTTTTGGCTTCAACCACTCATTCGAGTGCATTAGCCTTAGGCATTGCATTGGTTGCCACAAATGCATCACCAAGAAAGTCCACCTTTGACACTTGCTCCATGTCTATGTTGTGGATATCCAGAGAGGAGGTGTTATCACCATGGATGATAACTTAACCACCTTCATATGGAAGGTGGACTTCTTGGTGGATGGAAGAGGAGATAGCCCATAGTTGAGCTAGCCAAGGCCTGCCCAGGATCAAGTTGAAGCCTGGCATCTTCCCTATGATAATGAAATCTACACTGGTGGGGAATTTTTCTTCTAGCATGAAGGCTAAGTTGATTGTACCCCTAATGGTGATGCATGATCCATTGAAGGATTTTAGACATGTAGTTTTGGTTGGCTTGATTTCATCTGCTAGGCCTAACTTGCTGATGACAAAGTATAGGACTATGTTTGTTTCTACACCATCATCGACATGCACTCTGCAGATGGTGCACTTCCCAACATGTATGCTAATGGATAGTGGAAGTGTCATGACCTCCCCTCATTCAGCATTGACATTGAAAGCATCATCACAAAATTCTAGGGATGTTGAACCCAATTCCTATGGTGTAGGGAGGAACATCATTGCATGGATGGTATTCTCATCTACAAGGATGGCCTCTGTAACAAGAATCGAGGCCAACATCTGAGCCAATGCTTGGCGGTGAGTAGATGAGGTCATGACTAGGTTGTACAAGCTCACTGTTATGTTATTTTCCTTAAGTGTTTGTTTCACATGGGTTAGTGTAGCTATGAAGTCCTTATCATCAACCATTGTGTTGGCCTTAACTTCCTTCATGTAGCTTGAGAGATGGATCTCCTATAGAGGGGACTTGGGCTTAGGTTGCTTGGCCTGCTTGGGGGTAGGGGCCCTAGTGTTTGATTGTTGCTTGTTGGTTATGGCCTTTGCTTTAGCCATGGGGGTTGCAAGCTACTCATTCATCCTCTTACACTACCATTTGGTAGGCCTACCCAGGTTGCTAGTGGGATTAGATCTTGAAGAAGGAGAGATCGAGACATTGCCCATTGTTGGGCTTCAAGTAGGTGAGGGGCCATCATGTTGTGGCACCCTTATGAAAAATGGTGCTTTTGGAGTTGTTGCAGGGCCAACTTGTTGTGGCACCTTAATGACAAAATGTTGCTTAGTGGTTGTTGTTGCTGTGTCATGCCAGTTTAATGTCTTAGCAACTGATTGTTATGGGACCTTAATCATAAAGGGTGTTATGTGTGCCTAAGGTGGCACTTTGATAATAAAGAAGGGCCTCTTACTTATGGAGGCCGAGGGGAACCTTGCCTTGTTGCCAGTTTATAAATGTGCTTTATCTAAGGCCTAGCAAGTTGTCTTGGGTCTTGAAAAACCCATCGCCCATTCTTGTACATCACCAGAAACTCTACAAACCTCTTCAAATAACCTGCAAAAAATACAAAGTGCATATGGATTATCATAGAGATATCAGTGTGGAGTCTAAGGATCTCCTTCGAAAGCCTAGTATCCAAAGTAGCCATTTGATGAGCAGCGAGGTACCCTTATGCTCAACCATACAAATATGAGCATTTTACGCATAATCTAGTCAAATTCCAAGGACTAAGTGCTTATGCGCCCTTGTGGAACAAGGACAGGTTGGTTGATCATTGTCTTCCCAAGCTTACCTGTATGTCACGATTGTATGGTTAAGTAACCTTTAGGCATATGATTATTATAGCTTTTATGTTTTTATGTCCTGCGCTACTAGGGAAGAAGAGATGTAACTAAGTGACTACTTTAACTTAACTACTCATTACCTAAGTTCTAACTAATCCTAACACCGACATCCATTCCCACTTGCCGTACACATCCTAAACTAGTGCAACACTACCAAGATTACCAAACGCTAATCGTTACTGGGTTACCAAGCATTACACTCATGCTCAAAGTGGTCATGCTTGTGTAATTTAATGATTTCCTTAATTGATCAAAATGAATTGTTGTGCTAACAATAGAAATGTAATGTGCATAAAATAAAATAAAATAAAATAAATGCATAAGAAAATAAAATAAAAGAAATGCGTAAGAAAAAAAATCTCAAGTGTTGCAAGGATGAATCAAAGAGCTCATCTTTATTGCCATACACAAGGTGTGCTCAAGTACACAATGCTCGAATAAATATTCATCCATACTTAGACCTCCTACTACGGGCACTTGGAAAATACTCTAACTTTCAAATAGACTACAAGAGTTTTGCTACTTGACTGCTAAAAGACTTCTTTAATTGTGTGCTTGGGCACTGTATTTATAGGCTTGGGAGCAACTACTATAATAATTAGAGTAACCACTCTAATAATTAGAATAACTACTAAAGCAACTGCTAGAGTAACCACTCTAATAATTAGAATAACTACTAGAGTAACCACTCTAATAACTAGAGTAACCGTTAGAGTAACTGCTCTAATAATTAGAATAATTGCTAGAGTAACTGCTCTCATCATACCCCCATGAATGAATAAAAAATCGTCCTCAAGTATAGAAGAAAAGAAACAAGTTCTTTATAAAATATTGGGAAGGTATGGAATTATTAACTAATTGACAACTGATGATGGAATGGGATGATAGACTCAACGTGCCCAGTGAATGGATCAATAAGCATATTACAACATTAGTGTTCATGACCATTATGGTAAACACTTGTACATAAATGACATCCAAGCCTTTATTTGGTAGCTTGTAGAGAAAGAGAGAGAGAGAAAATGAAGCGTGTTTCCGCCAATGCTAAGATTGCACCTTTCATTGTTTATCCATAGCCATGCCACCAGACTTGCTCCTTTCATAAATGCTGTAGTTTTGATCCATCCTGAGTGCTTCCTCCAAGCCTATTCCATTGTTTGTATGATCACCATCTACACACACAACATATTCACAAATGAGCAAGGATAGATAACCCACAATGCAGTTGATACCTTGCCTCGATATGAAGCGCATTGGCTGAGTTGTGGTTATGGCAGAAACTAGTTTGGAGATTTATCATAGGTGAATACCCAAGGTGTAGGGGTTAGGAAAATAGTAAAATGGAGAAAATTAAAAAATTTGTGCCAAGGCCCCCACAACTAAGAGCGAACCTTCGGTAACTATAAGATGAAAAAATATGAGGAATAAGAAAGATGGGAAAAAATAACAATGGCAACACCAATTAAATGGATGTCATGGATGGGGATGAAACAAGAGATGATTGATTGTAGGAAATTTTTAAGGAAAATAACTTAATAATTGCACTAGAAAGGAATGCCAATGGGTCCTCCCCAAAGCAGGCTTATGCCTTTTATGCCTTGAAAAACCCACAAACCAAAGAGTTCGTAGGCTCTAGGAATGTCAATTGGAAGCAACAGTTAACAACTTACCCATAAGAATTCACTAAAGAAAAATAATGCATCAACCCAGAATGGACTAAAGATAAAATCAACAATGAGGTGAAAAATGGGAAGAAAGATGAAGAGGAGAGAATGAAATGGAATCCCAAGAACAAGGTTGTGTAAAGCCCCTTGTGTATTTCATGGTTAAGATGATTGAGTAGAACTTCATTTCAAATCTAAACTCAAACCAACCACATTCAGTGACCTCGCATCAATACACTTGGCCAATCCATCCTCTTGAGGCAACAAGAATGCTTTCACAAAGAGTGACCACCATCCCAAGGAGAGTGAGATGGAGAAGCAGGAAGAGAGAAAGGGCCTTAGTTAGAGAGAACCTTCAAGCATGGGTAACATGTCTTTCCAGTGCCATAACCA
>MNCI01024280.1:12950-30109 GCA_015680685.1 Gnetum montanum | reverse complement strand
TCTCTTGTATGGTGAACCTCCACAAAACCTAACTACTTCTCAAAATGATGCTATGCAAAAATGATCAAAATTAAATGTCATTGTGGTTGATAACACATTATGTTGAAAGTCCTACAATGGCATGTTATTAGTATGCTTGAGCATAACAGAAGCACATATGATCCTACAACAAGTACATGATGGCACATGTGGAGGAAATATAAGACATAGAAACATGGCTACTAAGATTAGATGCCTAGGATACCATTGGCACTATATGAAAAGCAAATACCTAAAAAAGGTAAAAACTTATGATATTTGTTAAAGGCACAACAACCTGATATACATGCCACCAACTACGTTACACACTACTAAAATCACATGGTCATTCCAATGATGGGGAATTAACATAAATCGATAAATGACTCTTAAGTCCTCTACAAGACATAGCTTCATCATCACTATGACCAACTATTTCACATAGTTGGTTGATGTTATTCCTCTGAGAAAAGCAACATCACAACAAGTCTATAAATTCATCCTAAATAACCTAGTGTCCCATTTTGGCTTACCTCTAATCATTATAATAGATATAAAACCACAATTTAGTAGCCAAGAAATGAAAACCTTTTATCAAAAATTAAACATTAAGAATTATTTTTCATCACCTTATTATCCACAAGCTAGGGGTAATCTAAAGCTACCAACAAATTCATCATTAATCTTTTAAAGAAAATGCTAAGCAATGACAAACATAGATGACATGAACAACTATTGTATGCACTTTGGGCATAGAGGATAATATTTTGAAATGTAACTAATGTCATACCTTATAGCCTAGTTTATGGCTCTCAAGCTATTTTTCCTCTTGAATTATAGGTTCCATCCTTAAGCATTGCTTTATCTGATACATCAATGATGAGTAGAATAATGAGCTACATGTCACTAACCTAGACTTGATGGAGGAGCAATGAACACAAATGCTTTCCAATTTCAAACAATATGAAGAGAAGTAGAAGCATCATCACCATCATGATCCTAACTAGCATAATATCAAGGAAGAAGACGTTATCATTAATGTTGTTCATGAACATGTGGACAAATTCTTAGCCAACTAAAAAGAACCATTATTGGTTATCAAAGCTATGATAATAGAGCATTCAAATTAGTAGACATGGATGGAAATGAATTGACTAATCTAGTTAATCATTTCTATCTCAAAGATTATAATAGCTAATGTTGACCTATATTCTTGTCACCTTTGTTTGGATTTTTTCATAGGTTTAGAAAAATGATTAACATTGATGACTTGAGTATCCTACAACAAGTATGCATGACCTTTTATCTTTTTTACATTTCAAAGAATTGCAAACTTTGTTTAAATCTAAAAAATAAGACATGTAGTTCTCATGTTCTACCAGTTGTATCTCATTGTGGCTTATATTTACTTGTAACCTCATGTACCTCTTGTAATCACATGAACTCTTTGAATTATTTCCTCATTCTCTTGAAGCTGTGCTAGTAGGATGATCCTAAATTCATTGAAGAGGTTTTACTCATCATAACAGTGAATTATCATGTGATCTTGATACATGAGATTTGACTAGCTTGTTGAACCTTTCCAACATTACTTACCTCACATCATTCTCACTACCTATTTTGAGCCATATTCTCATAGCCAAGCCTTTGTTCTCCTTATCTTGCTAACAAAAAAAATCTATGTTTGACATTCATGCACCATGACCATGTGACATTCTTAACATGCTCCAAAAAAGTTCGCTGAATCTACAAATGTATTTCATTCAGTGAGAAAATAAAATAAAATTTGGCCTTCGCATCAAAACCTAATGAAGTTTTCACACCCAAAAAGAAAAAAAATGGAGAAAATGCTAATAAACCCAAGAGGAAAATGTAGCCTAAATTTAAGCAAATCAAAAACTCTAAAAAAAAGAGCCCAGCAAAGAAGCCTATAACAAAGTACTAATTACTCTAAACATCATCAAGTAACCACCAGTTCAAGCTTGAAGCAAGAAGACCTCCTCATTCAGCTAATGTATAATCTCTATGCCATAACTATTGACCTTTTGGTATGTCAAAACTATAAATAAAGTAGAGATCATAGAATGGTTGTTGTGGATGATGTGCTTGCAAGACATGAACAAGAACTCTACATGAGAACTAAGGACTCAAGAAAAATAAGATCTACAATGAGAAGACAAGGTAAATAATACATATGTCAAGATGAGAGCATGGATAACTCTAGAACTCCAAACCAAATGAAGATTCTTCAAGGGATCAGAAGAAGAAAAAATGATGGGAGATAACTTTAGAAGATAGAGATAAAAAGTTGAGGAGATGTCTTCTAGAAATAGTAGATGTCTCTTTCCTAGAGAAGACACCTCACTAGAGATGTCCCATAGAAGATGTTCCATTTTCCAATGAGACATATCTCTTGAATTAAGGTTAATATCAGGTAGATGTCCCAACTTTGAAAAAGATGTCTACACTAGCCATTGGGTAGCCATTGCAGAAATTTTAAGTTTTTAGAAACTCTAAGGTTATAAGAAGATACCAAATTCTTAGAAATTGTGAAATAACTATTCACATCATATTAATCATTATCTTATCTATGCTATTGTATTCTTGTTCTTCATTGTAACATCATTTTCTTGGTTGTATGTTGTATTAAGCTTCAATGACAAGGACTTGTAAATTTAGTTACATTCTTTCCTTGTATCTTTTTCTTTTTCTTGTAGCCTTGTCGGGTTGATGTGCTTATTTCAAGAAGGCATCCACATTGAGCTTGTTGGGAACTTATGAGGTTGAGTGATTTTGCAACATCAAAAGACTTTGAAGTGGAGCTTAATTTTGTAAAGGTTGTGGGATCCTTGAAACTACATTTTGAGCTTATTAAGATCTTGCAGGATTGAGTGGTTTCATAGTGATGAAACACTTTGGTGTAGAGCTTAGAGCTTGTACAAGGTGTGATGCTCTTCAAATCACATTTTATTAAGAAACAAAGTCTGGAGATGTGCATAGATTCTACCCTTTGAGTGTGAAAGTACCCAAGCTGGGAAACCACATAAAATTTGGTGTTTTTGTGTGATAGGTGTATTTTAAAGTGAGGAAATTATTTAACCCCCCTTCTAAGTTCTCGATCCACAAGTGGTATTGAAGTATAGTGCTCTTACATTTGACTTCAAATTTTAAAGAGAAAACTATAGAGGGGGCATCCTACACAAAATCACCATTATTTGATGGGTTAATTTTTGCCTATTGGAAGGCCAGAATGCAAGACTTCTTTGAGTTAATGGAGTTTGAGATATGGAAGTCCATCCTTGAAGGTTACACACGACTTTTCAACAACACATCAAAGGTCCTCAAGTCATGGAGTAAGTGGACATTGGAAGAAAGAGATAAGTTTATGTATAATTATAAAGCAAAAAATTATTTATATTGTGCATTAAATAAGTTTGAATTTAATAGAGTAGCTAGATGTAGAACTACCAAAGAAATTTGGGAAACCTTAGAAGCTACCTATGAGGACACATCCATAGTTAAACAATCAAAACTCATGGTTTTACAAGGTGAGTATGACAAACTCAAAATGATGGAAGGAGAAAAGATAAAAGAATATTTTTCTAAGGTAGATGATCTAGTTTTTGTAATTAGGGGTATAGGCAAGGACCTGCCTAAAAGTGATGTAATCATCAAAATGATTAAAACACTACAACCTGAATTTAGACCTAAGATTACAGCTATGGAAAAGATTAGAGATTTTTTAGTCTTAAAATTTGAAGAGCCTCAAAGTTCTCTTATTGCTTATGAAATAAATCTCATAAGAGGAGCAATAAAAGAAAAGCCCATTGCCTTGAAATTGACATCCAAAGAGAAGGACCTAGGTAAACAAGAAATGAACAATGAGAAAGAAATAACACTTCTATCAAGGAGAATTAAAAGGCTTATAGCAAAAAGGATAAGAGCTTCAATCAACAAGGATCTAACCAATCCAACTCCAAAGGTAAGGATAGAGGTAAAAACTTTTCAAATACTAATTTTGATGCTTTTTCAATAAAATGTTGGGTATGTGGTGGAACAGCCCATGTGGCCTCCAAATTTCTTAGCAATGACAAGTTACAATAAAAGGATAAAATGACATGGACATGAAAAAGACCAACTTCAACATAGGCTAGGATGATGGAGAGAAAACAAAGAAAAGGTTGATGATACCATGAAAGATTCTCATCTCATATGTATGACCCTTACAAGTGAAGATTCATCACAAATTTCTAATGAACCAATTGGTGAGTATGATGAAAGATATAGTGAATTACATAAAGAAATTATTATCCTACATTATTTGCTCAAAATGATAAAGAAAAATATGAATAGAAAATTTCTAAAATTCATACCTTGTCTTCCAAATTAAAATAAGAACTCTTATACATAAAGGCTGAGATTTAACTACTAACCCCATTAGATGAAGAGAAATGCAAGGATACTCAATAAGGGATTAGTTAGAGTAATGAAAATCAATCTAGAAGTGAAAGCTTGGAAGAAAACCCACAAAAGGATACTAGTACTAGATCAAGCATAATTAGGTTTGACAACTGTATTCATGATGAAAATACTTTGTATGTTTGAAAAAATTATGGATATAAACAAGATTATTATTATCCTCATATTAGACAAAGTAACATTGATTCTTGGTCTTGTCAAAAGAAACCTAGTGAGTGTATCTTGTAGGATGTAATAACTTGGAAGGAGAATGAGCGAAAACTTGTAAAAATATTTAGAAAAATGAATGATAAAATAAATGATCATAGATTCTTCTATCTTGAAGAACATGAACAAGAAGGATTACCATACAAGATTGAAGACATTAGTAAAGCAACTAATGAAATAAAATCAAAGGTTAACGAGGTACTCAATGATAGAGGACCTCATCTCAAACTTCATTAGTCTTTCTCACATCAATAATAAGTAAGTAAGATAAGTCATGATAGGTTTCTATTTCCTTGCTTTCTAGTTAAAATTTGGGTCATTTTTTGAATATCTTATGAATTCTTTTCATCAAAGGAAACATATATCTTAATTCATAAAAAAAGATATCGAAGTAGTATGGCTATTTCTCATGTTATCTCTTGAACTACTTAGTTGCTTACATGTCCTTAAAAATTTTTGTTGTTAAGAATATCTAATTTTGAGAATCAAGAATGGTATTGCATCCACAAATGCTACTAACATGAGAATTTGGACTAGGTTTTATAGAAAAATGATGAAGAAAAGCATTGTTGGATGATCAAATAAGAAAAATTTGTTATGATTTGTTCCTATTAATTTTTGTCTAATATTTTTTTCTTTCTATAAACCTTGTTGGATTACTTAATATTCTTGAATAAGAAAGATTATGAAAATTAGCTTTAGGTTTTGAAAATGTTAAATCAAAGATATGCACATATGTAGGGGGAGCTTCACCCTCATGAATTATTATGAAGCATCAATACTTGGGAAATTTATGAATATCTTATCCAAGATATAATTCATAGGAAGGAAAAAAAAGGTATATTCATTTGATACAAATTGAAGGTAAAAAGAGAAAACTCTTTTTGATTCAATCCTTAAATTTGTATTACCTAAGAGTGATCAACAATTATGCAAGTATTTGGAATTAATTTGAATATATCTCTATGATAGTACTACATCATTGAAAGATTACGAATATATATTTAAGTACTTAAGTCCCCTATTGTTAAACAATTCTTACTGAAGCAAGATGAAGTACTCACACCTCTTTTCTGAAATTATGAAAGCCTCTTAAGAATTTTTGAAATGGATGATGTACCTCAAGCTTCCCTAAGATACATGTGATCAATATGGAAATCTTAGAAATTGCTATATCTCTTGACCTAAAAACTTATATATCTTTTATAAGTTGAGTATGTATGTACTTGTTCATATGAAAGTTCATTGGTTATGAAAATGTATTGAGAAACTATTATAAGGTATTACTTGGATTGTGCATTATTTTGATTTATCTCATTGCTAGTTGTAAGGCTCTATTTATTTTTTATGACGTCCCAAAAGGAAAAGAATTTAAAAATGACCTTAGATATGATATAGTTATCATATATGATTGATCCATTACTTGTGGTAATCTTATGTTAGATATCATATGTGATTGTGATGTATGTGGGCAACATTGGTATGGATTTAGAAACTTTGGGATTTTGTGGATATATTTGAACAAGTTTCATGAGTAACATTGCTATTAAATGATAATAACTTTATGGACATACTTGATGAATATATTTGAATAGCTTTGACCTTATGAAGATATTAATTATTATCTTTCTAACTTTAGAGTTTTGACATTATGATGGTATTAATACTCTTACTTCTAGGTTATTGGTCATACATGTCCTCATTCAAAAATTCATAAGTTTCCTAATGACTAATGAGTTGTGTGTTGTATTAAGGATACAATTTTGCAATCTTTCATCATCTTTAACTCAATTGATTTTGGGATCTATTAACCCATTTTCTTAAGTTTTGGACATCACCAAAATGGAGGAGATTGTTGACCTTTTGGTATGTCAAAACCTTAAGAAAATGGAGAACATATAATGTTTGTTATGGATGATGTGCTTACAAGACATGAATAGGAACTCCACATGAGAACTAAGGACTTGNGACTTAAGAAAAACAAGATCTACAATGAGAAGATAAAGTAAAGACTACATAGGCCAAGATGAGAGCATAGACAAAAATGAAGGCTACAAACAAAATGAAGATGCTCCAAGGGCTATGAAGAAGACAAATTGATGAATAAAAGCCTTAGAATATAAAGTCCAAAATTTGAGGAGACGTCTCTCAGAAATAGTAGACATCTCAATCCTAGAGAAGACATCTCCCCAAAGATGTTCCATAGAAGACATCCCATTTTCTAGTGAAACATCTCTCCTAAATTAAGGTCAATCTCATGTAGACATCGCAACTTCAAAGAATATGTCTAGACTATTCATTGGATAGATGTTGCACAAATTTCAAGAGCTTTCAAAACTCCAAGGCTATAAGAAGATACAAAATTCTTAGAAATTGTAAAATCACTATTCACATCAAATCAATCATTATCTTATCTATGCTATTGTATACTTGTTCTTCATTGTAACATTCTTTGCTTGATTGTATGTTGTATTGAGCTTCAATGATAAGGACTTGTAAATTTAGTTACATTCTTTCCTTGTGTCTTTTCATTTTTCTTGTAGCCCTATGGGGTTGATGTGCTTATTGAAATAAGGCATCCACATTACGCTTGTTGGGACCTTGCGATGTTGAGTGGTTTTCCAATGTCAAAACACTATAGAGTGGAGCTCAATTTTGTAAAGGTTGTGGGATCCTTGAAATCACATTTTGGATTTGCTGAAACCTTGCAGGCTTGAGTGGTTTTGCAACAATGAAACATTTTGGTGTAAAGCTTAGAGCTTGGATATGATGTCATGCCCTTCAAACCACATTTTATTGAGAAACAAAGTTTGAAGATATGCACAAATTCTACCCTCCAAGTGTGGAAGTATCCAAGTTGGGGAAACACATAAAATTTGGTGTTTTGATGTGATAGGTGCATTTTCAATTGGGGAACTTATTTAACCTTTCTTCTAAGTTCTCAATCCACAATAACCATGATGTCAAAACATTTGGAATTCTTTGTTAACCCATGTGACCATTCTCTATAACCAACATAGCCATTATCTCACCCCAAAATCTTTTCATCCCATTGCAACCTTATTTTATCATAATGAGCACTCCTTAGCATGATTCAACAACTACATAATCAAATGTGAAGAGGAAGTGTTGGTGATAAATCTATGGTGATTTTTGCATTCTTTTTTGATGTCTTTTGGGTTCATCCTTAAAACATCAACAAATAGGATTCACTAAAACACTTAAGAAAAAATCATATTGCAAATAGAGAAGCCTAGTAGCTAGATTTTAATTGCAATTTTGATTAGTTTCAAGAGCAGAAATAATTGCTTTATTTTTTCATTAAAAGTACTACCTTGTGACCTTGTTTTGGTAAACATTATATATCCTTTAAAACATGTAAATTGAAATTCATGACTCACATTGCCACTTATGCTGTAAATTTTATTATGCCATTGTATTTGGGCTTAAAAGATAAAAACGCTGTCAAATATGGTGTAAAAAGTCAAAAATGTTGGTGACTAATATGTTATATTTTGGGGGCATAAAATGGTCAAAAACACTATGTAATGGTCTAGAAATATTGTGGGAACATAATTGACATAAGAACATCAAATTGAAGGCCTATTTGAGCTAGATTGAATATCATTTCTGAATCTTTTTACATCATCTTTTTCTCAACACATAGGAAAGAGATCATTTTGACAAAGAGAGAGACCTTATTTTTAAAAATTAGTAGAGATTGTTATAGATTTCAGAATTTCCCAATACTGATCATTGAGAATGAATTTAACCTATCACAACACTTACTTCTAAAGTAGATCAATCAAGATAGACTAGGTGAAGATCAAGCGTAGAACACATCCTGCCTATTTTGCACTAAATCGGAGATGGCATGTTCAAAGATCTTTGATTCACTTGTATTATTAGGCTTATTGAAATATGAGAAATATTTATTTTTTCAACCTATTTTTTTACAATATTTTGTAGTATTCAATACAAAAGTTTGCAATTTATTTTCGCTACATTTTTTCCATTTCTCTCTATTTTCATATGTCTAGTGTTGGATTTGTTCATTCACACATTATCACCTATTCACTTTCATTTGTCTTGGTAAAAAATATTGTAAGTCTTTAGGTAATCAACATGATTGCCTAAGGCACCCTAAATTCTTTTGAGGCTAGTGAATTCTAGGGTTCAAACTATTTTGTAAGGATTTTTTCAGTTTTTCAACATCAATATTTTCAGTGTTACACTAAGCAAGATTTTTTCACATCTATGTAGTATGTTTCATGGTTAGAGAAGAGATGAAAAATGTAATAGATAGGAATATCCACATAATTTTTGCATCGTTCACAAAGCATGACTACGATGAATTGATTAGATTTATAGAGATAAAGATAGAAAGGAAGATGAAATTGAGGGCAATAAAGGGTTGGAAGGTTGGTCAAAGCATGCTTAATTACATTAAATAACTCTTAACACTTTGAGTACTAGTTAAATATAGTTTATTTCTTAGGTAGATGAGAAAGAAGATGAAATTAATTAAGAATATTACATATGAAATGGCAATTGGATTAAAGTATACCTTGTAGAATATGCTTATTCTTTAGATACTTAGTTAGTGGGAGGTTCATGATTTTCTTAACTCTTTCAAGATCTACTATGATACCATTAGATAAAATTAAAATTCCTTTCATTTTTCTTATTTCCACATAAAAGATTCCATTTTGTGGTTAAGTTAGATGTTATATTGGTTGCATCAGATCAAGACATCTAGATTAGTGGGATGATCAGTGGCTATGATGGACTTGATAGGTAAATCAATCACATAATCATTGATAGTTTCAAATATTATGTTACCAAATATAAAGGTAATGACTCATTGGTATGTTACTCCAGCATCCTTGAGTTTGAAATGCATCTTTGTATAGTAAAAGTTTTCCCATGGGATCATGAAAGTGATGAAGTGTTAGTGCTTAGGGTTAATTTATATTTGATTACAACCTAACAAGCCATGCATAAAACTAAATAAACCATGGTCTATTATTGTATACATAAGTTTTTGAATGAAAATTAATCTTTTAGTATCACTTTGTTAAGGTCACAAAAATAAATATATATCCTAATAGCTTCATTTTTGTAGGAACAACTACCATGTTGAATATATAATCTAAGAAGTTTACAAGGTGTATGAAGCACACATTATAGAGCTTGATGATCTCATCTTTAATGGACAAGGCTAACTCAAGCTTGATTTTGCAAGATCTTTATTTGATAGGCTTAAAACGATACTCAAGAATGATTTTATGTTAGATTAAAGTTAGCTCTAAACTTAGCATGTCATCATAGCCCTACGAAAAGGTGATAGAATTATTTCTGAGTGTTGCTAGGATTGAATCCTTAATGTTGTTGTACAAGTTTATCCCTAGTTGAAGGGTATTTCTTTATTTTAGTGATTTATAATGACAATTTATATGAAGAGGTCATTAGTTAGAAGTGGATCATAATCCAAGAAAGCAAGATTAGCTTAAGGAATAATCTTCCTCGATGATGTACAGGATTAAGATAGATTCTAAGAGGTATAAGGAGGATAAGAAAAATAAATTGGTCAAATCCTCATCAAGAATCTTGATGAATTGACCATGGGGCCCACCCAAGGTAAGAGGTTCACATAATCAGTGGAGAATGATGGGATCTACAACCTACAAAGCATCCAAGAGAAGGATAATTACATGGGGAAACCATGAAAAGTCCTAGTGTTACCAAAAGTTACAAGTGGGTTTATAAGTTAAGGCTAGGAAAATTAGTAACATGTGAAAGCTAATGAAAAATGTTATAATTATTTATGATTTAGTTATTTTAATGTTGAATTTTATGTTAATCTTATGTTTGGAGGTGTTTGGGGGACTTGTAGACAAGTTTAGGTAAGCTCCAAGATGATCTAAGATCTCATTAGAGTGTTTTAAGTTTATGGTCTAGGAATCATATAGGAACCTAATGTAGTAATGTAGATTCCACATTAGTGTCCCTTGGGGATGCATGACCTTACATCAGTATGAGATGGGAATCTTAGACTCACATCATGTAAGAGAAAAAAGTGAAAATTTAGGGAAATGTAGGTGGGGATAAAACAAAAGGAAGAGAGAAAAATTAGTCATTTTGACCATGTGCTTATGATAGATTCAAAGATATTTTTTGCCTTGTGCTTGGCTTATGGTATTAGTGGATAGAGATCATGCCATATGGATGCTAGAGAAAGAGCTTATGCATTGAGGAGTAATGAGCTCTTCTACAACTGGATCAGTTATATCACTAGTTCATCATCTCATTTATGACTCACATTAATGTCCTACTTCTAAAGCTAAACCTAGGAAATTCAACAACCAATAAGTAATGGTGAACTTAATATTTTATTACTTCATCCCTTAATATCCCAAATTCTTCCTTGATCATTATCTATCACCTATTGATTGCTAGTACTTCCAAAGAACATTCCTACTTTCTCAGTTAAAGAAAAAATGCACGAAGAACTCCAAGTTCTCTTTCATTAATAATTAAAAGATATTTTTACAAAAGTTTATAGCCTTGACTCATACAAAGATAATGAAAGAATTTCTATACATGAATGAGACCCCTTAACTCACTCTAGTATTAAGAAAGGATTCCCAATGCTACTCATAAAAATGAAATGAAAATAATAATATAAAAATGAAAAGAGAAATGAAAAAAATTAGAAATTTGCTTAAGGAAATATGAAATTCGATAGAAAGGAAGCATAGATCTTAGACTACTCTCCTCAAGTATTAGGAATGATAAGGTTCAACATCTCAAATTATATAAATTTTGGATACATTTATTGGGGAGACAAGAATCCACAATGGGCTTAAAAAGTTTTCACCTACTGGATAAGGTGGCTTCAAAGTCTTTACCTACTAGATAAGATGGCTTTAAATTCTTCATTGTCTAGATGGATTCCTTCCAAATCATTCTTGTTGATCTTTTTCTTTAAAATGTAAGTGGTGATGCTATGTGTAGATCATTTCTTCCCATATGGTGGATTTGATAGCCACTATTCATAGCTAGTTATGATCAACCATAACTTTCATATCCAGAATCTATTTTATGTAAATAAAAGATTAAAATTAATTAATTTGAATGTTTCAAACATGATGGTATAGTGAAAGTTTTTACTTGAGATCATTTAACCCTTCTTTTTGGTCCTACAAAATAAGATATACAAAAATATTATTAATGAGATATAAGATAATATAAATGATAACAAGCAACTAAAATATACTTACTATTGATATGATATAAAGTAAAATAAACATTATTTATTAATAAATATTACTATTTTAGGTTCTCATCATAGCCCCCAACTAGCATTTTTCTAGTCCCTTAGTAAGATAATGTGAAAGAAATAATGAGTACCTAAAACTTAATAAATATTTTTCATGAGGAAACTAAAGTACTTGAAGAAAAATATTGATTATTGGTCTATATTAGTCATATACCAAGTAACCAATCATGAAACTCTTATTATTATTGATAAAATTAGTCTTTTCTCCTCTCTCTTTAAAGAAAATTCTTTTTGCACCCAATGCATTAAGCAATTAGCTTATTAATATTAAAGTCATTGCATTAGATGAATCTTTTAGAATGATGACACGTAAGAGGAATTAATTAGAAGTATTCAATTGTATCTCATTTAAATCCATAAAAAAAATAAATTTGGACTTATTTATGTATTTATTTTATTTTTTATTTGTAATTTATATAGAAAATCATTCTACACCTCCTAAGGATTGACCTATGCCAAGTTGGCTTTTAGTAGATTCTCTTATTTAGCAACTAGGGATCTAAAATTTTTGAAGTCATCACATCCGCGATTAACTTTGATTGCCTCACATAAATCACAAGTGCTAATACTTAATAATTTTAAAAATGACTTTCCTAAGTTAACTATACTAACATGTTAGATGCATCTTTCCCTTCATCCCTCTTAAATTGAAAATAGACGCTTGATGTTTTCAAGTTAATAATAAGCAATAAGACACAATAGAATGGATAAAAAACTAACTAATGAAGAAATGGCCACCATAAAAGAAATCACACCATCCCATATAAAGAGAATAATATTTTAAATTCAAGTAGAATAGAGTATAGGAAATAGAAAATTAGCTTTCTTAAATTGCAAATACCTTAAGTAAATAAAATGTCATACAAGAAGATGAATGCACATTATTTAATAGGCTAATAAAAATACATAGTAACCCTCTTATTATTATTATTATTATTTCTTTTGAAGATCAAAAAAGCTCAAGAAGTCGTGGTACTACTAAAATCCAAATAATTAAGAAGCTAATTTCAGTAGCAATGAATATGGTCCTATAGGAAACTTTACCAATTTTGCACATCACTTCACAAGCTGGAATTCCAACACAAGTAATGGCCACTTAGATACACTACCAATGAACAAGTTCCTATTTAAAAACTTTGCCTATGATATAGCTTAGCCCTTGTGTACATGCCTTTTCTAAAAAAATAATTAACCAGATGGCATCATAGTAGACTAAGCATATATCATCACTTTGTTCACCTTTAATTTTATTTAAAATAATATTTAAGGCATATAAAGAATATGATTTATGGCCTAAAGATCCATGTGGCATTATTGTTATTACATGTCAAGTTATATACTTAGGTAAGATTCATTTGTCTAAGCTAAAATTCCTAAAACCTATACTATGATCTTGCAAGATTTTGAAAATAAATAAACAATAAGAGTTGATTATAGAGGTAGGAATACTAGAAATAGGATTAGATAATATTCCAAATGTGACAATGGTTAGTAGTTAGTAAGTTATAAAATCTATTATATTATTTAGTAGTATGTAGAATAGTACTGAGATTGAGAATAAATTAGAAATTGAATCTAAAATCTTATTCTATAAGGCTACTTCTAACTCTTCCTTCTTAGCTAGGGATTACACATTTTAGGTTAGTTCAACAACTAAAGCCATATCCATGTAAATCTTACATATGCAATAGGGCTCATGAAACATAACCATTTTAATATTGAAGGACTTGGATCATCATTTGAGTATTCAAGATTAGACAATTGGAGTTTGATTTTATAAGAATAGGAAAACAACAACTAGGTATTTAAGAGTAAGGGAAAAAATTATTTTAAGTATCAATTGGTCCTAAGAATGTTAGCATAACTAAGTATAGGATGAAATAGGATGATTAAAATGACTAAGTATCACTATTACTTCCGCTTAGGCCATGTTCATTAGAACCTCTTGGAGCAAGGTCAGGAAGTAAAACTTACATGATTAAGCTATCAATTAGATTTTACAATTTGACTATTATTTTGGTCTATGTTTATGCATGTTGACTCTATTAAAAACTTCTTGAATTGTTGACTTATGTAGCTTTGACTCTTAATCTTCTAGATAAGTTATTGAAATCTTGATAATTAATATAATATGATAGTTGCTTGATAATTTGGTTGCACTAATGACTAATGATAATGAATTGATAATTAAGAATGGAGGTTGATACAAGTGATAGATGTGTAAATGATAGAATAAAGGAATATGAAAAATCATGAAATTGCAAGGTAAATCAAATTTTAACTTTACTACCTTCAAAATAGATAATTTAATCTATGTATGACCTTACAATTTATAGGAAATAATTGGGGTCATACTTGGAAAACTTAAGAAGTCATTTCCCATAGTGAGAATAAATAAATTCATGAAAAAAAAGGTAATGTGGGGCTGAAATAGTTTCCATCCATCCACCAACTAAAAAATAAATAAAAATACTTTGAAATTATCTACATTTTTCTTCATGTGGATAGAGTATTGGATACTACTTGTTAGTAGTCCCTCCTTTAGTGTACAATGCTTTCTTTGTCTTTCTTGTTATGTCTTGTTGCCTATACTATTATAAAGGTAGTCATGCCTATAATGAAGAAGAGGTTTGGTGAGTAAGTCTACTAATTGTTCATTAGTATTCATATGTAATGATTTGAATTTGCTCTCCTTTACTTCTTTCTTAATAAAATAATATTTTATATTAGTGTGCTTTGATTTTTTATGAAGAACATGTTTATCTAAGATTTGTATGACTAAAGTGTTATTATAATATAAGTTGATGAGGACTTCTATGTAAATAGCAAGAGAATCCATAAGTTTTTCTAGCTAAAAGATGTCTTGAGTATATTCTGTTATAGTAAGAAATTCTATTTAACAATTGAAAGACTTATGGATGTTTTTTCTTGACTTCTAGTATATTGCATTATTTCCATGGAATATTATTGATCCTAATATAGATTTTTTATCATTGTGGTCTCCTCCCTAATAAGCCTTTGAATAAGCATAAAATTATCTATCTCCTTTGGTGTTACTGATTCCATGATTTTTTGTACCATTTACATATATAAATACATGGATGAAAGCGTTGAGATGAGATTGCTAGGTTCTTACATGAATCTTGATAGAAGGGAGATGGAAAATTTCAGGTCTGGTTTGTGATGAGCTGCGATATCACGTATATCACGTCCATGATATTGGGTCCACAATATCGGATCCTGCCATGTGATATCAGACATCTGATATCAGGACCTATCTTGTTGCCTATAAATAAGAGGCGAGCACACTTGGTTTGGTAGTTAGTTCTTAGTCCCTTACCCAAACTCTTGCAGTTTCTTCCTCTCAGAGTTAGAATTATTTCTGAGTGCTCGTAGTAGGATTCATAAAGCAAACGAATCTTTATTTGAGCATTGTGTACTTGAGCACACCTTGTATCCGAAAATAAAGATGAACTTTGTGATAAACCTTGCAGCATTCAGAATAGCTTATCTCTCACCCTTAATGCTATTTAAAATTCTTTAATGCTTTCATTAATTAATTGACATTGCTTTTATTGATTCGTTAATTTTCAACAAGTAAGCACACTCAGTACAACCACTTCGTGCATATGTGGAACACTTGGTAACCCAGTAATGATTAGCATTTGGTAATCCCAACAGTGTTACACTGGTTCAGGATGTGTACGGCAAGTGGGAACGGATGCTGGTGTTAGGACTAGTTAAAGCCTAGTTGTTTAGTTAAATTAATTTAGTTATTAAATTCTTTCATTTCTCCCTTTTTAGTACCAATACATAAAACATAAAAAGCATAAAAAGCATATGCCTCAAGTTTACTTAACCATACAATCATGCTATATGAGTAAGCTTGGGAAGACAATGATCGTTAACCCATCCTTGTTCTGTGAAGGTGCATAAGCACTTTGTCCTTTGAATTCAACTGGATCGTGCATGAACGCTTGTATTCATATGGTAGAGCGTAGGGATACCTCACAGCTCATTATTGGCGTTGTTACCAGGAACTTTGTTGTTTTTACACTAATTAGAACTTAGGAATCTTTCTATCATTGGAACGAACCCTTAGGGTTGGTTATTTTAAAATTATTAGAAAAGAGAAGAGAAAAGTGTTGCACACTGAAGAATTAATCATGTCTCCTTCTTCTTACGAGAGTGTTTCACCACCTAGGTCTAACACAATGAATAATCAGAGGTGTAGTACACATGATGACCTGCCAATGCCCCAATAGTTTTGTGTTGTATACGTTAATCCCGATGAGTATATACCAAACTTTACCTTTATCCTTCACTAGGATGAAAAACTACATTAGCATGATTTAGAAGGTAACATAGTGTTACCTCTCAATCGTTTAGTCCCAAGCATGCTTCTTCATGCTTTCACACAAATTGGTATGTAGCACTTATAGGTAGAGTGCGTTGTGCATGAACACAACTCGAGAGAGTATCGACCCATGGAGGCACAACATCAAAGGGACTTACAATAGGAGAGACATCATAAATCTATGAAGGGGAAGTGGTCACTGGATGTCCCATATGTCATAGATGAAAACAAGGATGGTGAACCTGCCTTAGGAGGTCTTCCACAGAATGATGTTCCTCCCGTTGACTTTGGTTAAGGGGTTGTGTATCAGAATCTTCACTCAACTATCCATAACCCAAATTCAAGTACCGATAGACATAAATGGTTCAAAAAAGGAACATGAACACATGAAAAAGATGGAAATTTTGATCGTAACTGTAATCGAGGCTGTGACCACTAAAGAGAAAGAAGCAGACACCATCATGGTGATGGTCCTCCTCCCTCTTCACCTCCATCATCTCCTTCCCCCTCTCCTTCAGGATCAGAACATAGTCATAGAGGGAAAGACCCTGAGGATAATGGTAGGCGAAATAGGAATAATAGACAAAACAGTCGAGAAAGGGGATGAGGGCATTCTAGAGAAACACACTGTGAAAGGAGGGAGAGTAGGAAACAACATAGGCATCATAGATTTCATAGAGAATATGATCATGATGAACCCCTACTTGCTACCCAAAGTATGCTAGATATAACTGAGGCTATTAGAATTCCAACAAG
>MNCI01024268.1:46266-94756 GCA_015680685.1 Gnetum montanum | reverse complement strand
GAATCATGACTATAAACTGATACCACAGACTAGTCCTGGAATCATGACTATAAACTGATACCACAGACTAGTCCTGGAATCACAACTATAAACTGATACCACAGACTAGTCCTAGAATCACGACTATAAACTGATACCACAGATTAGTCCTGGAATCACGACTATAAACTGATACCACAGATTAGTCCAGGGTTATGACTATAAACTAACACCACGGAGTCCGCTAAGACTATAAACTAGCTCGCCTCTTCATGGTCCGCTAAGACCCAAAACTGGCAACGCAACGTCTGCCACGACACTAAACAGGAAATGTCAGACGGGTTACGATACAAAACTAACCCATGATAGTCCGCTAAGACTATAAACTGGCGCATTCATCTTCGACTCCTCATCCCATAGCCATATTCATTCATCAGAACCATTGCATCCCTCATCAGCATCGTCGACATTCACATTCCATGCTCAGAATCGCCCCAACATTTTCGGTCACCTGCAGCTGTTTAAATCTAAACTCATTAATTCACTCATTGTTTTCTTGTCTCTTTGGAGTTGTGTTTGCAGGATGACACTTAGAAGTTCTCGTACGAGAGTGCGTTTCATCACAGGTAGCAAGATGAGGCAATGTCCATTTGTCCACCTGGCAAGACTAAATCGAACCGTTAACCCACACATTCCCATTCCCCAAAAACCCACTATCTGTCTACCAAACTATCGCACACTGCAAAACGTTGCAACAGTCGTAACATACAGAACACAATATTCACGCATGAGTACAAGGACAAAGTTCAAAAAAAAAATAGACGTACTCATGTCAAAAACAGTCAAGAAACATCCTTTCGCATGGCTTTGGCTCTTTGCTAACAGTTTTCCCAAAGAAGGGAGCTGTTCCTCCAAAGAATGCAAAACATCACCTCGTGGCTTTGGTTGTGACAACTGTTTCTCTTGAAAAATCACCAAGAGCACTGTTCTGCCAAAGGACGCACATCACATGCTTGAGTTCCAAGTCTGCCGAAAGACGGCTATCAATAAGGACCGGTATGCCGCGCACCTGAGCACCCCATTTTCGTAGCTTGATCCCTCGGGCAGCCACCGATCCCCACGATCCCTTTCCCCCTGCTAGTTGCCAATCTCACCCTTTCAATACCACTCACCACTGAACATGGTACGATGATGTCTGATCCAGTAGCAAAGGACAGAGCTTTTGTCAAGTCGCCTGTGGTGTTTTGCGCTTCTTTGTCGACGCTTCTCGGGTTGATTCCTCCAAGCATCAACAAAGAGGGGCCAATGAAACACCACAAAAATCTTTGAGTTTAGCATCTGTCTAACAAGAAGCAGATCCCCATGACCCACAGGTGGCTTTGGTTATATTTGAAGTCATGCAGGGCAATCTTGAAAATCGTAACATCTGGTTCTAAATGTTGTGCCAGCGTATACGCCCAGCTTTAAACCGGGGTGCGCTAGCGTTTACGCCCAACGTCTGTGTCCAGTGTCTACACCCGGCATCTATGCCCAGCGTGTACGCCTAGCTCTCCAGTGTATACGCCCAGGGTGTACGCCTAGCTCTCCAGAGTACACGCCCAGGTACGGCAGATGCACACGCTCGACGACCAGATCTCCAATGGCAACGTGTAGATTACACCGAAGAGCAAGGATTGAAGCAAGTGGACATCCTTCGGCGTATACGCCCAACATTCACCAACGTATACGCCCCGGCGTATACGCTAGCATCTATCCGTCTATGCCCAACGTATACCCCCGGCGTACACGCCTAGCGTATACGCCAACCTGTTGTAACGTATACGCCCAGCGTATACCATGTTTCTAAATTGTAACGCCCGATCTATACGCCACGTGTCTCCCTGTGCGATTTTCCCGGTAACCCTACCCCTATAAATAGCCCATTTTTCTGCATTTACCAAGTCCGCAAAAATTTACCAGAGCAGACCCAGAGCAATTACGCTGCAGAAACCCCCTTACGCTTACGCTTACGCTGGAAGTCCTGTACGCTGAGCATAGTCCACGCTCCGCCTACTGTGTCAGCCGGCTGCATCCCTCCGTCCACCGAGGCTTTACATCCGCCTTGTGTCCCCACACAACTGCGTTAGACCGGTGCACAACATTTTAACCCTATAATCTATTGTTCACGTTTACTGCAAGTTCTTTTACAGTTTTACGTCAATTTGGCCCACTGTTTACGTCGTTCACATCTATTTACGCCCTTTGTATTTGTTTACGCTGTTTACGCTGTCAACGCCTATATACGCTTATGCTGAGCTATATTTGTTTACGCTGTTCATGCTCTGTTTTACACATAACCCAGCGTATAACACTTCGGTGGCGCTCGGGGAAGTCCTTGTTTGATCCGCATGCGGACCATCCAAGGCACTCTGCCTTCGTCCACTCCAGCTCGCCCTCAAGCGGAGGCGGGGTCGACTGTGCTAGTCCGCCGATCTTTCGGTGCCCGTAACGTTCTAGCCTCGCACCGACGATTTCGGTCGGCACAAGCAACATTTGGCTAGAACTAGTGGACCAGTCCATCACTATTCCATTGGGAATAGTTGAGGACATCATCACCACCATTTTTGGGTGGTCATATCCCACTGATTTCCTAGTGATCAAAGTGGAAAAATACAAGGAGGACTTTCCAATTATTATGGGAAAGGCGTGGCTAAGTATTGTTGATGCCAAAATGAGCATTAGAGATCTTTCCTTGGAAATTTCAAAAGAAAATGAGTTTGGAAAGATTGACAAGAAGAAAGTTCCATGTATCGTGTACAGTGATTCAGGGTGCCATTGTGTGCAAAAATTATGGTTACTAAAGTAAACATTTATCTCTACATGCAAGTAGTGTGCACTAGAAGCTAATATCCAAAGATGTATATACATAGCAGCACAAAATAAGAAGGCATCCAGTGGCTGACAGCTGATGCTAGTAGTAGTACATTATGCATGGAAACAACTAAGGGCCTAATGTATGAGTATGTTAAAAGTATGGATGAACTCGAGCAAGTTCATCACCAGCTCTCCAAAGGAGTAAATGATTATGTCAATTAGGATGAGCTAGAAATTATTGATGATTTTAAATAAGAGCCCCTTGAATTAAAGATGCTATCAGCTGGAATGGAGTACGTATTTTTGAAAAATGGAAGGTTGGTTATTATTAATGCTAAGCTTGCTACAAAATAGAAGAGAAAATTGATAAAAGTTGTGAAAAAAATGGTTAGCAGCCTTTACCTGGTCATATTCTAAACTCATCGGGATAGATCTAAGAATATGCCAACATAGAATATACACTGACCCTATCGTCAAGCCAAAACAACAACCATAGCGGCGTTTGAATCCCAAGTTAAAACAGATTGTCAAAGAGGAGATTGAACAACTCCTCAAAGCAAGATTCATTTACCCCATCACAGATAATGAGTGGGTTAGTTCACTCATGATCGTAACAAAGAAAGGAACAAAATGGCAGGTGTGCATGGATTTTCAGCTACTTAACATGGAAACTTTCAAGGATCATTTTTCATTACCTTTCGTCAACCAAGTGCTGGACACCATATTGGGGCACAACTTTTACAGCTTTCTAGATGGTCATAGTGGCTATAACCAAATCTGAATTGCACCAAAGAACTAGGCAAAGACAACTTTCATAAGTCCTTGGGGCACTTTTACTTACTGATAGATGCCATTTGGTCTATGTAATGCCCCAGCCTCATTTCAATGATTAGTTCTCAACATTTTCCAGCAATAGATTGGTACTAGGGTAGAAGTTTTTATGGATGATTTTTCTACCTATGGAGCTATGTTCAAGAAAGCCCTGGACCATATTGAGTAAGTGTTGAAAATATGTGTTGAAAAAAACCTCTAGATCAATTAGCAAAAGAGCCATCTTATGGTCTAGGAAGGCATAGTCTTGGGGCATTGTATCTCAAAAGAAATAATCTAGGTGGACCTTGAAAAAATAAGGGTCATCCAAAGAATAACTTGTCAACTTGAAACAGTCAAAGAAGTTTGGTCATTCCTTGGTCATACTAGCTACTACTAGTGATTCATCAAGAATTTTTCCAAAATTGCCAAGCTGTTGGTAGAATTGATAAAGAAGGATGCATCATTCATCTAGACCCCTACATGTGAATCTTAATTTTAACAATTAAAGAAAAATCTTATTAAAACTCCCATTCTTCAAACACCAGATTATTTCAGAGTGTTTCATGTGATGACCTATGCATCAAATTATGCTTTGGGGGTAATGCTTATGTAGATGGATGATAAAAAACGTCCATATTACATTCACTATGTAAGCTAAAGCATTGTAGGTGCACAACTGAACTACACCACCACAAAAAAGGAGTTGATAGTAGTGGTGTTCTCTTTAGAAAAGTTCAAGCACTCTGTTCTTGGCTATAAAGTGTTTGTGCACACAGATCATAGCACTATCAGATTTCTAATGAACAAGCCAATAGTGAACCCTCGTGTCATACGGTGGCTCATGATTTTTCAAGAATTCAATCTCACAATGGTAGATCGTAAAGGTGTGAAAAATGTGGTCATGGATCACTTATCGTAACTAAGTAGGGATGACAAGGAGAAAGAGAGCCCTTTATCTGATCAATTCCCTAATGAATCTCTCTTTGTAGGTGCTATTAATGCACAAATGCCCAATGAACCAAAATGGTATGACATCATCCTCACTTATCTACTTAAGCAAGAACTACCACAAGGGTTGGACACTAGAAAGAAACAACAGTTTCTTCACCAGGTTAAATACTTCATGGAGATTAATGAAAACCTTTACAAGGTTTGTCCCGATGGCTTGGTACATTGTTGTGTCCCTAATATGGATCAACTTCACATTCTTCAAGATTCTCATGAAGGTCCTTGTGGGGGATGCATGACCATAAAAATCCTCATAGCGGGGTATTATTAGCCAACAATCTTCAGGGGTGCATATCAATTCATCTGCGCTTGTGATCATTGCCCAAGGGATGCTGGAATAACAACTCAAATGGAGGGGCCACAATAATGGATACAACCTCTCAAACCATTTGAAATTTGGGGCATTGACTTCATGGGTCCCATCACACCTTTATCAAATGGAAAGGCATATATAATAGTCATAGTTGACTATTGTACCAAGTGGGTAGAAGCAGCAGCTGTCACTGATTGTACATCCACCACTGCTACTCAGTTTGTACAACAAAACATCGTAAATAGGTTTGGTGTACCTCATGTGTTAATTTCTAATAATGGAACTCATTTTATAGGTACCACTTTCTAGAAGCTAATGCAATTCTTGGGGGTTTAACATAAATTCACAACACCATATCACCCCCAAGCCAATGGTCAAGCTAAAGTTACTAATTAGGAAATTACAAAAATCTTAACATGAACCATTAGTAAATACCGAAGGGACTGGAGAACTAAATTAAATGATGCCCTTTGGGCCTATCGCTCCACATGGAGGCTTCCCATAGGTTATTCTCCCTATGAGCTTATGTATGGAAAACTACCAACATTGCATCCAATCCGAGCTCCGTACACTCTCTACAGCCTGTGACCTTGACCTAGATCTAAGTATAGCACAGAAAGAACAATTAATGAGTCTCAACTTGCTAGAAGAAAATTGGTTAATGACCCTATCATCCAATGAAATGCACAAGGCATTCAACAAGAAATAGCATGACCTCAAAATAAAAAATGTCAAGTTTCAAATAGGAGATAAGGCTCTCTATTGGAATCCTACACATGTACCCCAACGAACCAAATTTCAAACATTGTAGGAAGGACCTTACATCATTGATGAGACTTTTCCATATAGGGTCATGATCATCTACAAAAATAATAGCCCAAATAAGAAACAATTAGTAAACATTCAACAAATAAAACCTTTCCATGAGCCCAAGCCAACCAACTCAACAAACACCTTGTCAAATGGACAACCACGCTCAATCTTTCAGATCTCTCCCTTTCAACTTAGTCATGGGAAAGATGGCCACCCATACTAACACCTTATGTGGCTTCTCAGTTTTGAACTTTTTGTTTTACACATTTTTGGTTTTACAACCTTTTGTTTTCATCTTCTTTGTTTTACATCTTTATTTTACATACTTTTATTTTTAAGGTTATTGGTCTTTTCTTAGCTTTTGTTTTACACCATGTTAATATATTCAATATTTATTGTCTGCTCTTTTACTTTCTTTCATGGTTATATTTGCTTGTGTTTGATATGTTTCTCTACTTTTTCTGCTAATAAGGTGGTAGGTACAATGGTAATGTACTACTCAATGGTGGTATGCTTTATTTGTAATTTGATTGTTGATGTTTGGTTTTTGACTTTGAATGTCATTACTGATGGTTGGGGCATGGTTTATTTTCATGTAACAAGAAGTGAGTGCACATCATCCATGCAACCACATACTCTATGGTTTTCCTTATTTTGGAAGCGTGCAATCTCTTCTTTATTAATACAACTTTAATAAATTGGTGACTTGTGTAGTTTCTAGAATCAAGAAGGAATCAAAGGTTTGGACATGTTGTGGCTTCAAAAGGATGCAATATTCTTTGTGCTTTTCTATTTTCCTATGTGCAGGAATGTTCTTGAAAGCTTCTCATCGTTCCACATCATTTCATAATAGGAAATCACATAAGTCCTTGCATGGTATGGTCCTCATCTATATATATATATATATATATATATATGAGGATTCAAAGCACACCCCTTGAACAAAATAAATGTAGAGAAAACACATGGGTCTTTGCATGGTGTGGTTTCCATTTAAAAAAACATGGGAATTCAAAGCACACCCCTTAGACCAAATAAAAGGGCTATAAGCACTGGTTATGAGACTTGTCTTGTCTCCTCTAACTAAGGCCCTTTCTAACTTCCTACCTTCACTCCAATTTGGAATGGTGGTTGTTTTGTGGATGCATTCTTATGCCTTAGGGGATAGATTTACCTTAGAATGTCAATGACAATTCATTAAAAGTGGTTGGTTTTGATCTAGACTAAGGAAGGATCCTACCAAGTCAATTAATCACAAACTCCACAAAGGACTATATGTGACCATAATTAGGAACTCCATTCCACTCTCTCATCATCTATCTATGCTCTTCATGCCTCACCTCGCTACTAGTTTCATGTTTTGATTCAATGTTCTAGTTTGATGTGTTAGGATTCTCAGTAAGTTACTTTTGGGTTTTTGTACTTAACTTTCTATAACCATTAATTATCCATGATGCCCATGGACTCCTTGGTTTGAAGTTATATAAGGGCATAAAAGGCCTGTGCCTACTTTGGGGAGGACCCAATTGCATATCTTTTGGTTTAGTTTAGTTAAGTTCTTTACCCTTAGACATTGTTACAATCAACTTATTTTTATTTATTTACCCCATCCATGTCATTCAATTGTATACACCTTCAAAACTGTTTGTAATGAACTCCTTTTTATTATTGTGAATACCCTCTTTCTAGTATTCCTTGTGTTAAACTTTTTTCTAAATTATTTGGATCACTTCTCTTATTTAACCCATTTGTCAGTCTTTTCACTAACAACATCAAGCAACCAATCTATCACAATCAAAACCTGGCTACATAAAAATCATCGATGAGACAAGGTACTCTTTGTTGCACTATATATACTAATCCTTGGTTTTGTTATGATTACAGTGGAAAGCATGGACTGGAAGTGGGACTATCATCACCAAGGAGGATGCAACCATATCACTCATGAGAGATTGTTCATGACCATTGGATCTCTTCTATCTCTCCCTCATTCTTTTGTTACCAAGAGGGGTTGGATGTTCATTGGATCTGTTGGGGTTCTTTCCTATTGTCATGAACACTAAATTTTGTACACCATTGTAATAATGTATGCTCAGGCACTTCTGTATTCATTTGTTTTCTCCATGTCACTTTGCATGTCAGTCAAATAAGTCCACACCCTTAATATATTTTGTAAAGGACTTGTTTCTCTTCTTCTGTACTCAAGCATGAGTTTTCATTTAGTTGTGGGGGTATGATAAATCATGTTTTTCATCACTCTGATATTGAGGTGGCCATGATATCAGGTATGCAATATTAAGACCTAAGATGCGATATAGTACATTGAATATCGTAGGGTTACTCCCAAGTCTATAAATACCACATCTAGGCACACAATTGGGAGGACGTTTTTAGCAGTCAAGTAGTAAAACTCTTGTAGTTTATTCATTTCAAAGTTAGAATATTATCCAAGTGCCTGCAACAAGAGGTATAAGTGTGAATGGATCTTTATTCAAGCATTGATGTACCTGAGTGCATCATTGTGTTGGTAATAAAGATGAGCTCTTTGATCCATTCCTTGTAGCACTTGAGGTTTTCTTTCTTATGCATTTACATATTGTTATTTCATGCAATTTACATTATGAAGTAATTAATTTTGATCAATTAAGAAAATCATTAAATTACACAAGCACAACCCCTTCAAGCATATGTGTGACACTTGGTAGCTCAGAAATGATTACCATTTGATAGCCCAGCAATGTTTGCACAAAGTTTAGGATATGTCCGAGAAGTGGGAATAATTACTTATGTTAGGCTAGATTAGATTATAGTTTACTTGGCAATTATTCACTCTTACTTTTAATCACTATTACTTTCATTCTTGTTCTAGGTGAGTAATTCCATAAAAACACAAAATAATAAAAATCTTATGCCTTAGTTAGACGTAACCGTATAAGTGCATTTCACAAGTGGGACTAGGAAGACAATGAATGAACAACATGCACACACTATTAGCTCTAGTCTACTTAGTAAATATAGTCTATAGAATTCAACCGGATTGCACATGAACGCTTGTGATTCATATGGTTGGGCATAGAGGTACCTTGTTGCTCATCAGTAATGCTTTGGAAACTTTTTAATGTCTTGTCCTTAGCATCTTCCAATAGAAAATTAATGATGGTGTGAAATGTTTTAATGATAAATTTTTGACCTATGGTGTTAGCTTTGAACAAGCTCTAAACCATCTCAAGTAAGTGCTAAAATGGTCTGTGGGCACTAACTTGAAGTTGAATTGGTAAAAGAGTCACTAGATGGTCTAGGATGACATTTTTCTAGAAATCATATTTTATAGAAAGGCATTGTGTTAAATCCAAAAAATATAAGGGTCATCAAAGGAATAACTAGACAACCTCAAATAGTCAAAAATGTTATGTCATTTCTTGAATACACTAGTTACTATAGATGCTTCATTAAAAAAAATTTTAGAATTACTAAATGACTAGTGAAGCTTACTAAGAAGGATGTAACATTTAAATGAATGAAGGAGTACTAATGAGCACTTCAACTTTTAAAATATAATCTTATAGAAATACCAATCCTACAACCACCATATTGCTCTAAATAATTCCACGTCATGATAAATGCATCCAATTATGCCTTGGGAGTACTACTTACACAAATGGATGATCACAAATGCCCATATTACATCCAATGTATTATTAGAAACATTGCAAGTGCATAGCTTAACTATATCATAATTTAAAAAATAATTAATGGTTATGGTGTATACCCTTGAAAATTTAGGCACTATGTTCTTGGATATTCAATTTTCATGCACACTAGGCAAAGTGCTATTTACTTCCTCATGAATAAATCAATAGTGAGTCCCCCATGTTATATAGTGATTGTTGATCCTACAAAAAATTGATTTAATAATGATGTACAAAAAGAGAATAGAGAATGTTATTACTAATCACTTATCTCAGTTAGGATGGGATGGCAAGGTAGATAAAAAGCCTTTGTTTGATCAATTTTTAGATGAGTTACTTTTTGCCAAAGCAATTGAAATCACAATGTCACCCAGAATCAAAAATTAGTAATCATCTCCCATCTACTCATTACCAAGAGACTCTAAATAAATGGTATCATAAGAAGAAACAATAATTTCTTCACCAAGTTAAGAATTACATGGAGATAGGGGAAAACCTATAAAAAATCTATGTAGATAGCCTAGTATGATAGTGTGTACCTGATAAAGATCAACCTCAAGTTCTCCAAGATGGTCACAACAGTTCATGTGGGGACCATTATGTAGGTAGAAGAACAACCATTAAAATCTTTATGGTAGAATATTTTTTATGCAAAATCTATAGAGATGTCCACCATTTCTCCCATTCATGTGAAAGATGTTAACGAGATAGAGGAATAATAGCTAGAATGAAGGAAATTCAATAGTGGATCTAGCCACTAAGGCCTTTCAATATTTTGAAATCAATTTCATGGGATCCTTCACTCCCATATCCAATGGAAAGTCTTAAATCATTGATTATATTGACTATTGTATCAAATGAACTAAAGTTGCAACCATGACTAACTATACTTCCTCCACTACAACTTGATTCTTTCAACAACATGTGATAAACAAGTTTGGTATACTTAAGGCATTAATTTTTGTCAATGGAACCGATTTCATTGGTGCTACCTTTTGAATGTTAATGTAATGCTTAGGGGTAGAACATAAACTCACAACAACTTATCACCCCTAGCCAATAGTCAAGCTAAAGTAACTAATAGGAAGATTACAAGTATTCTAATAAGAACCATTAGTGCACATAGGTAAGACTAGAGCACAAATTTAAATGATTCCCTATAGACATATCGCTTAACTTGGAAACTTCCTATAGGCTACTCTTCTATGAGATAGTGTATGAAAAGTTATCCAAATTTCTAATTCAAATCGAACTTTGTATACTCATAATCATATGTGACGTTTGAAACACCACTAATTTTGGCCTAACACTTTGAAACAAGAACAACTCAAGCCCTTTCAAGCATTCGAAAGGCAAAATTTGACTAAGGCATGGAACCCAAGCCCAACTTGCTCAAGCCAGCTTGATCACACTATCAAGCTAGTTTTTCCTCAATGTGAGTAACTCCTACAGCTTCAAAATCAAGTTAAAGATGGCCAAATATAAAGGTGAAAGCCATCCTCAAGAGTTACTAATGTCAACTCGAAACTTCAACATTATGGGATTCAACTTTCAGCATCAAATGGTGCAAATTTCCTCACTCACGTTGTAGGTCAGGCTGCAACGTGAGTCCAGTGTGACCAACTTTCAAAGCCTCAAAACAACATCAAAATGGTCTGATTTTGAAGGGACAAGTCACCCTTAAGGTCCATTAATGATTTCTCCAAGTTTCAGCCTCCAGAACCTCAAATTTCAACTCCAAAAATGTTCATTGTTGTCATTGACACCCAGGTCACGCTGGCAGTGTGAGCCTAGCATCACCAACTTCTAGAAAATTCTCAGCATTAGCAACTCACAAAAAATTCTATAAAATGGTAGAAAATTCCAGAAAATTCTTAGCATCAACAACTCGGAGAAAATTCTAGAAAACCTAGGGACGAATAAGTTTCAAGCAAGATGGGTTGAATTTCCCTTGTGCATTTCATTGTAAATCTTCATTCATGGGATAGTTAGGCCTTCATGGTGTAAATTAAATATTCTTTCATGGGCTTGAGTAACCCATGAGTTGTAAAATGTAATGCACCTGATCAAGAACGTAGCTTGCCGACACACATCGAACTCTTCCTGACACACGTCCAACTTGTACATAGTTGTCTACTGGACACGTGTCACATGATCCATTCTCCTCTCAAATCTTGACCATCGATTCCATCCACAGATTTTGAGCCCGAGCCTAGCTAAACCCTATAAATGCCCCATCCATGCACATAAATCGGGGGTCAATAATTTTGGCAATTCTCAACAATCCTTGGATGCTCAGGAACACCAGACTCCTAGCATTTGAGCACCTGTAAACACATCATCCCAGGGCTTAGTGCTTGACTTGCTATCACACATGCAACTATGCTTTGATTGGTGCACATCTCTGTTAAACAATTCTTTTTACGTTTTCCATCCATTATATTGTTTACATTATTTCTTTTTTTTTAATGTTTCTGCATTCTATTTATGTTTTCCGTCCATTATATTGTTTACATTATTTCTATTTTTTGCATGTTTCTGCATTCTGTTTACGTTTTGCCGTCCATTATATTGTTTACATTATTTCTATTTTTTGCACATTTCTGCATTCTGTTTACATTTTCCGCCCATTATATTGTTTACATTATTTCTATTCTTTTGCATGTTTCTACATTTTATTTATGTTTGTCTACATTTATAGATTGTGTTGCATTCTGTTTACGTCTCATTGCATTACATCATGTTTACACATTACATTCGCACTACGCTCTACATTTGCATTCTGTGATGATAACCCCAGCGCAAGCCATAGTTTACGCTTAGGGAAGTCCTTGGTTGATTTGTGTGCAGACCATCCAAGGAACTCTTCCTTCATTTACTTTTCTAGCTTGCCCTCGAGTGAAGGCAGGGTTAGCTGTGGCTTCCTTCATGTAGCATGATCTATGTTTTCACATTGATAATTTAGGTCAGTACAGTTTTTGGTGCTAAAAGGAGGGTCGTATTTTCCATTGTGAAAACATAGATCATGCTACATGTCAAAAATTTTTCATCTTATCTTATGAATCTGGTGTTCCTATTGGTCACATTGAGCTTATCCTACTGGTCACACTGAGCTTGTCCTGTTGGTCATGCTGAGCTTGTCCTATGAGGTCATGCTGAGCTTGTCCTATGAGGTCACATTGAGCTTGTTCTATGTCATGTTGTGGTTCAATCATTTTGGTCATGCTATGTTTATGTCACGTCGGTCATGCTGCAACTAGTTGCAATCCAACTCCATTCATCAAGCCCAGTCTGCCCACGTTCATCATGGAATCCTTCCAAATCAACCCAGTAACACTACCAATTGCTGAAACTTTGAACCCTATGACTGCTACAAAATCTATAACCATTATTGAAAACATAAATCCTCAAGGCCCTACATGCCAGTCACTCAGGCTACAGGGTAAAGACCCTATTCACGTGACTCTTACACCCAAACAATATAACTTTATCCGTGTCAAAATCCAAGCCAACCTACCCATTGATCATGTAGAGAGGGAAGCTAAGCAAGAACATGAATTTATCCACAAAGGAGGAGGTGAGTTCATCCCTTCAGCATTTGACATAATCCCACTATCTGAAAACCATCATAAACTCATATCCCATCTTCTTATGGCTAGCAGTCCAGCCTTACAGCTACCACCAATGGAGTTCCAAGACAAGGAAGATGATTTTGCAGCCCAATCTAAACATGGAGATTCCTACCATACTGTCAGTCCTCATGCCTATACAGATCCATTATTTCACCCTTTCCTAGAAGAAACTAGGTTTCCTCCTTCATCCACAAACACTTGAGCACCTATTCCCCATTCCATTCATATATTCTTCGTGCTCAATAACATTCACTCTAATGCATCCACTTCCATCATTCCTCCACAAGTACACTCCCAACAACCCCCCCAAACCAATGCAGGGTCAATATTTCGATCTCAAGTAATTGGAATGCCATCAGTCATACAAACTTCCACATCCACCCATTACATACCCCATGTGCAGATCCATGGGGCACCATTGATTACCCCAACCCAACACGTTCATAATGTTACTTCACAACCTATGGCCAGGTAGTGGGTTCCACAAGCTATAGTCTCTATCCAAAATACTATCCTACCACAACTAACATCAGCCCAAGAACCTTCCTTTCCACCAACAATGCAACAATTAAACCATTATCATCCATAATCTATGCAATCCACTGGTTTTCCTACTACCCAAGAATGGGCAAACACACAAAAAATGATGCACTCACTGGTAGAAGAATTGAAACACCTTAAAATAGTGAACACAGAGGAAGTCAAGGTACTAAATGTCTATCAAGATGACCCAATTGACCCCTCAATTCCACCCTTGACCTTTCCAAAAGAAGTCTCATTACCTCAACTAACCAAGTACAATGGAGAAGGAGACCCAAATTCCCACCTAGTGACATTTAGAATTGAAAGTATTTTACTTCAAGCATGGCCCCATGTAATTTTATGAGTGTTTGCAATGTCCTTAACCAGAAAATCCTTAGACTGGTATCAATCTCTACCCTGTAGCTCTGTATCTTCTTTAGAGAATTTGTTGCATCAGTTTGTCACCCGTTTCAAGTATAATCTGAAACCTGAAGCCACGTTAGATAGCTTGATTCAAGTTAAAAAAGTACCATTAGAGCCAGCACAGAAATTTATCCAAAGGTGGAGTGCAGCCTTAAATGAACTTCATGAACCTATCCCCAAAACATATTTACTCACCATTCTCAAGTCTATCGTGAATGACTTTATTAAGTCAAAACTTTACTACCTAAAAGCCCACACATTGAGCCAAGAATTCGTGCAAATCAAAGACATAGAAGAAGCAACACAAACAAGTAATGACCTAACCTACTCAACCTTTAGAAGCCAACATATGAGGAAAGATAAATCCAAAACAACGGTAGCAACAGTGGCTAAAATAGCCTAACCTAGTCATCCAGGACAAAAGGGAAAACAACCTGCTACCCCAAATAGCTATGAAAGAAACACACTCGCTCCTACACCCGAAAATTCCTCAAATAGAAAAAACAAAAAAGGTCATGCCCATACATTCAAAAGAAAGGACCCCACTCAATACACACCATTGACCATGAAGCCTTCACAATTGCTTGACCAACTTCTAAAGGTCGGGCTAATTCAACACAAACAAATGTCTCATGCGGCTTCTCAAAGACATGATCAATTTTGTGAACTAGCCAAAAATCTAGCCTTAGCAATAGCCAACGAGTCCCTGATTCCAAAAGGCTTTAGGTTGGATAGGTTTTGTGAATATCACCAATGACCTGGTCATGGGACTGATTACTTCTTTACGTTGAAATAGCATATACAACACATGATTGATAGGGGCGAAGTAGTATTCGACGAGGCATACCCAATAAGACCCCAAAACCAATCCATGGGCATCTACAAGGATCCTCTCAATAATAATGATGTACCATATGTGATTAATACTATCCATGTGGAAGATAGAAAAAATGCTCCTCAAAAACCTTTTGTGATTTGCAGGCCTTCAAAAAATACACCTATCCCAACATATCCTCAAACTCCTTTCACCATGTGCACATCCCCCACACTTCCAAGACCATTCATTATTCATGTACCTCCTTTTGTTGCAGCCACAACTACACCATCTAAAAACCAACCCACTCCCTTTGTGATCTGAGTGCCAAAATGCCCCGATACACAAACCACCTCCATGCCCCCGCGACCTCTGCGAGAACATCTTGTCGATAGATTAACAAGAGAACTCTTGGAAAGAGGAAACCATCAATACAAATTAGGACCACCAAAACCAACATATCTAAATGCTATTCCTATTGGTCCACCCATTAATGAGCCTAGTACGAGCCATCAAAATGGGGATAATGTCAAAAGTCATGTCCCAAAACCCAAATCCTTCAGTAAAAACCCATCCATAGGAAATATGAATGCTAGGTCAAATGGACTGAATCTCTATAGATAGGGATGCCTCAAATGGTAAAGACCTAGCAAACACATTGACACAAGTCACACAAGCTTTGAAACAAAAGAATACTTCTTTAAGCTTGTACGATCTAGTAATGACTTCACCAGTACATCGATAAGCTCTCATAAGTATGTTAACTTCAATCCCTGTTAGTGAGGACCTTCCTGCAGATGAACCATCCATTTAGGTGGTATTGTCTGCACAATCTCAGGAATCAAAGACTACATCCCTAGAGTTTTGTGCTAAGGACATTAAGCTAGATGAGAAAATAGGAGAAGTTACTACAACTCCTATGTCCATAACAATACAAGTTAATCATTTCAAGATACGTAGGGTGCATGTCGATGACAGTGCAGCAACCAATGTAATAACTTTTTCTATCATCGAAAAACTAGGACTCACCAAACAAATATAGCCCATGACGACCTCCTTCCTAAAATCCTTTAGTGGTTCTTGTATTGGAGTGAGGGGTATGGTTACCTTAGATTTCATAGCCAGGGACCACTTTCCCACACCAGTTGAATTCATAGTAGGCGATGAAATGCTAGGGTTTAATCTAATCCTAAGACATCCCTGGCTGGCTCAGCTTAAAGTTGTTTCCTCACCAATCCATCAAGATATCCACCTACCTTATGAGGGTGGTGAAATTGTCATATATGGGGACGCAATAGTACCGCCTACTTCCTCATGCCCTAGAGCAGATCAAGAGTCAAAAATTGAGGTCATGGAGCCCAAGCAAGACGCCATGAACATATCTCAAAGCATAAATCCAATGTTAGCTCCCAATCCTACTGAAAATGAAAAAACACTAGACAACACGAACATAGGCACCATCCCTACTGATGTCTCCTAGTCAGAATTACCCTTTGATATCACCAATGAAGAAGAAGATGAATATAAAATCTTACTCGCATGTTCAACCCCACATGTTAAACTACAAAGGATTAAAAAGAAACTCAATAAATAGAATTAAACTATGAATTGTCCAAAATGATGTTAAACTACGAACTGTCTGAAATGATGTTAAACTACGAACTTTCTGAAATGACGTTAAACTACGAACTGTCCGAAATGACGTTAAACTACAAAATGTCTGAAATGATGTTAAACTACAAAATGTCTAAAATGAAATTAAACTACCTTTGGCCCACCATGGCATAAAACTGGTAATCCTTTCTTTCTTTAACAATGGACGCAAAAGTCCATCAAGACTTTAAATTGATGTACCAAGCCCAAAATAGCTTTAAACTAGAACCAACAAGTTACAAAATTATGAACTCCCATTATTTTACATTGAATTTTCGCTTACAAGTTACGATTTAGATTCTTGTACGGTCATTGCCTCCTTTTCCAAGTATTTACCTTACATCTCTCTTTACACTTTAGAAATTTATGTTACATTTAGCTGCACCATATATTTGAGAAAATAAAGAAAAACAATAAAAAACATAAAAAATAACAAAAATATTTACATAAAACATCAAGATAATGAAGGAATGCAACCATTTTATACCACAATTAAATTCAGGCCATTACATCAGTCTTTATACACTCCATCAAATATCCAAAAATCAAATAAAAAAACATCAAACGGCTTAAGCTTGACTAATGCAAAGCTCATAAGTAGGGTTGATCCCCAAGATCCTCTCCCTCATTAGGGCCTCCCTCCACTCTAAACAATCCCTCATCGATATCAGTGATGAAGGCTAGTACATCCTATGTAGGCCCCCAGGCAAAACAGTCTCAATAACATCACGAGCAATCTGTTCACTTAGATGAGACCATATGACAACACTGAAATTTTGTAGTATAAATGACAAGAATGAACTAGCGCCATGATGAAACCATATTGCATGGGGCCCAATCTTCATGTCATAAGGGGGTGTGTCTGGCCCAAGGGGGCCAAACCAAGCTAGTACCCCGACAAGCTCAATAACAAGGAGAGAAGATTTAGGTCCCCTACACATAATCAAAAAATTGGGTAAGTGAAAATCCAAGAACTAGCAACAGATCAACATCACATAAAAACAAAAAAAAATTGTATAAACAAATGTAACACCCCATGAGGCGAAGTGTAATCTTATGATTACTAAGGCACATTGAAATTAGTTACAGAGAAAATCCATGTTTAAAATCCCAGAAAAACAATGTAAACAATTTAAAATCTAGAAATCATTGAACATCTTCACGAAAAGCCTAGGATTGAAAATTTCAAATTGAAAACCACATTGCCTTGGACAAAAATCCAAAACCCATAGTCACGTTGCCTAGGGAACAATTGGGAAATTTCAGTCACGCTACCCAAGGAAAAAAATGGGAATTTTAGTAATGCTGCCCAAAAAAAAATTTAGGGGCAAAGAATTTACATGCGTAGGGCCTTCTTCCACGATGGAACCCTAATTTGGGGAAGATGTTGAAGGAGCTCTTCACTCTCCTTCACAAACGCTAGGGCTGCCTACTTTCTCCCCTTGCCCCCAGTTGCTTTCTCCTTGCCCTTGTCTTTCATGGTCATGCTGACACTGATGCTAACACTCACATTGCACTTTGGAAATTACATTATTCTCCCAATCACCAACAACTCACAATGACCAAAATGAGGCTTTCTTTTTCAAAATTCTTTTTTCTATCCCTCCCTAATAATTTAATTTTATTTATTTGATTTTTGGTCATTTTATTTTAATTCATCTCCTCATTTTAACTACATGTTGTTGTCCAAAGCTATCTTTTGCCTTATGCTTGCCCAAACTTCCTTGTCATTCCAATCCCCCAAAATTAGGCTCGAAATTTCTTATGAACAAAGGAGGAAAGTGTTGAAAATAAATGAAAATAAATAAACATATATAAACACTTGAAATTTTCATAAAACTTTAAAATTTCCACAACCTTATTGTCCACTTGAAAATTTAAAATTTAAATATAGAGTTTAAAAGTCAAAAATATTTTAAAATTTAAAAATAGTGCGTACACTTAGTTCAAATGGCAAGTCAACATGTGGCCTGGTATGGCCTTAAAATGTCATGCAGCTCGATATGGCCTTAAACTTCCATAGCTTCTACCACATCTCCTAAATTTTTTAGTACACAGCTTAATTATCCTATGTTCGTTTACACTTTGTAACTTTCCTACCGAGGGAGTGTCTCTTATTTTTCTCCTGCTTTAATTGGCATGAGTGAGCACCATGGCCACCAACAACATCCTCTCAATATTTTCTCTCAATGGACCTTATGGAGATGTAGAAAGAGCAATCCGCCCAGAATCTTTGGATCTAAATCCATCCATCTATACTGATTTGATAGCCTCCACTTAAGAAACATTAGACTAGCCTAAAAATGTAGCTAAAACTCTAGATCTAGAAGCTAACAATATCACTGAAGATCCTCTGGTTGAAATCCCCATTACCACAGTCAATGATGAAGCTAGAACCTTGAAATTAAGTGCCTTAATAGATCTGCAACTCGTAGGTGGCATCACTCAAGGTTTAAAAGATAACATAAAAATGTTCGCATGGTCATATATAGACATGTCGGGACTAGACCCTCGGATCATCCAACACAACATTATTCTTGATGAAAAAATTAAACCAATGAAGCAAAAAGCACGAAAGGTTAGACTTGAAGTGGCATTAGCAGTCCGCACTAAAATCACAAAGCTATATCAAACCAATTTTATCTAAGCCATCGATTATTCCAATTGGGTATCAAACATTGTTGTAGTTCCTAAGAAGAATGATAGTATACGCATATGCATAGACTTTCGCGATCTCAATGTAGCCACTATAAAGGATAACTTTCTGTTACCTAGTATTGATCAACTTATAGATACGACTGCTAGGCATGCATTGTTATCCTTCATGGACGGATTTTTAGGCTACAATCAAATAAGAATTAATCTAGAGCATCAACTTTGGACAACCTTTATGATACCTTGGGGGACATTTTGTTATACGATGATGCCATTTGACCTTTAAAATGCAGGTGCTACATATTAGCGAGCAACGACATACATATTCAGTGACTACATGCTCAATTTGCTCAATGATTATGTTGATGACATAGCGGTCAAGTCTAAAATGACTGAACAACATGCAAAAGATCTAGACTTAGTGCTTAAACGTTGTATCAAATATGATGTTAGGCTCAATCCAAAAAAGTGTGTCTTTGGTGTTAAAATGGGAAAAATGTGTGGTTTCCTAGTTTTCGAAACAGGGATACAGGGAGACCCCGATAAGGTTAAAGAGATAACCAATATGCAACCACCATGATATCCTACCGAACTATGCAGTCTCTAAGGTAGGCTGTAGTTCATTAGACGCTTTATCGAAAGGATGAAGGATAAGTTGAGTCCCATGCAACATCTATTACGAAAGAATGTGCATTTCCAATGGACTCAACAATGCCAAGAAGTGTTCAAGAACATAAAACAAGAGTTGGCCCAACTACCAACTGTTTATCCTCCACAAAGTGAAAAATCTTTCTACATCTATCTTGCAACTTCTGGTTCCTCCATCACATCCATGCTTTGTCAAAAATGTCAAGATGGAGCTGAGATCCCTATATATTATCTAAGCCATGCTTTAATAGCCTATGAACAATGATACAATGACGTAGAAAAATCATGCCTCGCCTTCATCTTTTCCTTGAAGAAATGATGGCATTATCTCTTCTGTAATTAGGTTTACATCATTTGCAAGGATAATGTTCTCCGTGCCATCACTAATAACATATGTGAGTCAAGTAGGTTAGCTAGGTGGAAAGCGATGATCGCAGAGTTTGATTTGCACTATGTCGCTCAATCTTCCACAAAAGGTCAAGCAATAGCCATGCAACTAACCATCTCACCAATGCACGATCAAGCAACAATAAACTCTGAATTCCCAGATAAAAATATTAACAGTGTAGATGTCGTACTTGATGATTATGAGGCAATCCTCTACTTCGATGGAGTTTCAACCTCTCAAGGATAAAGTGCTACAGCCATTTTAACATACCCCTCTAGAGAAATCCAACCCTTCACCTACCACTTAACCTTTCCTTGCATCAATAATGTGGCAGAATACGAAGGTCTTCTTCGAGGTGTTCGATGGGATTCGTAATTGGTCATTAATCAATTCACTGAAGTTTATGCGTGCAAAGCCCTCCATTTGCAACTGTATTGTGATTTGACCAAACATTTGGTAAGGCAACTAGCAAAAGTAGATATGCAACATGTCCCCAAGAGTAAAAACACAATTGCCGATGCACTTGCCCCACTAGCCTTAAACATGACACCCAAAATGTTCCATGCATTGCCTAGCTCTATAACAAGTTGTGCTGAACCTATAGTTAACACTCTAGATGCAATACCTGTAGCATCTGTTAGTACAACACACGCAATAGAATGGTATGATGACATAAAAGAATATCTTCTAACAGGAAAACCTCCACAACACTTGACAAATGCTCAAAAAGACGCCATACAAAAACGTTCTTGCCAATACGCATTAATGGGAGATGCCCTGTGTCATAAATCATATGAAGGTATTTTGCTAATGTGCGTTAGTAGCATTGACGGTCAAACAATCATAGAACAAATCCATGAAGGACTTTGTGGAGGACACATAGCACCTAAAGCAATGGAAACAAAGATTAGGCACTTAGGTTACTATTGGCCACACATGGAATATGATTACGTCTCCAAGGTTAGAACATGTGACATCTGCCAAAAGCATGGTAATCTGATACATGTGCCACCTAACGAACTGCATACAACACAAATCACACGGGCATTCCAAAAATGGGGATTAGACTTAATTGAACCGATAACACCATCATCCTCTATGGGACATAGCTTTATCATCACTGCAACTAAATATTTCACAAAATGGGTAGAAGCTATTCCCCTTAGGAAGACCATGTCAAAACACATTTGCACCTTCATAATGGAAAATATCATGACTCTTTTTGGTATTCCAATGACCATTGTTACCAACAATGGGCCACAATTCAGCAGTGCAGATACCAAAAGCTTTTGTGAAAGTATAGGCATTGAACATGAGTTTTCATCACCTTACTACCCACAAAGCAATGGTCAAGTGGAGACTACAAACAGAACTATCATCATGGTGCTCAAAAAGATGCTGAATCAGAGCAAGAAATGATGGCATGAACAATTAGTCTATGCATTGTGGTCTTATAGAATGACACATCGAACATCCATAGGTAAAATTCCATATAGTCTTGGATACAGATCTGAAGCTGTTTTACCTTTAGAATTGCAAGTTCCCTCATTGCAGATAACTCTCTTTGGCCTCCTCGATGAAAGTTAAAACAATGAACTATGCATTGCTGACCTTGACTCAGTAGAGGAGGAACGTGTACGAACACTTGATCAAATTGAATGGTACCAAAAACAACATTGGCAAAGGCACAAGCACGATCTCCATAAACGCCCGATCAAACAAGGAGATGTAGTCCTTAAGGCCTCTTGAGAACATCCAAATAAATTCTCAGCCAACTAGGAAGGACCTTACGTAGTCACCAAGGCATACAATAATGGAGCATTCAAACTAGCTAACATGGACGGAAACGAGTTCGCCAATCCTACAAACCACTTGTACTTGAAAAGGTACTATGTCTGACAAACTTGAGGTACATCATAGTCTTGGTAGCATGACTTAAAACTGATACCACAGAATAGTCCTGGCATCATGACTTAAAATTGATACCATAGAGTAGTCCTAGCATCATGACTTAAAACTAATACCACAAAGTAGTCCTGGCATCATGACTTAAAACTGATACCATAGAGATTTGTCTAGTATGACATTAAACTGCTACATCCATCCGCCATGACATGAAACTAGCATCCAGAGTCCCCTAAGACTATAAACTAGTTTGCCTCTTCACAGTCCGATATGACTATAAACTAGCAATGCATCATCTGCTACGACACTAAACTAGTGTCGTCCAAGGGGTTATGACATGAAACTAATCCACAACAATATGCTAAGACTATAAACTGGTAACATCATCAATGACCAGGATAAACTTGAAAAGATGTGTCGTTGCAATCAGCTATTCATGTTCCACAAATAATTGCTACATGATTTATCTCATGGGCTCTAATAAAGCTAATGTTGTTCATGATTTTGTCTACTTTAAAAATTACACATGATGACTCCATCTCCTTTTTTAAAGTGTTTAGATGACTATTTCATTTGTGGTTTTCTTGTCTTCTTGGATTGGTGTTTGCAGGATGAAACTTCTGAGGCGTTCATGCATAGATGCACTTCATCATGATAACAAGGTATCACATTTTTCTTGATGCATGTAACTGGGTTAATCAATCCGTTCATAAGTACATTCCCAACTCCTGATGCATCCCCTATTTCCCCCATCATGTCCCAATTATCCTACTCAGTTATACCCCCAGATGCATTCCACTCAGCTCAATCCTCTTGATACACTGTTGCATACTATAACTCCCTAAGTAGTCACAATGCAAAACATAGTACACAATGCATGACATAAAACTGCAAACGCTCGAACACAAGCATAGCACTAAAAGCAAGCTCTTTCACAAAGACCAAAGAGAAAAAGAAAAAGAAAGGTAGAAACAAAAGAAAAGAAGAAACAAAAAGGAAAAAGAAAAAAAAAAGGTCAAAGAGAAAAATGCATGGAAAATGTCTTTATGACCCCATCGACATCACAAACCATGGATTGTTAGCTCTTCTCATACAAGCCCTAGGCGAGAAGGCAATTGCCTTGAAAAACAGTTACACTCATGTCTCAAAGAGACCATGTTGCACATCATTGCGTGGCTTTAGCTATTTACAATGGGCCCCACAAATACTATATAAGAGTCTTGTTTCTCCAAAGAATGCACCTCCTATGTCTTGGTTCCGAGTTTGCTAAAAACCTGGCTGTTGACAAGGACCAATGACATAACTTGTTCACAAGAGAGCATTCCTCTCCCACAAATCCTAGCAGCAATCATAGCCCTTAAGCTCCTATCTTTCCTGGTTACAACCGATTCCCTTGCATCTTGAACCACATGCCCTCAATCCCATATACTTTTGAAAATGGTGTGATAACACCAAGCTAAGGGCTGACAGTTAATGTTTGATGCTTTGTTGTTCATGGCGTTTTGCACTTCTTTGTCAACACCTCTCGGGTGGATTCCTCTAGACATCAACAAAGAGGGACCAATGAAACACCACTAATTTTGGCCTAACACTTTGAAACAAGAATAACTCAAGTGCTTTCAAGAATTCGGGAGGAAAAATTTGACTAAGGCATGGAACCGAAGCCCGGCTTGCTCAAGCCAGCTTGATCACACTGTCAAGCTAGTTTGTCCTCAACGTGAGTAACTCCTACAACTTCAAAATCAAGTTAAAGACAATCCAATCTGAAGGTGCAAGCCATCCTCAAGAGTCACTGATGTCAACTCCAAACTTCAACATTATGGGATTCAACTTTCAACGTCAAATGGTGTAAATTTTCTCACTACTGCTGCAGGTCAGGCTATAGCGTGAGTCCAGCGTGACCAACTTTCAGAGCCTCAAAATAGCCTTAAAAAAATGTCAAAATGGTCTAATTTTAAAGGGATAAGTCACCCTCAAGGTCCATTAATGATTTCTCCAAGTTTCAGCCTCCAGAACTTCATATTTTAGCTCCAAAAATGCTCATTTTTGTCACTAACGCCTAGGTCACACTAGCACCATGAGTCGAGTATCACCAACTTCCAGAAAATTCCAGAAAATTCTCAGCATCAACAACTCCAAGAAAATTCCAAAAAAATTTTAGCATCACCAACTCCTAGAAAATTCTAAGCATCAACAACTCCTAGAAAATTCTCAGCATTAGCAACTCCCAGAAAATTCTTAGCATCAAGAACTCCTAGAAAATTCTCAACATCAAAAACTCCTAGAAAATTCCAAAAAACTCAGGGATCAAGAAGTTTCAAGCAAGATGGGTCAAATTTCCCTTGTACATTTCACTATAAATCTTTATTTGTGGGATAGTCAGGCCCTCACGGTCTAAATTCAATATTCTTTCATGGGCTTGAGTAACCCATGAGTTGTAAAATGTAATGCACCTAATCAAGAACGTAGCTTGCCGACACACATCCAACTTTTGTCGACACATGTCCAACTCATACACAGTTGTCTACCAGACATGTGTCACATGATCCATTCTCCTCTCAAATCTCGATCATTGATTCCATCCACGAATTTTGTGCCCGAGCCCAGCCAAACCCTATAAATGCCCCATCCATTCAAATAAACTGGGGGTCAACAATTTTGGCAATTCTCAACAATCCTTGGATGCTCAGGCACACCAAACTCCTAGCATCTGAGCACCTATAAACACATCCTCCCAAGGCTTAGCGCTTGACTTGCTATCACACATGCAACTACACTTTGACCGGTGCACATCTCTATTAAAAAATTCTATTTACATTTTCCGTCCATTATATTGTTTACATTATTTCTATTTTTTGCACATTTCTGCATTCTATTTACATTTTTTTGTCCATTATATTGTTTACATTATTTCTGTTTCTTGCACATTTCTGCATTCTATTTACGTTTTCTGTCCATTATATTGTTTACATTATTTTTGTTCTTTTGCACATTTATGCATTCTATTTACGTTTTTCTGTGTTTATACATTGCATTACGTTCTATTTACGTCTCATTGCATTACATCATGTTTATACGTTACATTCGCACTACGATCTACGTTTGCATTTGGTGATGATAACCCCAGCGCAAGCCATAGTTTTCAGGGAAGTTCTTGGTTGATTTGCGTGCAAACCATCCAAGGCACTATGCCTTCGTTTACTTTTCCAGATTTCGCTCGGGTGAAGGTAGGGTCGGTTGTGGCTTCCCGATGATCTTTCGGTGTCTATTTCCCTTCCAGCCTCACACTGACGATTTAGGTCAGTAGAACATATGATCTTTCGGTGTCTATTTCCCTTCCAGCCTCACATNTAATTCAAATTGAACTTTGTATACTCATAATCATATGTGACGTTGACAAAGGTATTGACAGAGAGAGAGAGAGAGAGAGAGAGAGATTAATGGTGGTCAACATGGTAGATGAGAATCAAAGGATAGCCTTCATGATGAATGAAATTCATAAGACATACAACAAGAAATGACATGATATTTGAATAAGAAGGGTTGAATTTTAATGAGAAGACAAGGTTCTGTATTAGAATCCCATGCATTTGACTTAACAAACTAAGTTCCAAATATTATAAGAAGGTGTAACATCCCATCCCTTGTTAAGGATAGACTTGTATATTAGTTATGAAGTTAACCTTTGAAAGAAGAGGTGCCTTGTTATAACTATTCACAATACCCCTCAAGAATGGGTTTGACTTGTGACATTTAAGGCTGGGTATAGAGGTCATATCAACATGGAGTTGCAAAACAAGATTGACAAGGGACAACAACCAAGTGAAGTAGGACAAGAAGGGACTAATCATACCTTTGGTCAGATGTCCTAACCACGGTGGTATTGCTAGATTGCCTCTAAGGTTCTAAGTGTCATAGGAAGATAACCAAGGGTTGTTAATAGTGTATCCAAAAGTTTCATTAATAAAGTTTTTGCTATTTATTTTCTTTTAATTTGGTGTTCCCTTTATCATTATTTTCTAAGTTGAATGTGTGATCGAGTTAATTTCATGCGATATGATGATTTTATGTAATAAATTATTGTATTTATCAACATTTGGGAATGAGATGTCATAGAAGAATCATACATTATACATTCAATTTTGTCTTCTATGGCTATGACTATCTACCATCCAAAAAGTCCCAAAAAGCACATGTTGGTCAATATCCGATAAGTAAATCTTTCAAATACTTCCAAGCAACTAGGACCAACAACAACACCTCAAAACATGGACAAACATGCTTTATTTTTAGGATCTCTTCTTTCCAACTTAGTCATGGGGAAGAGAACCATCTAACTTAACACCTTAAAGGGGATAAAATTTTTAATTTTTTAGTTTACATCGTCATTAAGTAATTTTCAATCATTATTCTTATGTTTTTCACTTTCTTGAAATTTTGATATTCTTCTATATTTTTCTTTATGTTATTTCATTTATTTTCTTTTATCCTTAACATCTTATGTATTTTTGCTATTTTTGTTTTCAGGCTCGTATTGGCTATTGCCATTATTGTTGAATGTAGTGCATTTGAATTGTTGTTCTTATGATTAGGACAACTTCATTTTAAGGGCCATATTCTATACTAGAAAATTGTTAGTAATACAATGGTATAAGGCATTGAGTTCACAACATCCATCCATTCCATTTGTATTAGAGTAAGATTTGCATCATGGAGATACTATAGTTCTTTCGCATCAAACCTAAAAAGAACTTGTGGACATATGACCCAAAAAAAGGGGGGAGAACCAAGTAGAAATGAAAAATGATGTGACCTAAGGAGATTCATCAAGTTTCTTCTAAACTACAACCATGGGTCTCATGGCACCACATGGGAATAAATCATTTCTCCTCTTATAATTCAAAAGAAAGTATGTTCTTGGTAAAGTATGATTTTATCCAAAAAAGAGAATGGAACAAAAACACATCTCTTTGAAGATCTCTTTGAAAACAATCACTAGTTATGGGGTTAGAAAGACATGTTACCCATACCTGAAGACACTCCTCTAACTAAGGCTCAATCTTCTTCGATAAAATGTGTAACTACTTTCTTGTTCCTCTTCTCTTGAGTAATGATCTTCTTCTATGATTTTTATGATTTCATGATTATGAGTTGGGGAATCAAGGTAACATGAGGTCACTAGTACTAGTATGGACTTGGTTTGGACCTTGGATGAATATATGGTTCACTTTAATCACATAATCCACAAGGGCCTTTTACCAAAATGGTTATAATTCTCACCTATGTAGAGTGCAATGTACTAAATACAATAGTTAAGTTAGTATGGTGTCTAAGTCGGATTGACATTAAATCCCCTAGGTGCCCATGAAAAATTATTTAAAATATTTAAATGAAAAAAAAAGGAAAGAAAGGAAAAAATATTTAAAAGATATAACAACTACAGTAAAAAATGCTGTGAGAAAAAAAGTAGTGAAAAAAGGAAGGTAGGCAAGGTAGGGGTGTAAAGGCTTGTTGTTAGTTTGAAATTTCTAGGTTGAATCACATTTAAAGCATTCCAAGGCCCATTCCCCTCAATGGTTACACCAACATCAAGTCCTAACTTTTTTTTGTCACTGAAAGACTGATTTTGTTTGGCTTATCACTTGGATCCAAGACCTAGCGAGGCATATTATGAGGGCTAAGGCCAAAAGGACCAAGTAACTTGTGCAAATTTCTTTATTATACTTTCTCGTTTGGTTAACATAACTTACTGAAACTTATTTCTTTTATCATTCAACACACAGCTCTTTTGATCGAATTCAATGTCATATTATGGACTTTTCTAAAGTGTAAATGATAATCTTGTTTGTGAGAATTTTACAGATTTACATCAATTATTGTTTGATCTAGGCCTACAAGATAACGAGGCTCTAAACCCACAAAAGCAAAAAATTTTCTACTTACCCTCTTTGGATTCAAGAATATGTCATTTCCAAAAACGTTGAAACTAATGTCCAAAAAATTCTGATAAGATAGAGAAACTGTTAGTCCTCATCAACTTCTATAATATAGCATCTATCCAAATAAGTTGAAATTACAGCAGATAACCAAATCATTAGCAGTTATTTGTTTATTGCTGCCATGTGATTCAGTCCAATAGTAAAGTAGAATTTCTTAGGAAAAAGCTTTTTAACTTGATTATCAACTATTTTTTTCTAGAAGATTCTCATCACAAGGGCTCTCCATTAAACATCACTAATTTGTGAAAAACACCAAGCAATGGCAACAATTGTCAGTACCAGTACCTTGCTATGTTGCATGTACATTTAATATTCACAAAAGTTGAATCTAGTGAAAGAAGTATTTGCATTTCAATTTGGCTTTTAAAATGTCATTGTCCTAAAATATGATCCTGTATATGCGAAAAAAAGAGACAATAGAGCCCCTCAAAAAAAGGGGCACATACCCAACATGCAGACTATCCTTCACAAGTTCGAAACACATTTATGCAGCGGTAGATTGTTTCACCTTACAATTTTCCTAGCTAGTGTTTTCAATGACATCCTTTTTTTTTACCGTTTTCAATGACATCCATTTTTTTCTTTTTTTAGTGCTGCTCATATAAAAGTTTTCTAGTTCCATGACATAGAGTTTGCTCTTTTCAAATTTTCTTGGTTCAATAAGATGACTAATGAAATATCTCTCTCACACTCTGCAAGCCTTAAGCTGTAAAAAAAGCATCAACAGCCTAATTTTACTCCATTGTCTTTAATTGGGAATTGCGTAGTTTCTAGAGTGAATTAAAGCATCCAACTGTCAAGCATAAGTAACTTAGATCCACATTTGGAAGCAGCAAAAACATCTCATTCAAATGGAGAAGATCGGAAACCATGTTAAAACGATGGACATAACGATGGACATATATAAAAACTGTTACGCCTTTTGAACCATGTCCTTGTTTCATTTGAAAAACAGAAATCTATTTGTTTTATTGTTGTTTTTTCTTACATATGCTTACCCTACGACTTTGTGGGAAGGCTATAAATTGAGCATTCCAAAAGGCTGATAAGCTTATGCATCCTTGTTTCAGAAACAGCCAAGCAATATAATTGAAAATAACTACATTGAAAAAATAAAGCTACATAATGGGATTGAAAATAACTAGTTGTAGGATTAAAATAAAAATAAAAAATTGATAATACCTAGAGGCTTAACGTCCTGGGACGGTTCGATGGATGAGTAAAAGCCTAACCTCTTTTTACTGGCTGTGTTAAAGCTCGAACCTACATCTTAGGACTTGAGAAATATGAACAATAAATATGGCTAGTTATAAGGAAAAAATAAAAAAAATATTTTAAAAATATTTAATGACTAGTTTTAGGAAAAGTAAAACCAATATAGAAAACAACACTAAACAAAACAAATAAAAATTAAATCAAAAGAATTAGTTAAAAAAATAGAAAATGTTCAAGTTAAAAAACAATAGCATAATGATATTCTAATTATAATTGAGCTTACAGCTTCTAACATGAAAGGCAATGAGCTTGTAAATAAACATAAAACATTAACTAACCATCATCATCATCCTAGCTTTATTCCAACAAAATGGGGTTGGCTACATGAGTTCTTTTTCACCATTCACCTCTATTAGCTAGATCTTTATTTATTTGCAGTTTCTTCAAATCATCTTTGATAATTTTTTCCTATGTCTTCTTTGGTCTTCTTTTTGGTGGCTTTCCTCGAACAGTGATGTAGCAACCTTTGTTTATAGGGTCACTGCCTGATCTTCTTTGTCCATGTCTAAACCATCTAAGTCACCATTCTTGTAACTTATCTAAAGACAATGAGCTTGTAAATAAACATAAAGCATTAACAAACCATTTAAAAGCGAGAGAGAGAATAGGNAACATAAAGCATTAACAAACCATTTAAAAGCGAGAGAGAGAATAGGCAGTAAAAAGACTAAACTAAGTAGAATTTTCAAAAAGATTTCTAGATTGCTTAATTTTTGTTAAAATAAGCCACTAAGCCAAGTGGGTAAAATAGCCTTGACTTTAATTAACATTATTAGAATGAATTCTAATTTCAAGGGCTTCTTTAATATGACATGACATTTTCTTTTCCCAATATATTTTATTTTAAAGAGATTTTGGTATGCAAATGGTTTCATGGTCTTGTGGTTAATACTGTCTAAGAAATACATGCTTATAAGTTAAATTCTAGCCAGAGACATTTTGCATTTTTGTTTTTCATACCAAGAGTTGACTTTTTAGACTAAATGCCAAGGGTCTGCATATCGTCTGGAGTTCTTAAGTTGTGCTCTATTTTGATGAAGCTTTAATGTTTACTTACAGTTTTGAAAGTTTTCATGATCACATATCCTAAATATTATTCACATATTGACTTTAATAAAAGTGTTACTTTTTATTACGCAACAATTTAGCTCCGTTGAGGTTCCTACAGTATGGCTTATCCTCGTCTTTTAAGAACCATATGCAAGAAAATATCCTCAATTATGCTTTAATCACCTTATCCAGAACTAATTTTCAGATAGGCATGATCAGGAGACCTTCAAAATTGTTGGAATTAGCTGAGACATGATTAACTTTCAAAAATGTTGGAATGTGCTGTTCTGATGTTGTGAAAGTATGCTTATTGTTTATGCTATAGAGGTTGAAGCACATTGCTAGGTTGAAAGGGTACCTAAACCAGACACTGCCAAGATTGATCATTGAACATGTTTACTCTAGAACCAGACAAAAAACTAACGTTTGGGAGAAAGATAAAGGATGGAGATTTAGTGATTGTCTATGAACGACATGATCAGATGAAAGCTGTCCGTGTGCAGAAAGGCAAAGACTTCCATAGCAGATATGGTGTTTTTGATTTGTCGGAATGGACTGGAAAGCCTTTTGGGAGTAAGGTGTCAAATAACAAAGGTGGCTTTGTCTACCTGCTGGCTTCTAACCCAGAGTTATGGACCCTTGTTTTAAGTCACCGTACTCAGATCCTGTAGAAAGAAGATATTAGTCTTCTTGTATCATTTTTGGAGTTAAGTCCTGGTTGTATTGTGATGGAATCTGGTACTGGTAATGGTTCACTCACAACGTCTTTTGCTCGTGCCGTTGCACCAACAGGCCACGTATACAGTTTTGATTTCCATGAGCTTCCGGCAAACGCTGCAAGGTAACAAAAAATCAAAATATCATATTACTTTGTGTTCATGTTATCCTGTTCTGCCGATTGGGAAGGAATCTGGCTATAAATAATTGTTTTGTTATTCATGTTCTTCATCCACCAACCCTCCCAGGATCCTGCCTTGGTGGGATGAGCATCGACTTTCTGGGTGATGATCCTTTTATTCAGTTTTGAAATTGATATGTTTATATTTCCCAGGGAAGATTTTGAAAAAAATGGTCTCAGCAATCTCATAACAGTTGAAGTCAGGGATATTCAAGGTCAAGGATTTCCAACAAATATGTCCACTGAGGTGGATGCCATATTTCTGGATCTTCCACAGCCATGGTTGGCTCTACCATCAGTAGCTCAAGTGTTAAGGCCTGATGGGGTTGTTTGTTCATTCTCTCCATGCATTGAACAGGTGCAACGCAGCTGTCACGTCCTTAACACCGAATCTTTCACAGGTGTGTTTTTTAAACCAATCATACTACTATTTAAAATAAAAATAAAACTAATCATTTTATTTATATTATGTTATGTGAAAGAGATTGATATTGCAACATTAAGGATTTCATAACTAACATACAGCCACTTGAAGAAATTTTCAAATAGAAAATGACATATTTTATGCAGATATTCGGACTTTTGAGATTCTTCTCAAAACATATGAAGTTCGAGAACTTGCATTGATAAAACTGGATGAATGCAATTCAGCAGACGGTGATGTTTCTTCAAACACTCTGAAATATAAAAGAAGGCGATCTGGAACAAAGAATGGTCCTGATGGAAATACAGATAATGTGAGCCTTGAAGCAAAGGATCCTACAGTGTACTCGGGTATAGATAATGTCAATGTTGCAGCAAACCCGTATCCTGAAACCAGGGGACATACAGGTTAACTTTTGCAAGACGTTGCGTCGGCTAAAAATAAATGTTGTAGCAACTTTATTTTATACGAGAACCATATTGAACCGGAATATAGCGGCAGCACTAAAGCTATCAAAATCAAGTATTTAATTAAATTCCTTGTAAATTGCTTTTCATCGGATGCCTCCATTTCTACAATTTTGGAGCTCTGATAATTTCAGGAAAGCTGCACAAGAGGCCTTTAAGCATTTTCTTGTTCTCATAGAGTTTCCTTTTCTTAAATTTCTGGAAGCTCTATGGATTACAAACGCTAGCAAATAGCATGCATAATGTCAAGTCATTTGAAAATTTTGATCTACAAGTGTTTTGGTGTTGGTGATCATATGCTCAAGTAGTTTTTTGAACAGTTACGTTTAAAAGGTGTTATTAAATCATTAAGGCATCTGCACCTGTATATCTCAACTCATGATAAATTTGAAAATTTATTAAACAAGCATGTGTTAGTTAAAAAGCTGAAACTGTCTTGATTTTGCGTTGGGAAAATCAACCAGACTTATAATGTTCTTGACTTTAGGTCTGAAGAACTATACTTATCTCTACGATCAAGTTTCAAGTTAACACATAATACCAAGGTGCATAGTTATAACGAGCTAAAAAATCATGCTGTGATTTCTAAATCTGGAAGCTAAAAGGAATAAGATTAATTAAAGCACATTATCGAGAATGCACCATCTTCTAAAGTAATTAGATTCTCTTTATTATAATGATGCTGCTCTAACCTTTGTGTAGTAGAGACATGACTATGGAGCACACTTACTAGGATCTATTGTTAGTAGACACATGTAAAAATTCAGTTTCAATTAGTGATGTATTTTTGTAAAAATTAATTTGTTGACAAATCATTTGCATCTATATATAGGGAGTCAAAGTCTAGCTTTAATTCTAGTTGCATTCATGTGTTAGTGTATAATATGTTCAAAGTAGTGTTACCAATATTGATTTTTTTTCTTAGTAAAACCAGGATAGATAAACATGCCTTAAGAAATCTTTGGGATGTTTTTGATTCTATTGTTACTGGTTGTGCTATTCAACTAGTTTCTCCTCAACAACTAGAGATAATTTGCAAAGTATATTCAAACTCTTATTTGGTAAAGAATACTAATTTAGGTAGGTTCCATTAGTTGAATTGATTTTTCTATGTTATCTCTCTTTTATGCTGAATTTTAAATTACTTCCAACTTCTTCTACAAATGTTGAACTTTTTACTTCTTTTACAAAGCAAAAATTTCTATTGATTCTCAAAATGCAAAGTTACAAGTTAGTGAGCAAAAATTTTAATGCTTTTTTCTAGTGATATTGTTGCAAATAAGACACATGATTTTTTTCTTTCTCGTGATGTATGAGACATTGATTGTTGATCTTACATCATGATATGTTTTCATTCAAATCTTAGGTTATCTGCCTTATACTCAAAGTTTCATTGCCCTAGATATAGGGTCATTTATACATAAGCATGCAATGTTAATAATTCACTAGCTTAGTTATATATTTATAATTGGGCCAAGAAAATATTCTTCATTGACAAGTAATAAGGTATTTGAATCAAATATTTCGTGACTTCTAGAAAAAAAAAGATTTATGGATTATAATTTTCATGACTTTAGGATGAAGAATAAGATTTTTTTATCAAATTTTTCATTATCATGAGATCAAAAAAAATATTTGCATCATTATTTATTGTATGTTCTTGTTGTGGGCCAAATTTGTTCTTTTTTGTAGGCCCTCATAAGCATTGCAAATTCAGTTGAGAATGAGAACATATGATAAATGATTCAAATAATTTTTTTCTTAATCCTTCATGTATGATTGGTGAAATGGATACTTGTCGAGGATGTTATTGATAATACAATATTCTAATGTAAGAGTCAAACTCAATGGAAATAGATGATGGTAGCTGTGGAGGTTTATTGTGGAGACTTTAAATTATTTTTTTAATGGTTCTTAATGCACCATTAATCAATCCTAGTTCTAGCCATAAATTAATAGTAAGCATATCCCTTGCAATTTCATAGATAAACACAACACCCATCTTACCAATCTGATGTCGATGCAAGATCCATTATTGAGCTCAAAAATTCATAATTAGCATCATTGAGTTTTCCTCCTCGATGCAAGATCCATTATTGAGCTCAAAAATTCATAATTAGCATCATTGAGTTTTCCTCCTCGTATATTCATCAAAACTTCTTTAAATCTTTGTTGTTATCGATCATCTTCCCTTTGTTAATGCACAACATCCAACATTACAAATGTATTGAATGCTAACCATTAACTTTCTACTTGGATTTGAAATTATATGTATGGTATAACTTTCCTTAAGTCTTCTATAAATGTTGCCAAGCAATTTACCACTTATAAAACTTATTTCATTTATAAAAATATACTTTATGTATTTATATCAGTTCTGATGGGAAGCGATATTGCATGGGCCGCGATATCACACGATATTGCGTCGTTCCCCACAATATCGCATATGCGATATTGTGGTGCGCTGCCAAGTCTATAAATAAGAGGCGGCTCTCCCTTGTTTTCTCGTGTAGATCTAGCCCTTAGGGAAACTCTGATAATTTGACCTCTCCAGAGATAGAATATTTTCCATGTGCCTGTAGTAGAAACTCCAAAGTGAACGAATCTTTATTCAAGCAGATATTGTACTTGAACACATATTTGTGTACAGAAATAAAGATGAACTTCTTGGATAAACCTTGCAGTGCATGGAATAGGCTAAATAGGATTTTATTTAATGTTATTTACTATTTATCATTTAAATGATTTATTAGGAATTAATTCTCTCTCAACCCTTCTCTCCTAGTTAAGTGCCTCAGTATGACCACTTCAAGCACGTGCGTTACGCTTGGTGATCCAAGCAACGATTAGCATTTGGTAACCAAGGTTGCATCGGTTTAGGGTGTGAATGGTAAGTGGGAACAGATGCTAACGCTAGGTTAAAGCTTAGTTAGTTAGTTAGAGTTAGTCAATTAGTCTCTTCAACCCTTCACCTCTCTAGCATAGGAGATAAAACATAAAAGACATAAAAATCATATACCTTGGACTTACTTAACCATACATCGTGACAACTATAAGTAAGTCTAGGAAGACAACAAATAATTAACCTTAAGTGTTCCATGAGGCATGTAGGCACTTAGTCTACGGAGTTCGATCGGATCGCACGTGTTATGCTCGTATTCGTATGGTTGAGTGTAGGGGTACCTCATCACTCATCATTGGTGCCTTTGCCGGGGACTAAGTGTTTTTGCGCTAAATAGAACATAGGAAATTACTCACATCATTAGGAGCTTAAATGAACCTTAGGGTTAATTAAACAAAAAAATTATATAATTGTTAATTGGCACACCGATAAGACACCATGTCTTCTTCTTCTTCTCATAAGAGAAATACACCACCTAGGGATCATACAAAGAACAATCGGCAATCAAAAACACATAACCTAAATCCACTAGTTCCTCAACAATATAGGGTGGTATATACTCATCCCGATGAGTATATACCTAATTTTACTTTTATCCTCCATCAAGATGAACAGATGCGCTGGAGAGATTTGCAAGGTAACATAGTGTTACCTCCAAATCGTTCAATCCCCAACATGCTCCTCCGTGCCTTGGCATAGATAAACATGATGGAATTATTCGTTGAATATGTTGTGGAAAATTTTGACATGAGGGATTACTATCCCACAGTTGCACAACATCTAAGGGACTTAAGGCAGGAGAGCCAACATACACTGTTGAAGGGCAAAGAGGTCCCGCACGTCCTAAGAGAAATTGGAGATGGTGAACCACTTATAACCAGTTCTCTATAGAAAGATGTTCCCACTCCTAACGAAAGTGAGGAGGTGGGGTATCAGAACCTATGCTCCACAATACACAACCTTGGTTCTGATCCCTGTGAATGCCAACTGTTCACTAAGGGAATGAAAACACATGACAAGGATGGGCACTCTGATCATCATCATGATTGAGGCCGAAGCCATAGAAGAGAAGGTAAGAAACATCATCATGGCGATGGTTCTCCTTCTTCTTCTCCTTCATCACATCACTCACCCTCTCCTTCCACATCTGGGTGCAGCCATAGAGAGCATAACAGTGAGGATATAGGTAGGAAAAATGAGAGACCTCGAAGAGAGAGTCGAGAGCAAGGACAAGGGCATGAACGAAGGGAATGTAGGGAACAACGCAGACATCATAGACATCATGAAAGAGATGATAATGACGAGCCCCTACTTGCAACCTGAAGCATGCTAAATATAACAGGGGCTGTAAGAATATCAACAAGGCATCAAAAAGATATTTGGATCAAGTGCTTAGACATGAACAATATCCCACGATTTGAGGGGGGATATAACGCTAATCCACAAAATCATTTACAGGCATTCCATGATGCCTACACCTTGCAAAACATAGAGAATGAGTGGAAAAAACTAAATTTGTTTCCCATGACACTCATCAAGGAACCAGAGAGTTGGTACTAGTCCTTAGAATCAGAAACCATTAGGAGTGGATTACGATGTTAGAACTCTTCAACAATAAGTATCAAACGTACTTCAGAGTGTCTAACTTGCGTAAGCAGATCCAAGAATGGAAGCAAGGTACTCATGAACCCTTGGATGCTGCCATGGGCTACTACTATGCATTGTTACATCGTTTCCTGGGCCATGGTTACGCACAGCGGGATTAACTCCACCACATCATAGATGGGCTAAGGTATGAAACTAGGAGAACCCTTGGGACTTATGCCTAAGGGAGACTATCAAAACTTAGATCCCATGAAATTCATCGCTTGTTGGAACAAGTAGCCAAAGAAGAAGGGGAGCTACGAAAAAGGGAAAGTGTGGAAGAATATAACTATGATCCTTCCCTCCGAAAGAAGGAAGTGAGATTTTGCAATGAAGACGATGAGTCACCACAGAAGAGTTGGTGAATAGGAAAACTTTGCCACTTCAAAATCTAACAACGAAAGTGGCGACTAAGGTAGATCAGATACAGGACTCCTTGGATAGTAGACTTGAACTTGTCCTAAAAATCGTAGAGGAGTCTAAGGAGGAATGAAGTAGTGATAAAGATAAGAAAAAGCCGAGAGATTCAGGCCTTGCCNGAAGTAGTGATAAAGATAAGAAAAAGCCGAGAGATTCAGGCCTTGCTTGTGACAAGGGTAAGGGGAAAATAACTATCTTCGATGAGGTTGTGGATTCAGACATAGACGATGACGGTGGATGTGAGATCTGCTACTATGACCATCCTAAGGGATGTTGTCCAATCATCTCACATCTACAAGATTTTGGGGTGTATGCACTAAACCCGAGACTTAACAAATGGTAGACACCCCGAAGGTTACCTTATCCCCAAGGTAACCCAAGATAGTTCCACCAACCGTTGATGTACTATACAAGTGGAACTCCACCACAACCCATCAGGCAACATCAGTAGTGGCAACACCCACAGTCATAGGGGATGCCACTGCCTTGGCAACAATACCCTTACTGGCAACCCGATCCTTATGGTTACTACGTGCAGCAGCCAATTTCTCTAAGTGACCCTATGGGTTACGCAACTCCACGATGTCACTACCTAGTTCGGGAATATTATCATACTTCCCCTCCTGGAAGGGACACTCCACATGTACACCATCCTCTAAGCCCATCTGCACCTCTCATGCCGGTAGCTCCACCACCAACCGTTCCAACAATGCCAAGGGTATTTCCCACTCAACCGCAACAACCCAATGTCACGAGGGCTTCCAATCCTCAATCCTTATTTGGTCCTAAAAATTTTATGCTGAAAAGACCTTTCCTTAGAACCAACAATCCAACTAATTCTTCATCCTCACAAGCAGTTGAACATCTAAACACCACCGTACCAAATAAGGTTTTGGAACCCCTTTCAAACAAAAAATCGCGTCCAATGCACACGGTTATGTTAACACATACCATAACTGACTGAATTAAGGTAGGCCACCTTTCTAAGAAATTATCCAATCCTAGGAGCCCCCTAATTTATCATCAGGTCTCTAGGAATGAACCTCATAAGGCTCTTCTTGACTCAGGCTCCGGAGCCAACTTAATCTCACAAGAATTGTACAAAACCTAGAACCTGCCTCCATTCAAGAAGAGCAACATTCATTTAGAGCTAGCTAACCAGTCCATCACTGTTCCCTTGGAATAGGTTGAAGACATTATTACCACCGGGGTGGTTGATCATACCCAGCTGATTTCCTGGTGATCCAAATAAACAATGACAAAGGGGATTTCCCAATAATAATGGGAAGGGCATGGCTGAGTACAATTGATGCATGCCTAGGAATTCGTAATCTTTCCCTGGAAATATCCAAGAAAAATACTTTGGGAAGATTTAGAGGAAGAGATTTCCATGCATCGCATATAGTGACACAGGGTGCCATTGCATGCAGAAATCATGGGTGATGAAAAGTTTAACATTGCTTGGATTCAATCGGTGTGCACAAGATATTGACATAAAAAAGTGCCTATATGAAGTAGGCACACAATAAGAAAACACCCAGTGGCTGATGGCTGATCAAGGAAGCAACTCGATAACATGCATGGAACTGGCTGAGTGGATAACTAGTGCTTAAATTGAAAGCACAGACGTACTGGAGCAATTTTGTTGCAAAATTCCAGCCCTTAACTTTGAAAACATTAATTGGGGGAAGTTGGAGATTCCTAAGGAATTTAGACAAGAGCCCCTAGACCTAAAACCATTGCCCATCGGTTTGGAATACATGACCCTTGAAAACGGAAAATCGGTAATTGTCAACGCAAAACTTGCCCCCAAACAAAAAGAAAGCCTATTAAAGGTAATCAATAAATGGTAAAAAGCCTTTGCCTAGTCATACCCCAAGATAACTGGAATAGACCCTAGGATATGCCAGCATAGGATTTACATAGAACCCTCCATGAAGCCTAGGAAGCAACCATAGAGGCAATTGAACCCGAAATTGAAACAGGTAGTGAAAGAAGAGATAGAGCAACTCCTCAAGGCCGGGTTCATATATCCCATTGCTGATAGCGAATGGGTTAGTCCTCTAGTAATCATTCCTAAGAAAGGAGGAAAATGAAGGGTATGTATAGATTTTAGGCTACTGAACATGGAAACATTCAAAGATCATTTCTCCTTGTTGTTCGTCGACCAAGTCTTGGACACTATAGCGGGGCATTGCTATTATAGTTTTTTGGATGGATATAGTGGATATAATCAAATTCGAATAGCACTAGAAGATCAAGCCAAAACAACTTTCACCAGTCCCTGGGGAATGTTTGCATATAAGAAAATGCCATTTCGCTTGTGCAATGTCCCCGCCACATTCCAACGTTTAGTCCTAAGCATATTTCAACAACAAATAGGAAATGGAGTGGAAGTCTTTATGGATGACTTCTCCACTTATAGGGAAAGCTTTGCTCAAGCCCTAGAATGGTTAGAGTAGGTGCTAAAATGATGCATTGAAACCAATCTAAATCTCAATTGGCAGAAAAGCCATTTTATGGTTCAAGAGGGCATAGTACTGGGGCATAAGATCTCATGATCAGGAATAGATGTAGACCCAGAAAAAGTAAAGGTTATCCAAGGAATCACTTGACAACCAGAAATGGTCAAAGATATTAGGTCATTCCTTAGACACATTGGCTACTATAGGATATTCATTGAGAACTTCTCCAAGATTTCCAAACCATTGTTAGAATTAACGAAAAAAGATGCACCCTTCGAATGGACCAGGGAATGTGAACAAGCATTCCAAACTCTAAAATAAAGGCTTGTGGAAACCCCTATTCTACAAGCCCCCGAATGGTCCAGACCATTTCATGTAATGACTGATGCATCTAATTATTCCTTAGGAGCCATAGTAACACAGTTAGATGAACAAAAATGTCCTTATTACATCCACTGTGTGAGTAAGAGTATTGCTGGTGCACAACTCAACTACACAACTATCGAAATGGAATTAATGGCTGTAGTGTTTTCACTAGACAAAGTTAGGCACTATGTGTTGGGCTACAAAGTGTACATTCATATAGATCATAGTGCAATATGGTTCCTCATGAACAAGACAATGGTTAGCCCTTGTATTATAAGTTGGTTGGTAATCCTTCAAGAGTTCGATTTAGCAATAGTAGATCGAAAAGGCACCGAGAACATAGTTGTCGGTCATTTATCTCGGTTGCATTGGGAGAACAAAGAGGATGAATATGTTGTATCTAATCACTTTCCTGATGAAACCCTCTTTGTCGGTGTAATAAATAACCAACTCATGGGAACAAACTGGTATAATAGCATTCTTACTTATCTCCTTTCCCAACAAGCACCACAGGGGTTAGACTTTAGGAAGAAGCAATGGTTTCTTTATAAAACCAAGTACTTCATGGAAATCAAGGGACAACTCTATAAAGTCTATCCTGATGGCTTGGTTCGATGGTGTGTGCCCGATGAGGATCAATTAAGTGTTCTCCAGGATTCTCATGAGGGTCCCTGTGTGGGCCACTATGTAGGGAGATGAATGACAATTAAGATCCTGCTTGTAGGATATTACTGGCCAATACTATTTCGGGATGCTCATTAATTTGTCCAATCTTGTGAGTGCTGTCAATGGGATGGTGGAATAACTACTAGAATGGAGGGTCTACAACAATGGATTCAACCTTTAGAACCCTTTGATATTTGGGACATAGATTTTATGGGGCTTATTACACTAATGTCTAATGGGAAAGCCTATATCATTGTTACTGTTGACTATTTAACCAAATGGGATGAAGAAACTGCTATAACGGATTGCACACCATCTATAGCTGCACGATTTGTACAACAACAAATCATAAATAGGTTTGGTGTGCCGCGTGCACTCATCTCTAACAATGGAACACATTTTACAGGTGCAACCTTTCGCAAGTTGATGCAACACTTAGGGGTTGAGCATAAATTGACCACATGTTATTACCCCCAAGATAATGGCCAAGCAGAGGTCACCAATTAGGAGATTACAAGAATATTAACAAGAAAAATTAGCAAATTTAGGATAGATTGGAGCACGAAACTGAATGACGCTCTCTGGGCGTACCGCTCCACTTGGAAACTCCCTACAAGCTACTCTCCCTATGAGTTGGTGTACAGAAAACTCCCAAGACTTCCAATTCAAATAGATCTCTGTACACTCTCCATGGCATGTGACCTCTACCTTGACCTTGATCTAGCACAAAAACAACGATTGGCATCTCTAAATGTGCTAGAAGAGAATCGATTGGTTGCCCTGTCATCAAATGAGATACACAGGGCATACAACAAACAATGTTATGACTCAAAAATTTGAAAGGTTAAACACCAACCCAGAGACAAGGTTCTTTACTAGAATCCCACACATGTATCACAATGTACGAAATTTCAAACATTGTGGGAGGGACCCTACATTATCCATACGACCTTTCCCTCGGGAGCCATGACAATCTACAAGCCCAAAACCCCTAACAAGAGATTACTGGTCAATGTGCAACAAACCAAACCTTTCCATGAACCCAGAACAACCAGTTCAACTCACACCTCTGATAGCGGACAACCACACTCATTTCAGATCTCTCCCCTTCCATTTAGTCATGGGGGAGATGGCCACCTGTGCTAATAAATCGATGCCCTCAGTTCTTTTCACATTTTTGTTTTACAAGTTTTTGTCTTACACATTTTTGTTTGACACATTTTTGTTTTACAAATTTCTTTAACTTTTCTTGTTTTTGTTTTGCAACATCATTTATACACTTTTTCATTTTGTGTGTGTGTGTGTGTGTTATCCACCCTGTAAGTTTGTAATTTAATAAGTATTCTCCATGATGATATGAACTATTCTTATATTGATTGCTAATGTTTGGTTTTTACCTTTAAGTTATGATGTTGATACTAAGGTATGTTCTTTTGATATGACAGGCAATGAGTTCACTTCATCCATTCATCCACCAATTCTATGGTCTCTCTTGGCTTGGAAATGTACAATCTCTTTCTAATAAGAACTATAATGAATCAGTGACTGGGTATTTCTCAAACTAAGGATGGACTCAAGGATTGAAAAGGGTGTGACTTCAAGGGAACTTGATGCATTTTTGTCAGCCATTCTCTTGGGTGCTTGGATGTGTTCTTCTTGAGTTTTCTTACTACTTCAACGTTACCCAATTATCGGGAAGCTGAGCAATACAAATAACAAAGTCTTTGCATGGTGTGGTTCTCACACATAAACACATAAAACAAACAAAAAAAAAGAGAAAATGAGAATTCAAAGCACACATCTTAGAAAAAATAATCCCTTGGGCTACAAGTACTGGTTATGGAACTCAAAATAAAAATGTTCCCTCTAACTAAGGCCCTTCTCACTTCCCATTCTCTCCTCCTTGTTTCGTCAGAATGGTGATGGCTCTTAGGTGAAGGAATTATTGTTACTTCAAGAGGATGGATTGGCCAAATGTATTAATGCGAATTCACTGGATGTGGTTTGTTTGAGGCTGAAATTGGAATGGGATATGCTACGTCACATTAACCATAAAATACACAAGGGGTTGTACACCACCTTGTTCTTGGGATTCCATTCCATTATTTTTTCTCCATTGTTCACCTCATTGTCGGTTGTATCATTAGTGTATATTTTGGTTGATGCATTATTTTCTTTTTGGTAAATTCTTGCAGTTAAGACTTTAACTCTTGTTCCAAATGACATTCCCAGAGCCTATGGACACTTTGAATGTGGGGTTTTCAGGGCATTAAGGGCATGAGCCTACTTTGGGGAGGACCCACTAGCATTCCTATTTGGTGCACCAGTTAAATTATTTTCCTTAACATTTTTGCAATCTATTTTATTTTGTTTATTTCCATCTTGACATCCATTTCATCCACGTTATAGTTGTTTCTTTTTCTTCATCTTTCTTATTCCATTTCTTTCTCTATTCTATCGCTCCTAGAGGTTCACTATTAGTCATGGGGGTATGAGGCCCAATTTTTTCGATTTTCTCCTAACCCCTACACCTTTGGTAGTCATCAATATTATATCTCTAGACCCACAATCATCCATACCACAACTCAGCCAATGGACCTTTCACTAAAGCAAGGTATCAATTACATTATGATTCATTTACCCTTGCTAATATAAGACTGTGTTGTGTGTGCAGATGGAAATCATGCAACAATGGATTGGATCTAGAAGGAACACTTGGAATGGAATGGTGCTGAAGTAGCTATGCAAAGTGCAAGATCGATAGCGCACTTACAGATGGACAATGAAAGGTACAATCTTGGCGTTGGTAGCAGCAAAACTTCTTTCTCTCTCTCTTTCTTAGCTACTAAATGAGGCCTGATGTCAATGTAATAAGGTGTTCACTCTTGTTATCATGAACACCAGTTTTGTCTTGTATTGTAATGATGATCCATTCACATGTCATTCCATTAGTTCCATTTGAGTCAATAATCCCATACCATCCCAATATTTTTTAAGAAACTTGAGGATGAGTTTTTGTTCAGTCATGGGGGTATGATGGGATGCGATATCGCATGGGCCACAATATCATGTACACGATATCGCGTCCGCTGTGATATTGCATCCTACACAATATTGCATACATGATATCGTGTCGTCCCCCACAATATCAGGTTGTGCTACCAAGTCTATAAATAAGAGGCTGCTCTCCCTTGTTTTCTCATCTAGATCTAGCCCTTAGGGAAACTTTGACAGTTTTACCTCTCTAGAGATAGAATATTTTTCATATGCCTGCAATAGAAACTCCAAAGTGAACGGATCTTTATTCGAGCAGATATTGTACCTGAATACATATTTTTGTACGGAAATAAAGACGAACTTCTTGGATACACCTTGCAGTGCATGGAATAGGCTAAATAAGATTTTATTTAATGTTATTTACTATTTATCATTTAAATGCTTTATTAGGAATTAATTCTCTCTCAACCCTCCTCTCCTAGTTAAGTGCCTTAGTACGACCACTTCGAGCATGTACATTATGCTTGGTGATCCCAGCAACGATTAGCGTTTGGTAACCAAGGTTGCATTGGTTTAGGGTGTGAATGGTAAGTGGGAATGGATGTTGACACTAGGTTAAAGCTTAGTTAGTTAGTTAGAGTTAGTCAATTAGTATCTTCAATCCTTCACCTCTCTAGCATAAGAGATAGAACATAAAAGACATAAAAATCATATACCTTGGACTTACTTAACCATACATCGTGACAACTATAAGTTAGTCTAGGAAGACAACGAATAATTAACCTTAAGTGTTCCATGAGGCATGTAGGCACTTAGTCTATAGAGTTCGATCGGATTGTGCGTGTTACGCTCATATTCGTATGGTTGAGTGTAGGGGTACCTTGCCACTCATCAAGTTCTATAATGATCCCAAAGTAGATGTAACTAGTGGTTTGTACTTCCTGATGCTAATCTATAATGTAGAATTTATTGAAGTTGCATTAATATTATATACCATAGTACCAATAGGGGCAAGCACCAATAAGCTACTTATTCCTAATGAGTAAGATATACTAAATTCTTTACAAATGATATTTATGAGGTATGATTTTCCTGTGCTCACTTTTCTTTGAATAATCATCAATATGGGATCAACTCCATCAATTTCAAATTACTACATATATGGTGATAATTTTGTAGCATTTCTTTTGTTTAACTTCTAGGGAAGATAAGTCCACCTCATTGTAGTCATTTCTTGAAGGTGTTATTATCCCATGTGATCTATGACTATGAACAAAAGATGTAGCATTCTTGACAATATCTTCTCCATGATAGCTAGTTGATCATTTATGCTATCTATCTCAATCCCTCAATCCCTTAATCCAAGCATTTCAAGTTTACTTTGTTGGAAATGAGTTTACGCAAGTATATGTTGATTTAATATTTCAAAATCATATTCAATATCATTGTCTTTTTGGAATGATATCTTTGTACTACCTTTATTTGTCACAAGCACATTCAAAATATTCATTGATTGTCTCCTTGTCTAATTCATGTGTGTCGAATAGAAATACATTTTAGTTCAATTTCTTCATAGTGTCTTCCTAGATGATGAGACGCGATATCACGTATGCAATATCGCAGTGCACCATCAAATCTATAAATAAGAGGCAGCTCTCCCTTGTTTCCTCATCCTAGGCTAAAACTATGGAAACTCTGGTAGATTGATCACTCCAGAGATAGAATATTTTCCATGTGCCTACAGTAGGAGTCCTAAAGTGAACAGATTTTTATTCGAGTAGCATTGTACCTGAACACAAGTTTTGTATGGAAATAAAGATGAACTTCCTGGATAAACCTTGCAGTGCATGAAATAGGATTTTATTTAATGTTATTTATTGCTTTCTCTCTTAGTAATGCAGAATTAGTAATTCTTGATTATGAGCATTTAAGGATGTGTACGGATAATCAAGGAATCGGCTACTCATCGCACTTAGGCTAAATTAACTTTCTCAACCATTTCCTCCTAGTTAAGTGCCTCAGTACGACCACTTTGAGCACATGCGTTACGTGTGGTGATCCTAGCAATGATTAGCGTTTGGTAGCCACGGTTGCATCAGTTCAGGGTGTGTACATTAAGTGGGAACGGATGTTGATGCTAGGTAATTTAGACTTAGTTCATTAGTTAGAGTTAGTTAGTTTCTTCAACCCTTCACCTCAATAGCATAGGAGATAAAACACATAAAAACCCCCCCCCTCATATACCTCAGACTTACTTAACCATACATCGTGACAACTACAAGTAAGTCTAGGAAGACAATGAATAATTAACCCTAAGTGTTCCATGGGACGTGTAGGCACTTAGTCTGCAGAGTTTGATCAAATCGAATGTGCTATGCTCATTTCGTATAGTTGAGTGTAGGGGTACCTCGCCACTCATCATTGGCACCATTGCTAGGGACTAAGTGTTTGTACGCTAAATAGAACATAAAGGATATCACTCACATTGTTGGGAGCCTAAACGAACCTTTGGGTTAATTAATTAAAGAAGAATTTATATAATGGTAAAATAGCACATCGATAAATCAAAATGTCTTCTTCTCACAAGAGCAACTCACCACCTAGGGACAATACAAAGAACAGTCAGCAATCAAAAACACATAACCTAAATCAACCGGTGCCTCAACAATATAATTTGACATATACTCATCCTGATGAGTATATCCCGAAATTTACCTTTATCCTCCATCAAGATGAACAACTACACTGGAGGGATATGCAAGGTAACATCATGTTACCTCCAGATCAATCAGTCCCAAACATGCTTCTTCGTGCTTTGGCACAGATCGACATGACTCAGCTCTATGCTGAATACGTTATAGGTGACTTTGATATAAGGGATTATTATCTCATAGAAGCACAATGTATGAAGGAATCAAGGTAGGAGAGCCAACATAAACTGATGAAGGGCAAAGGCCCACACGTCCTTAGCGAAATAAGAGATGGTGAACCACTCATAACGGGTTCGCTATCAAAAGATGTTCCCCCTCCTAACGATGGTGAGGAGGTAGGGTATTAGAACCTAGGATCAACGATACATAACCCTGGTTCTAATGCCCATGAACACCAACTGTTCATAGAGGGAACAACAACTTATGATAAGGATGGGCACTTAGATCATCACCACGATCTGGGTCGAAGCAGCCAAAGAGAAGGTAGGAAACATCGTCATGGCAATGGTTTTCCTTCTTCTTCTTCTTCATCTCATCATACATCCTCTCCTTCCATCTTTGGGCTCAATCATAAAGAGCATAAAAGATAGGATAAAGGTAAGAAAAATGAGAGACCTCGATGAGAGTGTCAAGAGAGAGGATGAGGGCATGAACGAAGGGAAAGTAGGGAACAACATAGACATCACAGGCATCATGAAAGAGATGATCATGATGAGCCCCTACTCACAACTTGAAGTATTCTTGATATAATGGAGGCTGTTAGAATTCCCACAAGGCATTTAAAAGATAGTCATATTAAACCCTTAGACATGAATAACTTCCCACGATTTGAAGGGGGATACAACGTTGATCCGTAGCATCATTTATAGGCATTCCACGATACCTACGCCTTGCAGAACATAGAGAACAAGTGGAAGAAACTTAATTTGTTTTCTAGGACACTCACCAAGGAAGCAGAGAGCTAGTACTAGTCCTTAGAACCGAATTCCATCAGGAGGTGGAGTACGATGTTATAACTCTTCAACGATAAGTATCAGACGTACTCCATAGTGTCTAATTTGTGTAAGCAGATCCAAGGCTGGAAGCAAGGTACTCATGAACCCTTAGATGCTACCATGGCCCACTACTACACATTGTTACATCATTGCCCGGGCCATGGATATGCTCAGTGGGATCAACTTTGCCACATCGTAGATGGGCTAAGAAATGAGATAAGGAGAACCCTTGAGACTTATGCCCAAGGGAGATTATCAAAACTTAGAGCCCATGAAGTACATAGCTTGTTGGAACAAGTAGCAAAAGAAGAAGGTGAGCTATGAAAAAGAGAGAGTGTGGAAGAATACAACCATGATCCCTCCCTTCAAAAGAAGGGAGTGAAATTTTGTGATGAGGAGGATGAGTCACCACTCAAGGAGTTGGTGAATTGAAAAACCTTGCCAATTCAAAAATTAACAACAGAAGTATCGGCTAAGATGGATCAATTGTGGGATTCCTTAGACTCTAGACTTGAAATTGTCTTGAAAATTGTAGAAGAATCTAAGGCAGAATGAAGTAGTGACAAAGGTAAGACAAAGCGGAGAGATTCAGGCCCTAAACATAACAAGGGTAAGGGAAAAATTACTATCTCTAATGAGGTTGTGGATTTAGACACAGATGATGGCGATGGATGTGGGATCTGCCATTATGATCATCCCAAGGGATGTTGTCCAATCATCTCACATTTACAGGAGTCTAGGATGTATGCACTTAATCCAAGACTTAACCAATGGCAGACACCCTGAAGGCTACCTTATCCTCAAGGTAACCCAAGGTAGTTCCACCAACCACTAACGTACTATCCAAGTGGAACTCCACCACAACCCATTGTATAGCATCAGCAATGGAAATACCCACAATCATGGGGCATGCCACTGCCGAAACATCAATACCCTTACCGACAGCCCAATCCATATGGTTATTATGTGCAGTTGCCAATTTCTCCAAGTGACTCTAAGAGTCACACAACTCCCCAACATCACTACCAAGTTTGGGAGTACTTTAGGAGGACTCCTTCTCCTCCAAGAGACATCCCACATATACACCATCCTCCAACTCCATC
>MNCI01024268.1:24727-36300 GCA_015680685.1 Gnetum montanum | reverse complement strand
ATCTTTCTGTAGAAATATCTAAGGTAAACATTTATGGAAACATCAAGAAGAAGAAAGTTCCATGCCTTACATACAATGACTCATCAGGTGATGACATGGAGGAATGCTCAGAATCTCCTACATGCAATTGGTCTGCCCTAGAAACTCTGATACAAAGGTGCATGTATGTAGCAACCACACAATAAGTGGACACCCTGTAGTTGACAGCTAATCAAAACAGCAACCCACCAATATGCATGAAACGAACTGGGGAAATAGCTCATGTCCACAACAAAGGCATAGATACATTGGAGTATGAGCGTCACCGACTTCCCCCCCTTAACTTGAGAACATCAGTTGGGAGAAGTTGGACACTTCTAAGAAATTCAAATAGATGCTCATTATTTTGGATCTCTCCCTTTCCATTTAGTCATGGGGGAGATGGCCACTTATGCTAATCATTTGAGGCTCTCAGTTATTTTAAGTTTTTATTTTACACATTTTTGTTTTACAAATTTCTTTGACTTTTCTTGTTTTTTGTTTTACAACATCATTCATCCTTTTTGATTTCTTTTGTGTGTGTGTGTGTGTGTGACTTATCCATTTTGTTAAGTTTGTCACCAATAAGTGTTCTTAATGATCTTATGAACTGTGTTTCTATTGGTTGCTAATGTTTGGTTTTTACCTTTAAGTTATGATGTTGATATGATAGGCAATGAGTCCACTTAATCCATACATCCACAAATTTCTATGGTCTCTCTCGGCTTGGAAATGTACAGTCTCTTTCTAAATAAGAACTATTAACGAATCAGTGACTAGGCATTTCTCAAACTAAGGAAGGACTCAAGGATTGAAAAGGGTGTGACTTCAAGGGAACTTGATGCATTTGTGTTGGCCATTTTCTTGGGTTCTTGGATGTTTTCTTCTTGAGTTTTCTTACCATTTTGACGTTACTTGATCATTGGGAAGCTGAGCTCATAAAAATAAGAAAGTCTTTGCATGGTGTGATTCTCACGTATAAACTAATAAAAAAATAAAAAATAAAAAAAAGAGAAAGTGAGAATTCAAAGCACACCCCTTAGATGAAATAATCATTTGGGCTACAAGCACTGGTTATGAAACTAAAATAAAAATGTTTCCTCTAACTAAGGCCCTTCTGACTTCCCATTCTCTTCTCCTTCGTTTCGTCAGAATGGTAGTGACTCTTTGGTGGAGACATTCTTGTTACTTCAAGAGGATGGATTGCTCGAATGCATTAATGCGAAGTCACTGGAAGTGATTTGTTTGAGGCCAGACTTGGAATGGGATCTACTAAGTCACATTAATCATGAACTACACAAGGGGCTGTACACCACCTTGTTCTTGGGATTCCATTCCATTCTCTTCTCTCCATCCTTCTCTCCATTGTTCACCTCATTGCTAGTTATGTCATTAGTGTATATTTTGGTTGATGCATTATTTTCTTTTTGGTAGATTCTTGTGGTTAATACTTTAACTCTTATTTCAAATGACATTCCCAGAGCCTACAGACTCTTTGAATGTGGGTTTGTCAAGGCATTAAGGGCATGAGCCTACTTTGGGGAGGACCCACTGACATTCCTATTTGGTGCACCAGTTAAATTCTTTCCCTTAAAATTTTTGCAATCAACTTTATTTTGTTCATTTCCATCTTGACATCCATTTCATCGACATTATAGTTGTCTCTTTTTCTCCATCTTTCTTATTCTTTATTCTTTCTCCATTCTATCATTACTAGAGGTTCGCTCTTAGTCATGGGGGTCTAGACCCAAATTTTTTCAATTTTCTCCTAACCCCTACACCTTCGGTAGCCACTATGATATCTCTAGATCCATATCATCCATACCACAACTCATCCAATGGACCTTTCACCAAAGTAAGGTATCAATTGCATTATGATTCATTTACCCTTGATAATATAAGATTGTGTTGTATGTGCAGATGGCAATCATACAACAATGGATTGGATCTGGGAGGAACACATGGAATGGATCGGTGCTGAAGCCGCTATGCAAGGAACGAGATGGATGGCGTGCTTATGGATAGAAAACGAAAGGTGCAACCTTGGCATTGGTAGCAGCAGACTTCTTCTCTTCTCTCTCTTCTCTCTCAACTACCAAATATGGCCTGATGTCAAATGTATAAGGTATTCACTCTTGTTGTCATGAACACTAGTTTTTTCATGTTCGGTAATGATGATCCATTCATATGTCATCCCATTCACCATTAGTTCCACTTGAGTCAATACTCGCATACCATCCCAATATTTTGTAAGGAACTTGAGGACAAGTTTTTATTCAGTCATGGGGGTATGATGGGATGAAATATCGCATGGGCCATGATATTGCATACACGATGTCACATCCATCGCGATATCACATCCCCCACGATATTGCCTATGTGATATCACAATGCACCGCCAAATCTATAAATAAGAGGTGGCTCTCCCTTATTTTTCATTCTAGGCCTAGACTGTAGTGAAACTCTGGCAGTTTTACCTCTCTAGACATAGAATAATTTCCATGTGCCCGTAGTAGACGCTCCAAAGTGAATGGATCTTTATTTGAGCAAATATTGTACCTGAACACAAGTTTGTGTACGGAAATAAAGATGAACTTCTTGGATAAACCTTGCAGTGCATGGAATAGGCTAAATAGGATTTTATTTATTATTATTTATTGTTAATTATTTACATGCTTTATTAGTAATTAAATCTCTCTCAACCCTTCTCCCGTAATTAAGTGAATTCAGTACGACCGCTTCAAGCATGTGCGTTACGCTTGGTGATCCCAGCAACAACTAGCGTTTGGTAACCAAGGTTGCATTGGTTCAGGGTATGAACGGTAAGTGGAAACGAATACTGATGCTAGGTTAATTAAGGCTTAGTTAGTTAGTTAAAGTTAGTTAATTAGTCTCTTCACCCTTCACCTTATCAGCATAGGAGATAAAACAAAAAAGATATAAAAATCATATACCTCAGACTTACTTAACCATACAACCGTGACAAATACAAGTAAGTCTGGGAAGACAACGAATGATTAACCTTAAGTGTTCCATAAGGCATGTAGGCACTTAGTCTGTGGAGTTTGACTGGATCTCGCGTGTAATGCTTGTATTCGTATGGTTGAGTCTAGGGGTACCTCGCCACTCATCATCTTTCCAATAAAATAAATATTTTATTGCTCAAATAACAAAGTTTTAGCCTCTATAGAGAGCCAAACTACAAGTGTTTATGAGAAAACATAAGTATAACAAAACTAATAATATAAGCTCAAATCTTAAGTAAAATATAGATTTAGAAGGTGAATTTGAACCTTTAGAAGATAGGAATATGGATAAGGAAGCTACATGAATGATCCAAAATTATTTTGGATTCAAAATAGGGACATTTTGACTAAGTGTCTTGATGTTGACATTGAAGCCTAAAAAATTCTATCTATGAAAGATGATAATGGAGCCTAGAAAATTCTAGCTTTGGTAAGAAATGCTAATGTTGGTTAAGTGACACTAAAGGCATGCTAGTATTGGTCCTATAGATGAAAGTATGACTATGGAGCATATTAGGAGGTCTACTGCACTTGTTTAAAAGCTTTGGAAATCCAAAAATGAGCCCTAGATCTTAAGAAATTGGCCTTGAAATATAGTTTGATGTAATATTGATAGGGCTAGGATTGCCAATTTTGAGCCCAAAGCTAAGTGAACTTTAGTTGAAGTTAGCTTGAACTTTATTCTTGGAAAGTTTAACCTTTTGACTTGAGTTGTGTAGGCCCCATTGAAGGTGATGCTAATGCTAATGCTTACATTAGCATTAGCATCACCAACATTTAGAGAAATTTTGTCAAATTTTCCCAAGTATTGATATGAGATTCAAAGGCCCTGTTTAATACCTGAACCAATGCCAAATAATGTCGAAAGGATGTCAAGAAGCGTATGAGGCTAGAGGATGATGTTGGATGCTAGCTTGGAATGTGAGAAAATTTATTTTTCATGTGCTAGAAATGCATACATTGATCCCTAAACTAATGTTGACTACCTTCGAGATAATATTGAGGAGCTTAGAAGTCTTGGAAATGAGATTTTAAGTCAATTATGTAGGTCAGTTATATCATTTGACAAGGTTAATGTGTAGTAACTTCATCATCATCAATGTCACCCATACTTCGTAAATTTTTGTGACTTTGACCAAGTTATAATTTTGAGCTCTCAAGACCCCATTTAGCCTCTGAACTAATGTTGAATAATACCAAGTGATAAGCCATGATATTGTGTACATGATATCGCATCTACGATATCGCGTCCGCACCCGCAATATCACGTACGTGATATCGCGGTCCATCGTAATGTCTATAAATGCTTTCCTAGATAATTAATTATTGTTAAATTTTTAAATGCTCTCCTAGATAATTAATCTCTCTCAACCCTTGACTCTTCTAGTTAAGTGCACTCAGTATGACCGCTTTGAGCATGTGTGTAACGCTTGGTAACCCAGTAATGAGTAGTGTTTGGTAGTCCCAGCAGTGGTGCACTAGTTTAGGGTGTGTGCGGCAAGTGGGAACGGATACTGGTGCTAGGACAATTAGAACTTAGTTAGTAAATAGTTAATGAAAGTTAGTCACTTAGTTCTCTTCACCTTCCCCTATTAGCATAAGACATTAAAAAGATAAAAGATATAAAAATCATATACCTCAAGCTTACTTAACCATACAACTGTGACAATACAAGTAAGTTTGGGAAGACAATGATTGATTAACCTTAAGTGTTCCATTAAGGTGCATAAGCACTTAGTCCTTGGAGTTCAACTGGATCGTGTGTGAAACACTTGTATTCATATGGTTGAGTGTAGGGGTACCTCGCCACTCATCATTGGCATCGTTACCAGGGACTTAGTTGTTTGTGCACTACGTAGAACATAGGAAATCATTCATACCGTTGGGACACTAGAATGAACCCCTAGGGTTAATTAAGAAAAGATAAGACAACTGTAAATAGCATGCCAAATAAGAAAAAAATGTCTTCTTCTTCACACAAAATCACTTCACCGCCTAGGACTAACACAAGAGACAGTCGGCGGAACAACACATATAACCAAGATCCACCAGCTCCTTAATAGTTCTATGTGGTATATATTCATCATGATGAGTATGTACCTAAATTTACCTTTATTCTCCATCAAGATGAACAACTGTGTTGAAGAGACTTGAAAGGTAACATAGTGTTACCTCCAGACCGATCAGTCCCGAACATGCTCCTTCATGCTCTCTCACAAATAGGCATGTCATCTTTATGTGCAAAATATGTTGCATGTGATCATGACACAAGGGACTACCATCCCATAGAAGCGCAACGTCAAAAGGACTTGCAACAGGAGAGATATCATGCATCCTTGAAGGGTAAATGACCCCATAACACTCTACATGTCTTCAGCAAAATTGAAGGTGGTGAACCTAATTTAACAGGTTCCCCACCAAATGATGTTCCTCCTCCTAATGATGGTTAGGAGGTGGTGTATTAGAACCTCCACTCCATGGTTCATAATCCTAGTTCTAATCCCCATGAACACCAAGTGTTCAATGAGTGAACACAAACACATGATAAGGATGCGCATTCTGATTGTAATCATGATTGGGGCCGAGACTACCAAAGAGAAGGTAGGAAACATCGTCATGGCGATGGTTCTCCTTATTCTTCACCTTATTCATCACATTCACCCTCTCCTTCAATGTTAGGATGTAGTCATAAGGAACCTAACCATGAAGATAAAGGTAAATAGAGTAAGAAACCTTGATGAGAGAGTCGAGAACGAGGACGAGGGCACTCTAGAGAATCATAGCATAGAAGAAGGGAGAGTAGGAAATTGCGTAGAAATCACATACACTATGAACAAAATGACCATGAACAACCCCTAATCATAACTCGAAGCATGTTAGATATCATGGAGGTCATAAGAATTCCCACAAGGTACCAAAAAGATAGTAGGATCAAGAGGTTAGACATGAATAACATCCCACCGATTGAGGGGGGATACAACGCCGATCCTCAAAATCACCTACAAGAATTCCATGATGCATGTGCCTTGAAGAACATTGAGAATGAATGGTAAAAACTAAAGTTATTCCCAAGGATACTAGTAAAAGAAGTGGAAAGCTGGTACCGGTTCTTAGAACCAAAATCCATTCGAAGGTGGAGTACGATGCTAGAACTGTTTAATGATAAGTATCAAACGTACTCCTAGGTGTCCAACCTATGAAAGAAAATCCAAGGATGGAAGCAAGGAAATCATGAACCCTTGGATGCTACCATGGGCCATTATTATGCACTGTTACATCATTGTCGGGGCCATGGTTACGTGCAGCAGAATCAACTATGCCATCTCGTAGATGGACTTAGGCATGAAACAAGGAGAACCCTTGGAACATATGCCCAAGGAAGATTATCAGAGCTTAGGTTCCATCAGGTCCATAGATTACTGGAGCAAGTAGCTAAGGAAGAAGATGAGCTACATAAGAGAGAAAGTACGAAAGAGTACAACCGAGATCCTTCCCTCCGAAAAAGGGGAGTGAGATTCTGTGAGGAGGAGGAAGAGTCATCACTCGAAGAGATGGTGAATAGGAAAACTCCAAAAATTAACAGAAGTGTCAGAAAAGGTAGAACAAATGTGGGACTCCCTAGATAGTAGATTTGAAACCATTCTTAAAATTGTAGAGGAGTATAAGGAGCGAGGTAGTGACTATGAACAAAAAGAAAAAAAGGAACATGGACCATGCACTTAACAAAGGTAAGGGTAAAATGGCCATCACTGAAAAGGTTGTGGATTCTAATAAAGATACTAATGGTGGATGTGTGATATACCAATACAACCATCCTAAGGGATGTTTCCCAGTAATCTCACATCTACAAGAGTCTGGGGTGTATGCACTCAACCCACGACTTAACAAATGGCAAGCACTCTGACGGTTACCTTATCCCCAAGGTAACCCAAGGCAATTCCACCAATGTTTAACGTATTATCCAAGTGGAACTCCACAAAAACCTATTGAAAAACACTAGCAGTGGCAATACCCACAGTCTTGGGGGATGCCACCACCAAGGCAACAATACCCTTACCAGAAATCAGACCCATATGGCTATTACGTGTAGTAGCCAATCTCTCCACGTGACTCTGTTGGTCACGTGACACCACAACATCACTACCAAGCTTAGGAGTATTATAAGACTCCTTCTCCTAGGAGAGACAACCCACAGATAGACCATCCTTGAAATCCATCCGCAACTCTCACATCGATAGCTCCATTACCACCTGCTCCAGCAATGCAAGGGGAACTCCCCACTCAACCACAGCAATGCAATGTCACGAGGGCTATGAATCCTCAACCTACAGTTGGTTTTGACAACCTTATGAAGAAAAGACCTTTCTTCAAAACCAACAATCCAACCAAGCCCTCACCATCACAGGTGGTTGAACATCTAAACACCTCCCTATCAAATAAGGCTTTAGGGCCTCCTTGAATCCAAAAATCGAGCTTAACGCACACGATTATGTTAACACATGTTGTTACTAACTAGATTAAGGTGGGACACCTTCCTAGGGAATTCTCTGATCCTGGAAGCCCTCTAATCTATCTCCAGGTTGCTGGGAATGAACCATGTAAAGCTCTTTTGGACTCAGGTTCCAGAGTCAACCTAATCTCACAAGAGATGTATAAAGCCTGGAACCTGCCTCCATTAAGGAAGAGTAACATTCAACTATGACCACTCCATCACTATCCTGTTGGGACTGGTGGAGGACATCATTACCACTGTATGTGGGTGGTCGTATCCAGTTGATTTCCTAGTGATACAAGTAAACAATGATAAGGGGGACTTCCCAATAATAATGGGGAGAGCATGGCTAAGTACTATAGATGCACACCTAGGAATCCATGATCTTTCCCTGGAAATATCCAAGAAGAAAACTTTTGAAAAGATCGAGAAAAAGAAAGTTCCATGCATCGCATACATTGACACAGGGTGCCATTGCGCGCAAAAATCATGGGTTATGCAAAGTTTAGCATTGCTTGCATGCAATTGGTGTGCACAAGACATTAATATACAAAAGTGCTTGTATGTAGCAGCCACATGATAAGAAGAAACCCAGTGGCTGATGGCTGATCAAGAGAGCAACTCACTAACATGCATGGAATTAACTAAGGGAATAACTAGTGCTTACATTGAGAGCATAGATACACTAGAGCAAGTTCATTGCAAACTTCCAAGCCTTAACCCTAAAAATATCAATTGGGGGAAGTTGGAAATTCCTAAGAGATTTAAACAAGAGCCCATAGATTTGAAACCATTGCCCACTGGTTTGAAGTATATGACCATCAAAAATGGAAAATTGGTGATCATCAATGCAAGACTTGTTTCCAAACAAAAAGAAAGACTACTAAAATTGATAAAAAAGTGGTCAAAAGCCTTTTCCTATCCATACCCTTAGTTAACTAGAATAGATCCTAGGATATGCCAACATAGGATTTACATGGATCCCTCCATGAAACCTCAAAAACAACCGTAGAGGCGATTGAACCCAAAATTTAAGCAAATAGTAAAAGAATAAATAGAACAACTTATTAAGGCCGAGTTCATATATCCCATTGTTGATAGTGAATGGGTTAGCCCTCTGGTGATCATGCCTAAAAAGGAAGGCAAATGGAGGGTGTGTATAGATTTTAGACTGCTAAACATGGCAACATTTAAGGATCACTTTTCATTGCCATTCGTTGACCAAGTCTTAGACACCATTGTAGGGCATCACTATTATAGTTTTCTAGATGGCTATAGTGGATACAATCAAATACAGATAGCCCCAAAATATCAAGCCAAGACAATGTTCACCAGTCCTTGGGGAACGTTTGCATATAAACAAATGCCATTTGGCTTGTGCAATGCTCCTGCCACGTTTCAACGCCTGGTTCTAAGCATATTCTAACAGCAAATAGGAAATGGAGTGGAAGTCTTTATGGATGAATTCTCCACATATGGAACAAGCTTTGATCAAGCCTTAGATTGATTTGAGCAAGTGCTAAAATGATGTGTAGAAACCAACTTAAGGCTCAATTGGTAGAAAATCCATTTGATGGTCCAAGAGGGCATAGTACTTGGGCATAAGATTTCACATTCAAGAATAGAGGTAGATCCAGATAAAGTTAGGATCATCCAAGGAATTAACCATCAACTGGAAACTATCAAAGACATTCGGTCATTCCTTGGACACATTGGATATTATAGGAGATTCATTGAGAACTTCTTCGNTTCCTTGGACACATTGGATATTATAGGAGATTCATTGAGAACTTCTCCGAGATTGCCAAACCATTGGTAGAGCTCACAAAGAAGGATGCACCATTTGAATGGACTAGGGAATGCGAACGAGCATTCCAAACACTAAAACAAAAGCTTGTAGAAACTCCTATTCTACAAGCTCTTGACTGGTCCAAACCGTTCCATATAATGACTGACACATCCAATTATTCCTTAGGAGCCGTACTTACATAGTTAGATGACCAAAAACATCCTTACTACATCCACTGTGCAAGTAGGAGTATTGCTGGTGCACAACTTAACTACACAACTATGGAAAAATAATTAATAGTTGTAGTGTTTGTACTAGATAAGTTTAGTCACTATGTGTTAGGTTACAAAGTGTTCATCCATATGGATCATAGTGCAATCAAGTTCCTCATGAACAAGCCTACGGTTAGCTGGTAATCTTACAGGAGTTCGATCTAACGATGATTGATCAAAAGGGAACCGAGAACATAGTTGCAGATCATTTATCTCAGTTTCATTGGCATAGAAAAGACAATGAATATGCCATTTCTGATCATTTTCCTGACGAAGCCCTCTTTGTGAGTGTAGTGAATAACCAACCCATGGAAACAAATTGGTATAGTAGCATTCTCACCTATCTCCTTACCCAACAAACACCACAGGAGCTGGACTTTAGGAAGAAAGAATAGTTTCTTCATAGAGCTAAGTAGTTCATGGAGATCAATGGACAACTTTACAAAGTGTGTCTTGACGGCTTGGTTCTATGGTGTGTTCCCGAGGTGGACCAACTAAGAGTTCTCCAAGATGCTCATGAGGGCCCTTGTGGGGTTCACTATGTAGGGAGATGGATAGCTATTAAGATCCTTCTTGCAGGATATTACTGGCCAACATTATTTTAGGATGCCTATCAATTTATCCAATCTTGCGAGCACTGTCAACGTGATGGGGGAATAACTACTAGAATGGAGGGTTCGTAACAATGGATTCAACCTTTAGAACCCTTCAACATTTAGGGAATAGACTTTATGGGGCCCATTACACCAATGTACAATGGAAAAGCTTACATCATTGTTGTTGTTGACTATCTAATGAAATGGGCTGAAATAGCTACTGTTATAGACTGCACATCATCTACAGCTACACGATTTGTGCAACAAAATGTCATAAATAGGTTTGGTATGCCATGTGCACTTATCTTGGATAATGGAATACACTTCACGGGTGCCACCTTTCGAAAGTTGAAGCAACGCTTAGGGGTTGAACATAAATTAACTACAACTTATCATCCCCAAGCTAATGGCCAAGCCGAGGTCACTAACTAGGAGATTACTAAAATATTAACAAGGACAATTAGCAAATATAGGCAAGATTGGAGCACTAAACTAAATGATGCTCTTTAGGCATACTGCTCCACTTGAAAACTCCCTATAGGTTACTCTCCCTATCAGTTAGTATACATAAAACTTCCAAGCTTCCAATTCAAACCAAGATTTGTACACTATTCATGGCTTGTGACCTCCACCTTGACCTTGATCTAGCAAAAAAAGCAAAGGTTGGCAACTCTAAACATGCTAGACAAGAACCAATTGGTTGCCCTATCATCAAATGAGTTGCACAAGGCACATAACAAGCAATGTCATGACTTGAAAATTCAAAAGGTTAAGTACCAACTAGGAGATAAGGTCCTCTACTGGAACCCCACACATGTGCCACAACACAAAAAATTTCAAACATTATGGAAAGGGCCTTACATCATTCATACAACCTTTCCTTTAGGGGCCATGACCATATACAAACCTGAGAGCCCTGATAAGAGACTACTGGTCAATGTGCAACAAACCAAACCCTTCCATGAACTTAGAATAGCCAGTGCACATAACATATTGGAGAAAGGATGACCTTGCTCATTATTTCGGATCTTCTCCTTTTAACTCAGTCATGGGAGAGATGGCCACCTCTACTGATGAATTAAGGCCCTTAATTCCTTTTTAAGATTTTTTGTTATACAAATTTCTTTCAGTTTTCTTGTTTTTGTTTTGCAACATCGTTCATACTTTTTCATTATTTATATGTTTATTTATTTTGTTAGGTTCATCACCTAATAAGTTCTCTTGATGGTGGTATGAACTGTATTCTATTGGTTGCTAATGTTTGGTTTTTACCTTTGAGTTATAATGTTGATACTAAGGTATGGTTCTTTTGATATAACAGGCAATGAGTCCACATCATCCATGCATCCATGAATTTCTATGGTCTCTCTTAGCTTGGAA
>MNCI01024268.1:0-13398 GCA_015680685.1 Gnetum montanum | reverse complement strand
TGGTGCACCATCATATCTATAAATAAGAGGTGGCTCTCCCTTGTTTATCATCCTAGGCTAAACAGTAGGGAAACTCTGGTAGATTGATCACTCCAGAGATAGAATATTTTCCAAGTGCCCACAATAGGAGTCCTAAAGTGAACAGATCTTTATTCGAGCAAACATTGTACCTAAACACAAGTTTGTGTACCGAAATAAAAATGAACTTCCTAGATAAACCTTGCAATGCATGGAATAGGCTAATTAGGATTTTATTTATTTTTATTTACTACTTTCCATTTAAATGCTTTATTAGGAATTAAATATTTCTCAACCCTTCTCTCCTAGTTAAGTGCCTCAGTACGACTAATTCGAGCACGTGCATTATGCATGCTAATCCCAGCAACGATTAGTGTTTGGTAGCCATGGTTGCATCAGTTCAGGGTGTGTACAGTAGGTGGGAATGGATGCTGATGCTAGGTTAATTTAAACTTAGTTCGTTAGTTAGAATTAGTAATTAGTTTCTTCAACTCTTCACCTCAATAGCATAGGAGATAAAACATAAAAGACTATAAAAATCATACACCTCGGACTTACTTAACCATACACCGTGACAACTACAAGTAAGTCTGGGAAGACAATGAATAATTAACCGTAAGTGTTCCATGAGGCGTATAGGCACTTAGTCGGCGGAGTTCGACNGTAAGTGTTCCATGAGGCGTATAGGCACTTAGTCGGCGGAGTTCGATCGAATCGCGCATGTTACGCTCGTATTCGTATGCTTGAGTGTAGGGGTACCTCGCCACTCATCAGTAAGCCTTCCAATTTTCCCATATGTTTGCAAAAATGATTTATTAAGAACCAATGCTATAAAGGCTTATTTTCGTAACTTTCTAGTTATATTTTTTAGAAAGATTGAATTATTATCACAATTTAAGAAAACCATCTAATGTATTATCTTCCCAAAATAGTAGTAAATTGGACCTCCAACTAAATGGACCTATAAGCTTAAACATACATTATAACATAGGTTTAATTTTGCAACTATACTACATAAGTATTTCATTGAAACTAGATACAAAAGTGCACTAGTTAAGTCATTAGCTTTTTTAGAAGTATGAGCAATTTGCAAATGATTGGAAAAATTTTTAAATAGTTATTAGATCATATATTACTTGTTTAATGACATATTAAGATGCATGGTTTTGTCAGGGCATGACTAAAGTTCAATTTCCATATGAGTATTAAATCCTTTTACAAAATTTCAAAGTTGCATCATTGATGAAACTTGATATATTGGGTAGTTGTGTAATGAGGATATGATGAAGCATTGTTTTATCAAGTGTATCAGTTAGCTGAGATATCACAGATGCTACATTCTAGATGCTATGTTGCATATATGTCGATGCATCTAAGTTGGTTGCTACATCATAGATGCTACATTACATCTACTATATCATAAATGTTATATCACATTTGCTATAACTTAGTTATGTCAATGTATCCTCATTGACATACCCATATCGATGTAGCCAAATGAGTTAATGCATTTCCATCAATACAATGTCTATATTTGCCAATAAATATGTGAGCACTACCATGTATTTGGCATCATTTTGTTCAATAGTGTAGCTAAAATCCTTTATTTTTCTTTTGTAATCTTAGTAAATAGTTAATGAGTGCCTACAACATGGATTTGAGTCAATTTTTTGATGTCTTATTTATGTGGCATTGTACTTGGACACATTCCATCAACAGTAATAAAATCAAGGTTGAGTCATATTCATTTAAGCACTTTGACTTAGAATAGATTTTCTTTCAATGCAATGTACTTTCTATGTATTTAGTTAATATTTATATTTTCATGCATATTAATCAATCAACAAAATAAGCATGACTAGTTTCTAGTGTAAACATGTATTTACTTAGTGGTCTTAGTAGTGGTTACGTGAGTTTGGGACTTGTACAGTAAGATGGAAATGGATGCTCATTATCCTTAGGATAGTTTATGATTTATTTTTTTATTAATTAGACTAAATAATTAATTTACATATTATTAATTAGTTTAGCTCAAGGTCCCAACAACATCAATAATCATATGCCTAACTTTGTACTAAACTATACATGATAAAGCTACCACTAGTCCAAGTGGGAAGATATCAACCTGTGATCAATGTTTAATGATCTAGATACTACACTAGTCCCATCCATAGAATTTGACCAGATCACATGTACACACTTATGATTCATATGCTTGGGTATAGGGAATACCTATTGCTCATCATTATCATCGTTGCTAGGGATGGTTCTAGTGATCTAGATTAGTTATATTATAAAAAATTGTTGTTAAGAAATTAATGATTTATATTTTCAAAAATACTAATATTTGAAGTCATGTATATTATTAATTTAAAAAATTTCTTGTTCACATAGGATTGATAATCCATCACATGATGAGAACACTAGATTTTCAATTAATTAAAATAAGGGATACATACGTAATCACACTATAGAATTACAACTTCCATGTGGGAGAAATGATAGGATTTATACTAAAGAGAATTGGAGTGAACCACTGCAAGTAGGAATCTCATATGCTTATTTAGATCCTTACTACATTTAAAGACTATGTTCAACTATTGTGAACAATCCTAGAGGGGATGAAACAAGTCCTAGAATAAGAAGGACCTCAAGGCTTAGGACATCCTATAAACTTAAAAGAGATGAATGAAGGGATCATAGAAGAAGATATATGAGCCATTATAATTCTCTCAGTTCACCATCTTCTATTTCATCTCCAACATTTAGTTCTAACAAAGATGAATGTAGGTATGGAGATAGAGCTTCACTAAGGGATCAAGATGAAGATAGAAATAGAGATCAATGATAAGATACAAGATACCAAATGGAACATAGATGAGATTATTGTAATTAAATAAATAGAAATAGAGATTATCACCATGACATGTTCAATGATGATAAACCCTTTTTGGCTACTAGATACATGACATAAATCAGGGAGTTAGTTAGAATACCACATAGGCATTAAAGGGAAAGCTACATTAAATGACTTAATATGAACAACATTTCTAAATTTGAAGGAGGCTATAATTCTGATCCAAAAAATCATTTACAAGTCATCCATGATGCTTGCACTTTGCAAAATATTAAAAGTAAGTGGCAAAAGCTTAAGCTCTTTCCTAGAACACTAATAGAAGAAGCTGAAAGTTGGTATAGATCATTGGAACTAGATTCAATCCACTAATGGTCCATAATGCTTGGAATTTTCAATGAAAAATACCAAACCTATTTAAAAGTTTCTAGTCTAAGAAAATAAATCCAAGGGTAGAAACAAGAAAACCACAAATCCCTTGAAGCAGCCTTGGGCATATATTATTCTCTATTACATAAATGTCCAAGCCATGAATTTTCTCAAAAAGAGTAGCTTCATCACATCATAGATGTGCTTCATAACAAAACAAAGGAGACCCTTGGGATCTATGCCCAAGGAAAATTATCAAAGTTGAAAGTCCATTAGACACAAAGGCTATGTATTAGAAAGAAGAAGAAGGAGAGCTATGTATTAGAAGATGTTGCAGAGTCATATACATAGGAGGAGGATGGATGTGACATTTGTCACTATGCACATCCAAAGGGCTATTTCCTAGCTATGTTATATCTACAAGAGTTTGGAGCTTTTTCTTTGAATCACAAGTTCATAAAAAGAAAATGCCTAGGAGATTGTCTTACGCACAAGGTAATTATAAATAGTCCTACAACCAATGGTACTATTCTAGTGGGACTTCTTATCAACCTCAAGACTACTATCAATAATAGTGACAAAACTCACATTTGTGATGAATTCCATCAACAAACTAGCAATATCCATATTGCTAGCTGGACCCTTATGGGTACCATGTTCAATACCATGTTTCTCCAAATGGTTCGACTTCCCATGCCTCAATTGAATACTACTACACTCCTAAATATCATCAACCCATAACATCTCTTGTGGGATCACCATTCCATGCCTCTCATCATTTGTCACATCTTCAATACTCTTGTACTTCCCTCCAACATATGTCACCACTAACAATCCAAGAAGAATTAGCTCCGTACCCTCAATAGAAGAATGTCACTTGTGCTATGAACATACAAGTAAATAACAATGTTAGTAGATCTCAGCATAAGTCTCAAAAACATCCTTTCTTTTGGATAGTTTCAACACATATGAATAAAACTAGTAGACCTACTATCTCATCAACACTAGTGCAAGGCCAATCTAGTGCAGCCCCATTCCTCATAAAAACAATGTCTCTTAATATTTTACAAAAGCCAATAACCATTATCACTTCAACATAAAACATTAAATATGAACCTACCATTGTGAAGAGATAGAAAATTTCATGCATTACTAATAATAATAAAGGGTTTAGTTGTAGGCTAAAAATTCAAAGTGATAATATGATCTCTATACCAACCCACAACAAACTTGAAGAACAAGTGAGTGTGCAAAATAATATCTACACAATAGCCACTAAAACAAAAGAAACCTGATGGCTAAAAAATGAGAATATCAAACTATTCAAAAAATGCTTGAAAGCATCTAACCTACTTATTAGTTCTAGTCCTAAGAAAATGAACGAAATAGAGAACTTAGGGAAGGACATCTTACACTTTGACTATACACCAAAAGATGATGTTAAATAAGGAGATCCAAAAACTAAAAGAATAAATAAAAAAGGAAACATATCTGGACACTCTAAAAATGAAATGCCTTCTATTCTAGCTAAATATATGTTTCCAAATGACTGAAACCTAATTATCATTAATGTTAAATGTGCTAAGAAGCAAAAAATTAAATCACTAAAGATGATAAATGGAAAACTTATGGTGTATAACCAAGAAAATGTGTGGTCCTTTTTTTGAATGGTCACCCATGAGTTTAGTGGTGGAGGAGATACCCCACCTTGAATTAAGAACTAATTACTGCATTTTCACTTTTTTTTACAATTTTTTATCATTTTTTATTACTTCAAAATTTTCCAATTCTTAATATGTTTTCCATTTATTGTTATTTGTCTTTTCTTTATAATTTTTTCTTTAATTTAGTTATTTCCTTTATTTTTTATGGATGTATACTATGTTTTTATTAATAATGATGTTGTCAATCATGATGTAGAAGTTAATACCATGTGTTGGATCTTTGTCCTATGTTATCAAGATGATTGGGGAAATAATTATGTGAAGTAGTGAGACCACATCATCCATCCTCTAGTTCTATAAACAAGAGATCTTTATGATGAAAGTGGTATGATTCTTCTTACATGAAAATGAAATCATTGTGCATTGAGAAAAGGGGAAAAGACCAAGTGGAAATGAAAAAGGGTGTGACCTCAAGAGGATTTGTTGCCTTCTTTTCTTGACTTTCTTCTTGAGGACTATGACTACTCATGAAATGTATCATCACTCCTACTCTTGACCATTAACAAAGTATGTTCTTATAATGTGTGGTTTCCAAAAAAAAAACAAATAGAAAAGAAAAAAATTACCAAATAATGGGAATTCAAAGCACACCTCTTTGAAGATATTTTGGGATACAAGCACTAGGTATGGGCTTGGAACGATATGTTACCCATGCCTAAAGGTACCCCTCTAAATAAGGCCCAAATATCTTCCTTAATACTCTCTAAAAACTACTTTCTTCTTTTCTTTTCATATCTTTTTGGAGTATTGCTCATTCTCTGTAATTCTTGTGGACTCATGATGGTAGATAGGAAGGAACCCATTAATGTGAGGTCATTATTAATAGTATGGACTTGGTCTAAAATTTTGACAGATAGGTATGATGATCATCTTAATCACAATTAACACAAGAACATACTGTAGACATGGTTAGGTACCTCATGTCCCACTCTCTGTAATCCCTTCTCATCTCATTATTCACCTCACTACTGTATGCAATTATGTATTTAATGGTTTTGCATAGTATATTACAACATCCTAAGTAAGGTGGTTGTGTGTTTTTTGGAACAAAGGAATGATTCACATTTAACTTCTAAGGTGCAAGGGCATTATGGTATGAGCCTACTTTGGGGAGGACCCACTTACATGACTTTTGTTGATCATGGCTCTAAACCAAAACCTTACATATTTAAGGATTTCATGGGTAGCTTCTCTAAATTTATGCATGATTTTGTAACTACTTCTCATTGATTTTGATTATATTTAATGATTTTATATTGAAATGTTTTCTAAATTGAAAATTTCTAAGTCATTTTTGGAACCACAAGTTTTTAAATATTTTGATGCATTTGCAGTATCTTGCAAACAAGTCCCTTGATTTTAGTTGTTTGATAACTTGTAAGCTTCCATATTTGAGCTCATTTATCTTGGGGGCTATATTGTAGATGTTATATTGCATCTACTCTCACTTAGCTACATTAATGCATCCTCATCAATGCAACCAAATGAGTTAACACATTCCTATTAACATAGTGTTTATATATGCCTATAAATATGTGAGCACCTGTAGTGCACTTGATATCATTTTGGTTAATAGTATAACTTAACTCTTTTAGTTTTCTCCCATAATCTTAGCAAATAGTCAGTGAGTATTTATAGCATGGATTTAAGTTAGTTGTATAGTATCTTATTCAAGTGGAATTATACCTAGATACATTCCATGAATGATAATAAGACCAAGATTAATTCGTATTCATTAGAGTACTTTGACTTACAATAGATTTACTTTTAATAAAATTTACGTTCTATGTATTTATTTAATATTTACATTTCCATGCATGTTAATTAATTAGTAGAATGAGCATGGGTAGTTTTGAACATAAAAATTTATTGCTTCATTTGCCTAGTAGCATAACACTTGGTAATCTTAGTAGTGGGTATGTGAGTTCAAGATGTGTATGGCAAGCTGGGAATAGATACTCATCATCCTTAGGATGGTTTAGAATTTAATTTTATTACTAATTAGATTAAATAATTAATTTCTATATTATTAATTAGTTTAGCTTAAAGGCCCAACAACATTGATAATCATATGTCTAACTTTGGACTAAACCATACATGATAAAGCTACTGCTAGTCCAAGAAGGAAGACAATGATCTATAATTGATGCTTAACGATCTAGATACCACACTAGTCCTATCTATATAATTTCATTGGATTATATGCACATGCTTATGATTCGTATAGTTGGATGATAAAACCTTTTGTTTCATTGGCTGTGATATTGTATCTACAATATTGTAGCCCTACTTACATCATTGTAGATGTAATGTAGTGGTCACCACTATAAATACCAACCCACAGTCATGTCAAAATAAAAAGTTTTCATCAACACTTACTTGAATTCTTGTAGTTTGTTTTTGTGATTTAGACTTAGTAATATAGCAAATGTCCATAGCGTGGTGTTAAATAGTTGTACAATATATTTGTTCAAGTGGATTATTCTTAGGCATAACTCATGATCAAAAATAAAGATCGAGATTGTTTTCCATCATTACAGCATTCTACTTACTTCATTTTTACTTATTCTAATTTTATCTTTCATCATGTTTACTTACTTAAGTTGTTTACAATTTCCAAGTACTTTAATTTTTCCTACATCCTTTAGTAAGGTGCTATAAGTATGACTAGTTTTGATCATGAAGTGTAATTATTTGATAACCCAATAGTGAGTTCACTTGATTCACTCAGTAGTGGATTCACTTGGTAATCCCAGTAATGATTACATAAGGCCTTGACATATATGGTAAGCCAGGGATGGATATTTATCACTCATAGGCTAGAATAGTCTCTTTACTTTTCTTATACTTCGGCTTAGATTGTATTACTTTGTTTCAACTATGTTTACACTTAGTTTTCATTTAAGCCAACAACATCAACATATCATATGACTCACTAAGAGTTAAACTATACAACTTGAACTTTACTAACTAAACATGAAAAGATAACAATCATGAACTAAACCTCAACTACTAGTGAATCTACATTGGTCATCCATGAATTACGATTAGGTTGCACGTGTACACTTTTGACTTGTATGGTGGAATGTTGGAATACCCAACCACTTATCATAAGCATAGTTGTCAAGGATGTGTCAATGTCTACTAAGTAGTTAATTTTACAAAGTTCAATGTGTTAAAAATCATGAAGTGCATCTTTCACATTAAACTAATTTTTTTCAAAGTACATACTTAAAGCATCAAAAATTTAATATGGCTTATATAATTAAGGAGAAATCACCACCTACTAATGAGTTTAATAAGAGTTATGATAGGAAATATAATAAAGAAGCTTGGAGTACAACTATACAAACTAGAATCTCTTATGCTCACACTAATCCATACTATCCTAACTTCACATTTGTCTTTTACCAAGATGAAAAACTAAGATAGAGAGATGTACAAGACAATATTGTTTTGTTTCCAAAACATTCTACACTATCCATGCTGCAAGTAATCCTTATGAGGTCAAACCTTATCCATGTGAAAAAAGGTTACCACCTCACTAAGAACATGACCAAGTCATACCAACCAACAGAGGCTCAAGTAAGAAGGAATGCTACCATGGAAGGAAGACATGAGCTTAACAAGAGAAATAAATTACCTCAAATAGTTATCCTAGAGAAAAGAGATGATGCTATGTTCCAAATGGAGAAATTCTATCAAGCCCATGGATCTCAATTTCAAATACCAATCATCCATATCAAAGATCCTATCAAAATACAATTAAATTCAGCTCTTGTGGGAATCCAAAAGAATATAAGAAAGACTCCACACTTAGAAGGAACTTGAGGCCTAGACCTCCATTGAATCAAAAAGGGATGAATTAAGAAGTCATAGAAGGAGAATCAACTAGAATCATTCTCCAACTCCTTCCTCTTCCTCTTTATGCTCATCTATAGATTTTGGTAAGAGAGAAAGAATAATAAGAGATCATGATGGGGAAAAATGAAAATATCATGGGAGATATGCACATTAAAGAAGACATCCTGATAAAAAAGAGGACAACTATGAGTGAAGAAGAGAAAGAATCAGGTAAGAAGAGATTGTGCATCATGAGCATTGAAGGAATCATAACTAAAACAAAGCTTATGAACCCAAAGATTATGAAGAACACCTATTGGCCACTCAAAGCATGATTAACATCAGAGAAGTAATGTATATTCCTACTAGGGATGTAAGGGATAGTTGCATCAAGAAGCTAGATTTGAACAATATTCTAAACTTTAAAGGTAGACACAATGTAGATTCATAGCATCATCTTCCAGCCTTCCATGATGCCTATGTCCTATAGAATATTAAAAATTATTAGTAGAAATTAAAATTATTTCCTAGAACATTCATAAAGAAAGTAGAGAACCAGTATAGATCCTTAGAAGTAGAATCCATTTGAAGATGGAATACCATGCTTGGAACTCTTTAATAACAAGTATTAAACCTATTATAGCATATCTAACTTGAGAAAATAGATCAAAGGATGGAAATAAGGAACACATGAATCCCTTGATTTGGCAATGGGTAGATAATATTCACTATTACATAGGTGCCTAGGCCATATATTTTCTGAAAGGAAACAACTAAGACCCATCGTTCATGGGCTATGAAACAAGATAAGAGAAACTCTTAGGGTGTATGCCTAAGGTAGGTTTTATTGTTTTCTTGTTGTGTGGTTGCTACATATAGGCACCTTTGTATCTGAGTTTCCTGGGCACACCAGTTGCATACAGGAAATGCCTAGCACTCATGTACGTCATCACACTCAGTATCACTGTATGTGATGCATAGAACTTTCTTCTTCTTGATCTTTCCATAAATATTTTCCTTAGATATTTCTAGGGAAAGATCATGGATTCCTAGGCATTCGTTTATGGTATTGACCCATGCCCTCCCCATTATAATTGGGAAGTCCCCTTTGTCATTTTTTACTTCGATCACTAGGAAATTGGTTGGGTATGACCAACCACACACAGTGGTAATAATGTCCTCAACCTGTCCCAAGGGGACAGTGATGGACTGGTTAGCCAGCTCTAACTAAATATTGCTCTTCTTGAGTGGAGGCAGGTTCTAGGCTTTATATATTTCTTGCAATATTAAGTTGACTCCGGAACCTGAGTCAAGAAGAGCCTTACGTGGTTCATTTCTAGTGACTTGGAGGTAGATTAAGGGACTTCCAAGATCAGAGAGTTTCCTGGGAAGGTGGCCCACCTTTATCCAGTCAATGATGGTATGTGTTAACATAACCATATGTGTTGAGCTCTGTTGTTGATTTGAAGGGAGCTCCAAAGCCTTACTTGATGGAGGAGTGTTCATAGACTCAACCGCTTGTCATTGTGAGAGCTTTTTTGGATTGTTGGTTCTAAAGAAGGGTCTTCTCTTTGTATGATTATTAGAACCAGTAGTGGGTTGAAGGTTTAAAGCTCTCATAGCATTATGTTGCTATGGCTGAGTGGGGAGTTCCCCTTGCATCGTTGGAGCAGGTGGTAGTGGAACTATCGACGTAAGAGATGTGGATGGATTCAGAGGATGGTATGCATGTGTAGTGTCCTTTCCAAGAGAGGGAGTCCTAAAATAGTCTTGAACTTGGTAGTGACTTTGTGGGGTTACGTGACCCATAGATTCACTTGGAGAAACTGGTTGCTGCATGTAATAGCCATACGGATCTGGTTGTCGGTAAGGGTATTGTTGCCTAGGCAGTGGCATCCCCCATGACTGTGGGTATTTCCACTACTAGTGTTGTTCAATAGGTTGTGGTGGAGTTCCACTTGGATAATATGTTAAGGATTGGTGGAACTACCTTGGGTTACCTTGGGGATAAGGTAACCTTCGGGGTGCTTGCTATTTGTTAAGTCTTGGGTTGAGTGCATATTTCACATTCACCGTCATCATCCGTATTAGAGTCCACAACCTCATTGGCGATAGTCATTTTTCCCTTACCCTTGTTACGTACATGGTCTGAGTCTCTCCAATGTAGTTGTTCATCTTGGTGAAGGATAAAGGTAAAATTAGGTATATACTCATCGTGATGAGTATACACTACCTGATACTCTTAAGGAACTAGAGGTTCTTGGTTATATATGTTGTACCGTCGACTGTCTCTTGTGTTATCCCTAGGCGGTAAAGTGCTTTTGTGAGAAGAAGAAGACATTGTTATCTTATTGGTGTGCTATTGACCGTTGTTTAATTTTTCTTCTGATTAATCCTATGGATTCGTTTAAGCTTCCCAATGATGTGGATGATTTCCTATGTTCTACTTAGATCACAAACAACTTAGTCCCCGGCAATGGTGCCAATGATGAGTGGCAAGGTACCCCTACACTCAACCATACGAATACGAACATTACACGCGCAATCCAGTCAAACTCCATAGACTAAGTGCTTACACACCTTATGAAACACCTAAGGTTAATCAATTATTATCCTCCCAAGATTACTTGTATTTGTCATGGTTGTATGGTCAAGTAAACTTGAGGCATGTGATTTTTATATCTTTTATGTTTTTATTGCCTATGCTAAGAGAGGAAAGGGTGAAGAGACTAAGTAACTAACTTTAACTAACTAAGCCTTAATTACCCTAGCATCAGTATCTGTTCCCACTTGCTGTTTCACACCTTGAACCAATGCAACGCTTCTGGGATTACCAAACACTATTCGTTACAAGGATTACCAAGTGTAACGCACGTGCTCGAAGTGGTCGTACTGAATGCACTTAACTAGGAGTTAAGGGTTGAGAGAGATTTAATTAACTAATAAAGAATTTAAAAATTTAACATTCATTAATTCCTATTTAGGTTAGTCCATATACTGCAAGGTTTATCAAAAAGTTTGTCTTTATTGTCATACACAATTGTGTGCTCAGGTACAGACTTGCTCAAATAAAGATCCGTTCACTTTGGTACTCCTACTGCAGGCACATGGAAAATTATTCTAACTCTAGAATGGAAAAATGGCAAGAGTTTGGCTAAGGTCTAGATCTAGATGGAGAAACAAGGGAGAGCTGTCTCTTATTTATAGAACTGGAAGTGGGCTACGATATCGCATACGCAATATCGCAGGGAAAGACATGATATTGCGGCCTATGCAATATCACATCCCATCAAATGTTTACTTAGTCATTTGCAATTTTCAAGTACTTTACTTTTGGCTACATCCTATAGTAAGGAGATATAAGTATGACTACTCTTGAGCATGAAGTATAATCATTTGGTAAAGTAGTAGTGAGTTCACTTAATTCACTCAGTAGTGGATTCACTTCATAATCCTAGTGATGGTTACATGAGCCCTTGACATGTACGACAAGCCNTATGTTTACACTTAGTCTTAGTTTGAGCCAACAACATCAACATATCATATGCCTCACAGAGAGTTAAACCATACAGCTTGAAGTTAACTAACTTGATGTGAGAAGATAATAATCACTAACTAAACCTTAACTACTAGTGAATCTACATTGGCTATCCATGAATTAAAATTGGGTCACACATGTACACTCGTGACCTATGTGATGAATTGTTGGAATACCCAATTGCTCATCATTGATCATAGGAAATGTTCACTACTCATCAACCTTTTCAAAAGCAATTGAGTTACTAGTGTATGCAAAATAAGAACTATGTTCTAATAAAATTTACAGTACCATCAACATAGCTTAAATTTACAAGAACAAACAAGACTTTTACTATTTATTAGACTATGTGTTGGATACAAAGCCAGAGAAAGATTAGTTATTTTAGATAGAAAGATTTAGGGTCATATCAAATATTTGTGGACTCATGACTTCGAGATTAGCATATTAGAAAGGAATGCGGCTATTGGAATTAACTATCATTATGTAACCCCAATATTGGTTCTTCAAAATGAGATAGCTATAAGTGATGCAAAGGAAGCTAGCATCTTAGTTCTAGCAATGGAATTTACAATGCAATTTAAGTCAACATTAGACATTCAAAAGAGAAAATCTATAGAATTAGAACTACTAGTGATTCAAAAATACAAAAGAAGAAAGATAGACACATCAAGGTCATGGAAAATAATTATGATCAAAAAATATAAGAGACTATTTATGATCCTTTCCTTCTTCCACCCCCATCAATGATGAGATTATTGAGACTAATAATTCACCTTTGGAATTTTGTTAATGCTCTATGGTTCCCTATCAACCTAAAGCAAAAGCTCAATATTCCAATGGAGATAATGTTTAATTGGTTAACTTTAGAGAGAAAAAAAATAAAAATAAGAATAAATTCATCCCATCAATTACTAGAAGCTCCACCAGAGGATTCATAAGAAATAAATGAAAAGACATCTTAAATGATAATAGAGACACCAAAAGATCAACTAGTTTCATTAATCACTAATTTCCAAACTAGGAGCAAACCTTCCATAGGTTCATCACCA
>MNCI01024265.1:83015-97312 GCA_015680685.1 Gnetum montanum | reverse complement strand
AAAAGCCTTAAGAAAAACTGATTTCTTCTAAGGTGCAATCGTAGTTATGATATTGTAGGCACCTACGATATCACATTTATGATGTTGTATTTATGATATTACACCCATAAAAACTATATATAGTGTGGGGAAGTTAGAAAAAAATTTCATTGTTGATTTTCATAAAATAAGAGTTGTTGCCAATTTTTCTTTCCCACTCAGCTCTTTGACACCCCATCGTCTAATGCCCATAACTTGTGCATTCTTGCTTCAATTTTCATGATTTTTGAATCTATGTGATCCTAGAGTGATCATCTTAGTTGTGGGGGTGTTAGGAAGGAAAATATGAGTTGACTTTTTGGAAATTGCTAATGACTTGAAGGTATTATAAGGGTAAGCTTAAGGAGGCATATTAAGAATTTTTAAAGTAAATCACTCATGTTTAGGCCAAAACAACTTTAAGAAGACTCCTAATTGATCATACCACTAATTTTATGCCATAGAAAAGTACTAATGGGGTTGTTCTTAAAAAAATTTCTAACTCTATAATCATAATGAACTAAGAACATGATATAGCTAAGGGTCTGAGTAAGGTACCAAATTGTTACCCATTTATGAGAAACTTTAGTAATTCAAAGCCCTTGATTGATTACAAATGACCTCAAAAAGAGGAGCACAAGGAGAACTTCCATGACCAACAAGTGAAAGATCACAAGGTGGAAGAGGACAAGTGAGTGAGCAAAACTTGGAAGTAGAACAAGGAGAGCAGGAGGCACAATCCTTTAGTATGCATCAACAAACTCCTGCCATAGAGCAATCTATTCAAGCAAAAGCAAACATTCTACAAGAGCTTATCCAAGGATAGAAATTTACACTATCACCTAAATGCCTTCAAGCTACTTAAGAAAAATCCATCATGTCAACAATAATTGTGGAACTTTACTTTGGTCCATTTTTTGAATTTTCTTTAAAAGGTGTTAAGGCCCAACTTCAGTCATCTCCTTTGTGGCCTACTTTGACAACAAATGGGAAGTGATATTTAGAAGAAATACTCTAGTTTTGGTAGAATTAAGAAGTGGATGCTACAGTAAAAATTGAAAGGATCTTAGTGTCTTACTTAGTTAAGGCAATTGCAGAGGTACTGATTGTGCCCAATGAAGGAGCAAAGGTAGCACAGACACTAGGAAGTTGTGGTTGCAGCAAGCATATGGCAAGGACAATAAAAAAATATAGTGAACTAACTACTGAAGAAGAGATCTATGTTAAAATTGCTACTTATTACTTGTTTCCTACCAAGAGATTAAACCAAATCTCTGCATGTGTAACTAGATGTAGTGCAATATTAATGGGGAAGTTCAATGTAAACATCACTCACCTCTACTTCACAGCAATTAAAAGGAGGTTCAAGGAGAAGAAGGTAGAGAAGTTAACACTTCCATTCCCTTACCTTATTTGGAAGTTATGTAAACAAGCTAGCATCCTAGGGTATACAAATGATGCATTAAGGAAGGCACAAAATGCTTCCTATGTCGAAATGCTCAAGCCAGTGCCTCCTAAAAGGTATTGAATGTGCCCAATGAAGGAGCAAAGGTAGCATAGATACCAATAAGATCTGACACAGACACTAGGAAGCTATAGTTGCAACAAGCATATGGCAAGAACAATAAAAAAATATAGTGAACTAACTGTTGAAGAAGAGATCTATTGTAAAATTGGTACTGATTACTTGTTTCCTATCAAGAGATTAAAGCAAATCTCTACGTGTGCAACTAAAGGTAGTGCAATATTAATGGGGAAGTTCAATGCAAACATCACTCACCTCTACTTCACAGCAATTCAAAGGAGGCTTGAGGAGAAGAAGGTAGAGAAGTTAACACTTCCATTGCATTGCCTTATTTGGAAGTTATGCAAACAAGTTGGCATCCTAGGGTATACAAATGATGCATTAAGGAAGGCACAGAATGCTTCCTATGTTGAAATGCTCAAGCTAGTGCCTCCTAAAAGGGACCAAATAGAAGAACAACTAGGCACTAACGAGACTACCCAAATCACAAGATAACAATAGCAGCAATTGCAAGTTCCACCACCACCATTGCAAGATTATAGGCCTTCAATCAGTCATCTACAAAAAATTGTAGAAACCATCAGTTGGGGAAGTAGGGAAGAGGCCAATTTATTCAAAGTAATTGATGATGTAGTTAGGAAAACCATCTTAACAAATCCTACCAGTGAACAAATATCATTACAATTAGGAGGAGAGGCCTAGTGGTCATAACAGATTTCTAGAAACGTAGCATCATTTCAAGCGATGCTTGAGTCTAGAGAAGGAGCCATAGTTGTGGTCATGTAGCACCATGATGTAATGGGAGCCATAGAAGTGATCATGAATCACATTAGAGAATCTTTCAATGTACTTGTGGTGTCACTAGCTGATATTTTTGGAACCAAAGATGCTCAAATGTTAGCCGGTACATGTATGACTCTTGCAGAACATAAAGATGTATTAGATAGATTGTCGCAGATAAGAAAGGTTATGATAAATCTCTTCGACATTCCTAGTGATGCCAATACAACATAATCTAAATTAATTATCACCAAATGAAAATTTATCATGGTTGCAACCAGGGCAGAGCATGCTGAGAATGAGCTTTGTAGATTACAAGAAGAGCTCATAGCCCTAGGAGCAAAAAGAAGAGATCCAACTCAATTCATTACACTAGAACATCAAGCATAATCTAGAAGTAAGCAGATCAATTACCTTCTTGCGAACAATAAAGAGATGGAAAATGAGAAAGAAATAGTAGTATGAGATGCTTTAGCAACCAAGGCTCAAGCATATGCCCATGCTAATGCACTTGATGCCTTACAAGAGGAAAATAAACAGCTCACTACTAATAACATGTGATTGACCATGGTTGAAAAATAGAAGAACATTTTAGAAGAAAGCATCCACCAGCTACGGGAATAATTGGTGAGGATCAACCAAGATATGAACCACCTTGCAAGAGAAAACAAAAGCCTCTCCATGAAGGAGGTATGTGCCATCTGTCAAAAGTCAACCATCGAAATTAGCACATGGTGAAATAATACAAAGAAGCATGAACAACTCAAGTAACACTTCTGAGATCAGGTGGGAATGTATAAATAAATCAATGAGAAAGAGATCCCAATGGAAAAGGCCAACATTAATTCCATGTCAATACAAAATCTAGAATGGAGACCCATCTTAAACATCATGGTCCACACATTTAAAGTAGAAGTGAAAAATAAAGACCTGTAGATCAAGGACTTAAAAGAATACATGGGGTTAGCAAACCTCCATTATGCTAACTTAGCCATGTTAATAGCAAGTAGCCCTAAAAGTGAATTTGAACAATAAGTAACAACCATGTATGCCTTGTACAAGAAAAATTTTTCAAATCGCAAAGATCATTTAGTTTAATGTTTACAATTTTCATAGTTACTTATTTACTTTCGATACACTTTACTATTCCTATCATTAAGCAAAATGAATACAACTAATCTCAAGCACTTAAGTGTAGTTGCTTCTTAACCCACAAGTACTATCACTTGGTATGCCCAATAGTGTGGTACTTGGTAATCCCACTAGTAGTTACATCCTAAACTAGTGCAACACTAATAGGATTACCAAACACTAATCGTTACTGGGTTACCAAGTGTTCCACGCATGCTCGAAGTGGTCGTACTGAGTGTGCTTACTTGGGAGAGTTAACAAGGTGAGAGAGAGAACATTAATTAACTAAGGAAAGCATTAAATAACTATAAATAACATTAAATAAGCTATTGTAAATGCTACAAGGTTTATCACAAAGTTCATCTTTATTTCCAGCCACACGATGTGCTCAGGTACACCATGCTTGAATAAGGATCCATTCGCTTTATGACTCCTACTGCGAGCACTCAGAAATAATTCTAACTCTAAGAAGGGAAAAAGGCAAGAGTTTGGGTAAGGGACTAAAACTAATTAACTAACTATTGCCAAACCAAGTGTGCTTGCCTCTTATTTATAGGCAACAAGACAAGACCTGCTATCGAATATCTAATATCACTTGGGAGGCTCCAATATCGTGGCCCCGATATCATGGCTCATCATACCCCCATGATTGAATAAAAACTCGTCCTCAAGTTCCTTACAAAATATTGGGAAGGTATGGGATTATTGACTGAATGAGAATTGACAGTGATAGGGAATAACAGACTTGAAATGCCCGATGAATGGATCAACAAAGATATTCCAACATTGGTGTTCACACCCATTGTGGTGAACACTATACATAGATGACATCCAAACCCTCATTTGATAGCTTGAAGATAAAGAGAGAGAGAAAAGAAAATGAGGCGTGTTGCTGCCGATGTCAAAAATGTGCATTCTATTTTTCATCCATAGCCACATGACCAAACTTGTTCCTTGCATAAACGCTCTATCTCTAGTCCATCCCACGTGCTTCCTCCTATCCCGGTCCATTGTTCGTGTAATCACCATATGCACATACAACACAGTCATGAATTAGCAAGAATAGATAAGCCATAATGCAATTGATACCTTGCCTTGATATAAGCGCATTGGCTAGGTTGTGGGTATGGAAGATACAGGGTTAGAGGTTTTTAACTGATAACTACCCAAGGTGTAGGGGTGAGATAGGTAATTGAATGGAAAACTTTATGACAAGGCCCTCACAACTAAGAGCAAACCTCTGGTAGTAATAGGATGGAAATATTGTAGGAATAAGAAAGATAAGAGAAATAACAACAACGAAGCCGATAAAATGGATGTCATGGATGGGGATGAAATGAGAAATGGTTGATTACAAGGAATGTTTAAGAGAAAGAACTTAACAATTGTATCATAAAGGAATGTTAGTGGGTCCTCCCCAAAGCAGGCTCATGCCTTTTATGCCCTGACATAATTGCAAACCAAAGAGTCTGTAGGCTCTCAGAATGACATATGGAAACAATGGTTAAGAACTTACCCACAAGAGTTTACTGAAGACTAATAATGCGTCAACCAAGACATATACTAATCATAAAATTGACAATGAGGTGGAATATGGGAAGAAATATGGAAGGAGAGGAGGAAAGGGAATGGAATCCCAAGAGCAAGGTTGTGTAAAGTCCTTATGTATTATGTGGTTAAGGTGACTAAATAAAATTCATCCCAAGTCTAGACTCACCAACCACATCTAGTGACCTCGCATCAATACATTTGATCAACCCATCCTTGTGAAGCAACAAGAATGCATCCATCGATTCACCACCATTCCAAGGAGAGAAAGATAGGGAAGTAGGAAGCGAGAAAGGGCCTTATTTAGGGGAAACCTTTAGGCATGGATAACATGTATTGCCAGTGCCATAACCAGTGTTTGTAGCCCATGTTTCTATATGATGTCTAAAGGGTATGCTTTGAATTCCCACTAGTTCTTTTTTTTTTTGCATGAGGACCACACCATGCAATGGCTTATTTAGATTCATTAAACTTCCTGATGTTTGGTCATCAATGGAATGGTGGAAAACCCATGAAAGGCATCCAAGTACCCAAGAGAATAGCTAGCACAAGTGCATCGAATCCCCTTGAAGTCACACCCTTTTCAACCATTGAGTCCTTCCTTGGTTTGAAGAATACCAAGTCACCAATTCATTAATAAGTTTATTTAGAAAAAGGGATAGTACATTTCCAAGACAAAGGAGGAATGCATGTCATGGACTCATTACCTGTTTTATCAAAAGAATCATATCTTAGCATCAACATTGAAAATCAAAGGTAAAAACCAAACATTAGTAATCAACATTATTATAGTACAATCCACCATCATGGGCACTTATTGTATGACAAATGAAAGTAAATCAAACAAAAAAAGAAATAGTAAAAATAGTAAAGATGATGTAAAACAAAAAATAAGTAAATAGGAAAAAATGTGTAAAACAAAAATACAAAAGGAACTAAGGGCTAAGAATGATTAGCATTGGTGGCCCTCTCCCCCATGACTAAGTTGGAGGAAGGAGATCCAAAATAGTGAGCAGTGTTGTCCACCAATAGAGGTAGTATTGGTATTGGCTATTCTAAGCTCATGGAAAGGTTTGGTTTGTTGGATGTTGACCAACAATTTCTTATCCAAGCTCTCAAGTTTGTAAATCATCATGGCCTTTGAAGAAAAGGTTGCATGAATAATATAAGGTCCTTCCCACAGTGTTTGAAATTTAGTGCATTGTGGCACATGTGTGGGGTTCCAATAAAGGTCCTTATCTCCTGGTTGGTATTTAACTTTCCTAATTTTCAAGTCATGATGTTGTTTATTAAAGGCCTTGTGCAATTCATTAGATGACAGGGTGAAAAATCAGTTCTCATCTAGCAAGTTAAGGTTCATTAACCATTCTTTTTGTGCTAGATTGAGGTCAAGGTTGAGGTCACATGTCGTGGATAGTATACGGAGCTCTACTTGAATAGGAAGTGTTGGAAGTTTACCGTACACTAACTCATAAGGAGAGTAGCCTATAGGGAGTTCCCACGTGGAGTGGTATGCCCAAAGAGCATTGTTTAGTTTGGTGCTCCAATCTTTGCCTATACTTGCTAATGGTTCTTATCAATATTTTTGTAATCTCCCTATTGGTTACTTCAGCTTGACCATTCACTTGACGGTGGTATGGTGTAGTCAGTTTGTGTTCAAATCCTAAGTGTTGTATCAACTTTCGAAAATTCACGCCTGTAAAATGTGTACCATTATTTGAAATAAGTGCATGAGGCACACCAAACCTGTTAATGATTTGTTGTTGAACAAATCATGCAGCGATAGATGATGTATAGCCCATAACAGTAGCTGCTTCTGCCCATTTTATAAAGTAGTCAACAGTAACAATAATGTAAGCTTTTCCATTGGACATTAATGTAATAGGCCCCATAAAATTAATTCCCCATATGTCGAAGGGTTCTAAAGGTTGAATCCATTTTTGTGGACCCTCCATCCTAGTAGTCATTCCCCCTTCACGTTGGCAATGCTCACAAGATTAGATGAAATGATGAGCATCCCAAAACAATGTAGGCCAATAATATCCTATAAGAAATATTTTAATGGATGTTCATATCCTAGCATAATGACCCCTACAAGGACCCTTATGAGCATCTTGGAGAACTCGTAATTGATCTACATCAGGAACATACCATCGGACCAAGCCATCAGGACATACCTTATAAAGGTGTTCATTAATTTCCATGAAATATTTGGCTTGGTGAAGAAGCTACTGTTTCTTTTTAGCGTTCAACTCTTGTGGTGTTTCTTGTATAAGGAGATAGGTAAGAATGCAACTATACCAATTTATTTCCATGGTTAATTGATTGTTTACTACACCTGCAAAGAGGAATTCATCAGGAAAGTAATCAAAAAGTAGATATTCATCCTCTTTGTTGTCCCACCTTAACCAAGATAAATGATTAGCAACAACATTCTCGGTGCCTTTACGATCTATCATCGTAAGATCAAACTCTTGTAAGATTACAAGCCATCATATGATTTGAGGGCTCATCATTAATTTATTCAGGAGGAACTGAATTGCACTATGGTCTATGTGTACAAATATCTTATAGCCCATTACATAGTGCCTAAACTTATCTAGTGCAAACACCATAGCCATTAATTCCTTTTCCGTTGTGGTGTAGTTGAGTTGTGCACCAACAATACTTCAACTTATACAATGAATGTAATAGGGTCGTTTCTTGACATCTAGCTATGTAAGTACAGCTCCTAAAGTAAAGTTGGACGTGTCAGTCATTATATGGAATGGTCTAGACTAGTCAAGAGCTTGTAGAATAGGTGTTTCTACAAGCTTCTATTTTAAAGTTTGAAAAGCTAACTCACATTCTTTGGTCCATTCAAAAGGTATGTCCTTTTTTTTTAGTTCAACTAATGGTTTTGCAACCCTTGAAAAGTTCTCTATCAATCTTCTATAATAGCTAGTGTGTCCAAGGAATGATCAGATGTCTTTTACAATTTTAGGTTGGCACGTGATTCCTTGGATGACTTTAATCTTTTCTAGGTCTATCTCTATCCCCGTTTGTGAAATCTTATGCCCTAATACTACACCTTCTTGGACCATTAAATGGATTTTTTTCCAATTGAGCCTTAAATTGATTTCAACACATTGTTTTAGTACTTTCTCTAATCAGTCCAATGCTTGATCGAAGTTTGCTCTATAGGTGGAGAAATCATCCATGAAGACTTCTACACCATTCACTATTTTCTGCTGAAAGATACTTAGAACCAAACATTGAAACGTTGTAGGAGCATTGCACAAGCCAAATGGCATCTATTTGTATGCAAATGTCCCCTAAGGACTTGTGAATGTGGTCTTGTCTTGGTCTTCTAGTGCTATTTGGATTTGGTTTTATCCACTATATCCATCCAGAAAACTATAGTAGTGATGCCCTACAATGGTGTCTAAGACTTGGTCGATGAATGGAAATGGAAAGTGGTTTTTGAATGTTGCCATGTTTAGTAGCCTAAAGTCTATACACACCCTCCATTTACCTCCCTTTTTTGGCACAATAACTAATGGACTAATCCATTCACTATCAGCAATGAAGTAGATGAACCCAGATTTTAGAAGTTGTTCAATTTCTCTTTCACCACTTGCTCTAGCTTTGGGTTCAATCATCTCTATAATTATTGTTGAGGTTTCATGGAGGGGTCAATGTAAATTCTATGTTGGCATATCCTAGGGTCTATTCTAGTTAATTTAGGATATGACCAAGCAAAGGCTTTCAAACATTTGTTCACCATTTTCAACAACCTCTCTTTTCGTTGAGGAGTGAGCTTAGCATTAATAATTACTGGTTTTCCATTTTTGAGAAATGTGTACTCCATACCAGTGGGCAACGGTTTTAACTCCAGGGGCTCTTGCTTAAAGTTTTCAAGGATTTCCAACTTCCCCCAATTGATATTTTCAATGTCAAGACTTGCAAGTTGGTGATGGACTTGCTCTAATGTGTCTATGTTATCGATGTAAGTGCAAGTCAAACCCTTAGTTGGTTCCATGCATATAGTTGAGTTGCTCATTGGGTAAGTTGTCAGCCATTGGGTGCCTTCCTATCTTGTGGCTGCCGCATATAGACACCTTTGTATGTTAGTTACTTATGCACATTGGTTGCATGCAGGCAATGTTAAACATTGTACAAATCAAGACTTCTGTACGTAACTACACCCTATGTCACTGTATGTGATGCACGAAAATTTCTTCTTCTCGATCTTTTCAAACATATTTTCCTTTGATATCTCTAGCAAAAGATCATGTATTCCTAGGTGTGCGTCAATTGTGCTTAGCCATGCTCTTCCCATTATGATAGGGAAGTCCCCCTTACAGTTGTTGACTTGAATCACTAGGAAGTTGGCTAGATATGACCATTCAAAAATAGCGGTAACAATGTCCTCCACTAGTCCTAATGGAATAGTGATGAACTGGTCAGTCGGCTCTAAATGAATGTTACTCTTTTTTAGTGGAGGCAGGTTCTAGGCTTTTTACATTTCTTGAGAGATTAAGTTCACACCAGAACCTGAATCCAAAAGAGCTTTACAAGGTTCATTCCTAGTGATTTGTAAATATATAAGAGGACTCCCAGGATCGGAGAATTTCCTAGGAAGATGGCCATCCTTAATCCAATTGGTAATGGCATGTGTCAACATGACCATGTGCGTTGAATGTGGCCTTTGGTTTGAAGGGAGTTTCAAAGTTTCGAATGATGGTGAGGCCTTTGGAGAGTTAGTTGATTGTGACTGTAAGGACTTGGTTAGACTATCAATCATAAAGAAATGTCTCTTCTTTATGCAGTTTCCCAAACCAATAGTAGGATGAGAATTAATAGCCCTTGTAGCGTTACATTGCTGCAGCTGGGTAGGGAGCGCACCCTGCATGGCTGGAGTAGGTGTAATGGAGTTAAGGATGAAAGAGATGTAGTCGAATGAGAATGATAGTATGTTTGTGGAACATTACCCTTAGGAGAAGGAGTTCTATAATACTCATGGGTTTGGTAGTGAGGTTGGGGAGCAACGTGACTAATAGAGTCATGTGGAGAGATTGGCTGCTGCATGTAGTATCCATACAGGTCGGGTTGACAGAAAGGGTACTATTGATGTGGTGGTGGCATTCCCCATGATTGTGGGTGTTGCCACTATTGATACTGCTCATTTGGTTGTGGTGGAGTTCCACTTGGATAATACATCAAGGGTTGGTGGAACTACCTTGGGGATAAGGTAACCTTCAGGGTGTTTGCCTTTTGTTTAAACGTGGGTTAAGTGCATACACCCTAGACTCCTACAAATGTGAGATTACAGGGCAACATCCCTTAGGATGGTCATATTGGCATATCTCACATCCACCATCATTGTATGTATCCGAATCCACAACCTCTTAAATGATGGTAAATTTCCCCTTACCTTTGTTATGTGCATATTTAGCTTCTTTCTTTTTTCTCCTTTCTTGATCACTACCTTCCTCTCTAGACTCCTCTACTATTTTGAGAACTATTTGAAATCTATTATCTAGGGAGTCCCATATTTGGTCCACCTTTGTCAATACTTTTAATGCAAGTTTTTGAATGGGCAAGGTTTTCCTATTCACCATCTCTTCAAGTGGTGACTCTTATTCATCCTCACAAAATCTAACTCCCTTCTTTTGGAGGGAAGGATCTCTATTATATTCTTTCGCACTCTATCTTTTTCTTAACTCACCTTCCTCTTTAGCAACTTGCTCCAACAATCTTTGTACTTGATGGGCCCTAAGCTCAAATAGCCTTCCTTGGGCATAAATCCTCAAGGTTCTTCGTGTTTCGTGCCTAAGCCCATCTACAAGATGGCATAGTTGTTCCCTTTACGAGTAACCATGGCCTAGGCAACGATGTAATAGTGCATAATATTAGCCCATGGAAGCATCCAAGGGTTTGTGTCCTCCTTGTTTCCATCCTTGGATTTTCTTTCGTAGGTTGGACACTCATGAGTATGTTTGATACTTATCATTGAATAGTTCTAACATGGTACTCCATCAACGAATGGATTCCGATTCTAAGGACCAGTACTAGCTTTTTGTTTCCTTGATCAGTGTCCATGGAAACAACTTGAGTTTTTTCCACTCATTTTATATGTTTTGCAAGGCACATGCATTGTGAAATGCTTGCAAATGATTTTGAGGGTTAGCGTTGTATCCCCCTTCAAATCATGGGATATTGTTCATGTCCAATCTTTTGACCCTACTATCTTTTTGGTGCCTTGTTGGGATTCTAACAGCATCAATTATATCTAGCATACTTTGGGTAGTGAGTAGGGGTTCATCATGATCGTACTTTCTATGGCATCTATGATGCCTATGTTGTTCCCTGCTCTCCCTCCTTTCATGATGAGTTTCTCTAGAATGACCTCGTCCCCTTTCTTGGCTACTTTGTCTATGATTCCTGTTTCAGTTATCATTATCCTTAGGGTATTTTTCCTTGTGACTACATCTGGATCCTAAAGGAGAGGGTGAAGGAGATGATGAAGGTGAAGAAAAAGGAGGACCGTCACCATGATGGTGCTTGCTTCCTTCTCTTCAGTGGTCACAACCTTGATCGTGGTTACGATTAGAATGTCCATCTTTGTCATGTGTTCGTGTTCCTTTTTTAGACTCTTTATGTCCATTGGTACCAAAATCTAGGTTATGGATAGTTGAGTGAAGATTCTGATACACCACCCCTTGACTAAAGTCAACGAGAGAAACATCATTATGTGGGAGAATTCCTAAGGCAAGTTCACCACCCTCATTTTCACCTATGAAATACAAGACATTCTAAGACAACTTCCCCTTCATGAATTCATGATGTCTCTCATGTTGTAGATCCCTTTGATGTTGTGCCTTCGTGGGTCAATACTCTCTCAAGTCATGATCATGCACAACGTACTCTACCTATAAGTGTTGCATACCAATTTGTGTGAGAGCCAAAGAAGCATGCCCGGGACTGAGCAAGTAGGAGGTAACACTATGTTACCTTCTAAATCATGCCAACATAGTTGTTCATCCTAGTGGAGGATAAAGGTAAAGTTTGGTATATACTCATCGGGATGAACATATACCACACAAAATTGTTGAGAGACTAGTGGATTATCATGTGTACTACACCTTCAATTGTTCCCTGTATTAGACCTAGGCAATGAAACACTCTCATAAGAAGAAGGAGACATAATTATCTATTCAGTGTGCAATACCTTTTGTTCACTAATTGTAAGATAACCAATCCTAAGGGTTCGTTCCAACAATGTGAGAATTTCCTAAGTTCCATCTAGCACACAAACAATAAAGTCCCCAACAATGGTGCCAATGATGAGCAACGAGGTATCCCTACACTCAACCATAAAAATACAAGCATCCACACAAGATTTAGTCAAATTCCAAGGACTAGGTGCTTATGTGCCTTTACAAAACCTAGGCAGGTTAGTCAATCGTTGTCTTCCCAAGCTTACTTGTATAGCGCGATTGTATGGTTAAGTAAACTTGAGGTATATGATTTTCATATATTTTTTGATGTTTTATGTCCTAGTGCTACAAAGGGAGAAGTGAACTAATTAAGTAACTAATTTAATTTAACTAATTGACTATGCCCTAACTAGTCCTAATACTAGCATCCATTCCCACTTGCCGTACACATTCTGAACCACTGCAGCACTACTAGGATTACCAAACGCTAATCGTTACTGGGTTACCAAGTGTTCCACGCATGCCCAAAGTGGTCGTACTGAGTGTGCTTACTTGGGAGAGTTAACAAGGTGAGAGAGAGAACATTAATTAACTAAGGAAAGCATTAAATAATTGTAAATAACATTAAATAAGCTATTCTGAATGCTGCAAGGTTTATCACAAATTTCGTCTTTATTTTTTGCCACAAGGTATGCTTAGGTACACAATGCTCGAATAAGGATCTATTTGCTTTATGACTCCTACTGCGGGCACTCAGAAATAATTCTAACTCTAAGAAGGGAAAAAGGCAAGAGTTCGGGTAAGGGACTAAGACTAATTAACTAACTATTGCCAAACCAAGTGCGCTTGCCTTTTATTTATAGGAAACAAGATAGGACCCGATATCGAATGTCCGATATTGCTTAGGAGGCTCTGATATCACGGATGCGCTATCGTGGCCCCAATATCACAGCTCATCACTCATTATGAGTTAAACCATATGCATTGAATTTACTAGCTAATGTGAGAAGACAATGATCACGAACTCTAACCAATTGCTTGCATAATCACATTACCTTGTCTATGGAATTTGACCAGGATCATTCGTGAATACTCATATCTCGTATGGTTGGGTGTTGGATACTCCACCACTTATCATATGACAACATAAAACCTACTACTATGTGCTTCCAACTACCACTACAATAAAAACCCTCTAATGCTTCACATTCTCCACAATGCTTACGAACATCGTAGCACTACACCAACATCTATCCATCTAATTACTATTAGATGTCAAATGTTCATGTGGGTTTCCATGTTCTACTCATAAAATCACCAAGTCTCCCTCCTCTATTAACATGAAACTTTCCTAACTAACTTGATAGTTCTTGTTGTAAGTATGAGACTTTATCACAAATCGACTTAACAACTCATCTAATCTTATCCTATCTTGACTTATGATATAATCATGTTTGTAGCCATTTAATCTCATCCTATGTTGACTCATAATATAATAATCTCTATGTTCATTTGGAAGCCAAGTCATAATTATCATCATCATCATCCAAGTTATAACTATCTAATAAAAATAAAAGAAGAGTTATTTCCAAGATAACAATAAATCATGTCAACTATGCCATATGTCATACAGTGCCCCAAAATTATCATTTTATCAATCAAAGATACTTGACTACACAATCTTATATGGTTAGAGCACATACGTTTAATAATAAAATAAGAATAGTAAAATAATTAGAACTATCAAATTAATCTAGACTACTATAATATTAAAGAAAAATAATAAAATAATACAAACTACACATGTCACACAATGCCACAATCTTTACTAACCATTATTAGCACTATTGACAAAGGTTGCCATAAGGTATGAGACATAGGTTCAAGTTACAATAATAATTTATGAGGATGCTTAGTTAAGGGATGTTATAGTTATTGATGTAAATAATTTATACAAAGAAATGATTAAATGGGGGAAGGCCATTAGTATGGAATGCTATCTAAAAGAAGTTGAATTTGGTTGTGTAAGTCGTTAGAAAAGGAATGGTGCATCAATAAATTTTTTATACTGATAAAAGATATCTAAACAATTT
>MNCI01024265.1:44328-82944 GCA_015680685.1 Gnetum montanum | reverse complement strand
TTTTGTTGGTGTTAATGAATGATGTCTTCTTTATCCTACATTATTTGGCCTTTTTATTGATGAACTTGAAGAGTGGATGCATAAAATTCCAACTCAATTTGTAATTAAAATTGGAAGCATTCTTATCAAGCTCTTACTCTATATAGATGATGTTACCTTAATTTTAAATTCAATGGAAGGATTACAACAAATGCTCCATACTCTTGATAACTTTTGTTGGCATTCAAGAATGAAAGTTCATGTCTAAAAAATAAAAATTATGATTGTTGGCACACTTAATAAGATTTATAATTTTACTATAGGCTATGAATATATGGACATAATTTCTCTTACAAATATCTTAGCATAGAATGCTCTTATAATTATAAATGAATTTTGAATCTAAATTAAAATTTTAACATTTTCATGTTAACTCATATTAATTAGCTTAGTTCAAGGTGAGGCATATGATCATGATATTGTTTAGCAATTAATAAAACTAATTCAAAATATGGAAATTAACTAATTTATCTAATAAATAAGGATCATGACATAGAGCTAGAGTGTTCATCTCACTAAGCAAGATTTTGAGAAGGTTGGTAGAATATTAAAGTAAAATTGGAGCTAACCTACAATTATAAATGTCCAATTCCTAGTTTGTTGTACACATCCTAAACTCACATACCCACTATTATGATTACCAAGCATTAAGCTACTAGGAAAATCGAGTAATAATATTGTTGGGATTACTAAGTGAATATGTGTTTACTCTAGAAACTGGTCGTGTCCATTTTGCCATAATTAAAATGCATGAAAATGTAAACATTAATCTAAATTACATTAGAAATTAAATGACAGAAAATTAAATTCATTTCCAAGTCAAATTACACAATAGAATGGAATCAATCTCGATCTTTATTGCTACTCATGGAATATAAGTACATTCCTCTTAAGTAAAAATGTCACAGAATTCACTCATAATTGCTACAAGGGTCAAGAAATAAATCTTATAAAGTTTGGCTACACTATGATTAACTATTTTCATAAATGTAGTAGGTGAATTGTATTTATATGTATTCATTGCAATTGCAATATTCCATCTATGATATAACATTCTAGTTACAATATTGCACTTGTGATAATGCAAATGCAATATCTCAACTGTCTAACTCAATTTTCATCAATCTCAAGACAATGGATATGCCTAAAGCTTTTCAATATATGATACTTCATCACTAACGATTCTTGCTAGTTGCAAATTATAGTATAATTTTATTACTTCATACTAATTCAATTTTACTTATTTTTATTTATTGTTTTCCTTAAAATCATTCTCAATCTAATTGTTACTCTTACATTGATTATGTATATGTATTTTGAAAAAATATTAAATGAGAGTTTTTTTAAATGTAAATTTAAGCTATTTAAGGAAAGAAAAAATATAGGGATTTTAATTTAGAGTGATGGTAACATGCTTGGTTCTCAAGTTGGAGGACATGGATTGGAGCTTGGGCACAACCATTTGAAGTGGTTAGGATTATGCTCATGTGCTGACCCTTATAAGACCTTGCTTAGCAGGATAAGTATTGAGGTTTTGGATGATGATAGAAGATAAAAATATGGATATGTATTTGTCATTGTTGTAATTAGTTTTCTAATGTTTCAACATATTAATATGTTAGATTTAGTGATTTAGGAATTGTCCTCTTGAAATAATACTAAAAATCAAAATCAATCGGAGCAATTGGAGAGAGATCTTATAGCTTGCCTTGTTACTCTTTGACCTATAGAAACTTGAAAATGCTCTTCCTTTCCAATGATATTCTATAATAGTTTGATTTGGGATTGAGGTTTAATTTGGTTACTTATCTTCAACTTCAATTACAATATAAGGTTTACGAAGCTCATGATTGATTTAAGGCTGCTCATATTCATCTTCCTTACATCCATGCATGCACTTATTTTCCACTACTATAACTAGTTGAGAATTGAATATGTAATATTAAGATGTTAATCTACTACAATGGTTATTTGGCATTATAACAAACTGGAACCTTATTTGAAAAACATCATGTTTGATATTAAAACCTCATTAAATGAATGACAAACCGTAAAGCTTCATTGGCTTGGTTTGAAATTTTGTGTTATGATATAAAATATTGTTTGTAATAGACAATGACATTATATATAAAAAATTTTTGAGTAACCAAAGAAATTCCCATTTCAAGTGCATTAAGCAAAACATGGAAGAAATCACAAAATAATTTTGCATAAAACATGGAAAGTTAGATATTAAAGCATCATTGACTCAATTTTACTGATGTTTGGGATCTTCTGAAGAATTTGTGCAACTAAAGAAAACCTTCTGCCCGTTGTTGTTGGAGTTAATAGGCTCTACACACACACAATGAAAGCTAAGGCAACGGTGGTCAAGGTCAGTGGTCAATGGTTGTTGGGCTAATTTTATTGCAACTTCAGCATAAGGTAAGGTAACCTACACACATAGAATGCTGCTAATGCCAATTTTGGTTATCATATTTAACATAACATGATGATCTATGATACATGCATATTCTCTCTCTGTTGCTACTATAAACCTCAAATCAATCAATGTGTTGTGCCCTCCCATTAGTGTTAAACCTATTTGCCAACCTTTAATGTTTCTCTCTTTCTCAACCATCCAAGAAAGACTATTTTGAGCAAACCTGCCCTCAATCAACTCTGTTACCAAATTTTCAAATAGCAAAACAAACTTTCTCCTTCACCGCTAGCCTACACTTTTGCAATGCAATATGACCAAATTGAAAGATGCATGAAATAGGGCAATTAGTGCATGTGTGCCATAAAAATAGGTTAAGGATAATATAGTGAAAATAAATGTTTTTTAAAAAACATAAGAATGTGAAATAAAATGAAATGAAGGTTTATTACATTCAAAGACTTATAGGATCTATTAGAAAAATATTACATTTTCATGAAAAATAAAGATAGACTCTACAAATTGACCAAGCACCAATAGAGGCATCAAAAACAAATCATATAAGCTTTTTGTTGCAATAGTATAATGCAATCTTAAATGGGTAGTCATAGCATAAGAAAGAAACACATGTAACTCATTTTCAAGGGCTCTTCATATGCACAACCTACAAATATGTTGTTCTCAAAGGAGTTGAATCCATCTTTCACTTTTAATTCTAAGATAAAAAATTAAGAAAAGCTTACTAATAGCATTCTGATACTTGATGGGAATAGAACCTAAGAGATAGTGAGCTTCTACATCTAGTTTATTAGATCGAATGTGGTGTAAATAAAATTGCCTCTTGCCTTCCATATTAGTTGATATCTATGTTAAAACCTTCTTCTTGACTAGTTAGCAAATATGCTTAGGATTTTGCTACACATCCTTCCAAGAGATATTCCATTTTCTCAACCATTGCATCATCCCAAGAGATATTATATTTTCTCAAGCATTGCATCTCATGAAAATACCAACTATGCTCTCGCACATACTTGAACACTACTTTAGAAAATTTGTCTTGCCTTGAGATATACAAGCTATGAGTGTATGTAATAAATTGACACAAGGCTTCTCTTCTAAAGTTGGGATGTTATTACAATGATGGACTTTTAAAATAAACTATATTATAAACATATAAAATATGAAAAAATTAGCTTTATTTATGTAGTCAAATCCCATATTGGAAGGAAAATGCTAAGATGATAATGATGATGATAATTGAAAAAAAAAAGATAAAAAAATACTAAAAAGGTGAAGCTTCAGCATAATATTATAGATTTCATTTAACCGTTCTAGTGATATCTTTGTAAGTTTTCATCCTTATAATCGATCCTATGAAACCTCCAAAAATAATTAGACCTTCCCTCTTTTAGAAGCTTCCACTCAAGTCTTCACTTCCTACTAAGGTTTTTTTTATTTAGAGATATAAATGCATTTGAGGTTATAGTTGAAGCATAAGCTATTGAATGATATCATCTTAAACTAACAAAGAATGAAAAATCCTTAAGAGTTAACTTTGTACTAATTTTTCAACATAAAAAAGAAAATTAGTTAAAGACCAAAGGGACAAAAGAAACTCTATGTATGAAGAAAAAATCCTTTAAGTAAAACTTCCTTGAACCTTAGCTTAAAATAAGGTAAATATGAGCTACACCAAGTAGGCGGATAAGTAAAAAAAGTAGTGGATGAATGAGACTTCCATGTTGTAAAAAGGACATATAGGATCATGAAAAAATTTATGAATCAAATACAATAAAAATATCCTTATTTGGAGTTTCTCCTATTTGTAGTGCTCTACTACTATTATACCCTAAAATTTTATTTTTAATATATATTTATTTTGGGGTCCAACACTAAAGGAAAACATGGCTTGTTGATGGATTGAAGGCTATTTTCCTTGAGAACATGGGCTAAATAAGTATGGAGATCCTATTGAGTTCTACGTTATCTTAACAATCACCATAGAACTACATGGTCCTAATTCCTTTATGAACCTCATCAAAAGGATATATAGGCTTGTTGGGGATGCTTTGCCTCTTTGGATCAAGCCTCCGCCCTTCTCTTTAATGTAGGGCTTAGGCTAGTTGCATTAGAGTAGGAATACATCTTAGCTCATTAAGAGATAGGTATCGTGTGTGTATGCTAATGTGGCTATGTGCATCTTGTTAGTATGGTTGTGTATTTGCTTGCTTATGGTGCACTTGATGTGCCTCTAACCATTAACTAATGGGTTAATATTCTTGTAGGTATTCTAAGCTTTGAAGCATATTCTATCTTGAGTTCATTCCCTCTCATTACTATTTCTAGAATCTCAGGTAATGCTAAATGGTGTTCTTAAAGTGCAACACTGTTACACTCCATACTAGAGTTGAAGGTTTGTGGTTCAACATTTGTAGTGGTTCATTGCCTAAGTTCATGGATAACCATGACATATAAGAAGAAGAGAAAAAAGAAATACCACTCTAACTAGGCTCTTATTAGCATTGGCCCTCATAACAACATGGATGAGCTTGTGTTTGATGAAGCACATGATGTAACCTCTAGACATGAAAACCTAAATGATGATGATGAGGTACCTATTAGGGAGCATGAATATTACTCTTTTGACAAGGTATAGGAGTTGTGGAGGTAACTCCTTGAAATTGACAATGTAATCCTTAGTTACTTTCCACTAGCAAAGCTGGTTAAAATGGACGATAACCTTTTGGAAAAGCTTAATGTCCTATATCTTTGGTTGTTAAGTACAATCTCTACAAAACCAATAATTTTATGCTTAAAATCAAGTGGAATGAATGGAGGATGTCATTAATGACATCTAAATCTCTATGGGTGATGTCTTACAAATGGTGGCATTCCTAGAGGCATAGGTGGATAAGCTCAAGGTGAGGAATGAGACATTGGAGGACCAATTGACTATTCAAGAAAAGGCAGTTACATTTGGTTCAAGGTGATCAACCCATAAGTTCCAAGCCAAAGAGCCAAAGATGTAGAAAGATGATCATGATGATAAACTTCTAAATGTCTTTATTTTGAAGATGAAATGCATCCTTGATATGAATAAATACCTAGAGGAAATGAAGCTCAGCATCACCTTCCAATTCCTAGGAGGAGTTGCTTAGACCTGGTGGCTTGGCATTGTCTAAGATATGAAGTGAGGGACTACTTAGAGATTAGTGGAGACATGGGATGACTTCAAAACTGCTTTAGTTACAAAATTTCCACCTAGGCACTTTCATTAATAAAGCATGGGTAGAGTTGAAAGAATTTTAGTAGATAGGAAAGTTGGAGGATTATCTTCAAACATATTAAGAAGTTGTCTTGAAAATTCTAGTGATGAATAATGAGGCTATGTTTTGTTTCTTTTTTAATGGCTTAAAACCCTGGGCCAAGCATGAGATCAAAATCCTCAAGATCTTGGAATACAAAAAAGCACTTGAATTAATGGCCAAACTAGTGGTCAACTCAAAGCCTCAAAATCAAAATAAAAATGGAGCTAATGCATCTCAAAATGAAAAAACGTATAATGATGGATCAAGCTTGTTTAGTGGAAGGAATTTTGGGGGTGAATTTTGGGGTCAGCATTCTACTATTACCCTTGGTTCTTAGGCTTCTTTCTAGGGTAATGGGAAGTGATGGGATCCCAAAGATTCTGACAAGTTTCAGGACAAGCATCCATGCTTTAGAGGATCCATGAATAATCCTCCTGGGCATCTTGGTATGCAGTGTTTCATCTATTCTAGAAACTACATAGCTTGAGATTACCCCCAAAACCCTAATTAATGACTAGTTGGAAGATATCTAAATGATGATCATCAGTTAAAAATTCTTGAATATCAACCATAACCTTGATTGCAGGTAACCAAGATGAATGAAAGTGGGTAAGAAATCAAGTCCCTTAGAGTGACTGAGTAGATTTCTTGGAGCTTGATAGCAATTTTGGAGTATATCTTGACAACATATTAGTGTACTCTTACTTGATGGAAGAGCACATTCAACATTTGCACTTAGTATTCATCAAATTGGCACACTTTCTACCTCAATAGTGTCCACCTCTTGTCAGATTCTATTCACCTCTTCACAATCATTGAAGCTGTGTTGGATAACCATTGGATTGATGCCATGGAGAAAGAGCTACATCAAATTAATAAAAACAACACTTGGAGCCTAGTTCCTCATCCGTTTGGTAATCCTGTTATCAATTTAAAATGGATATTTAAACTTAAGAGAAATCAATATGGTCAAATAGAAAAATTCAAAGCTTGCCTAGTTGCCAAAGGCTATATCTAACAGTAAGGTAGAGACTTTGATGATAACTTTGCTCCTATTTCATAGATGGAATCTGTGAGAATATTTCTTGCCATTACTACACAAGCTATCTACGTGGTTTATTAACTAGCTGTGGCTTCTGTATTTCTTAATGGAGTTCTTAATGAAGAAGTTTACATGGAACAACCACCATGCTTCATTGACGAAGGAAAACAAAATCATGTTTACAAGCTCCATAAAGCATTATATGGGCTCAAGAAAGCTCCACGTGCATGGTATGCACATATTCATGCATTTTTCATGCAAGAAGGCTTCACCAATCTTCAGTCCCAAACAACAATATACAAAAAGGTATCTAGAGATGATTTTATTTGTGTTTGTTTATATTTAGATGATTTAGTCTATTTTTCATCTACAATTGCATTAGGAAATAATTTTCTTAATGCCATGAAAAAGGAATTCAAAATGTCTAATTTAGGGAAGATGTCATATTTTTTGGATTTTAAGGTTATCCAAAGAACAAAATCAATTTCCATATGTCAGATGAAATTTGCCTCATCCTTAATTAAGAAATTTGACATGATTAATTGTAATCCTTCAGACATACCACTTTCCCTTCATACAAAACTTACCAACGATGACAAATCCCCATCTATCAACCCTTCACTATATAGATCCTTGGTTGATAGTTTAATGTATATCTCTAATACTCATCTAAATATCCAATATGATGTAAACTACCTTTCTCAGTTTAGATGATTAGATGTTTTGTAATAGAATTAGATAGATTTCATCTATTAATCTATTTTAAATAAGATGATATCCTATTCATGTAATTCTTATCTAGTCCATGTTTAGGACATTCCATATTAAGAAGATCCTTAAATATGATGATAAGGATCATCCCCGTGATTTCCGAGATTCATAATTATCTCTCCAAATCTATTCTTGGGAGATGAAGGCCTATATAATTTTAGAAGCACATATTCATTCATAATAGAACAAATAATAGAATAGAATACATACAAAAGTTAGAAAGTTCAACAAGAGTGTCCTTTTTCTAAGAAAGTTCTTTATTTTCTTTAAGCTTAGTTCGTGGATCCAGGGCCCTTTAGCCTATTCATCTATGTTGTTATTTGATCGTTGGTATCTAGATTCTAGCTTTGGATTTTGTTACTAATAATGAGGACATGGTTTCTTTTCATGCAATAGGGAATGAGTCCACAACATCCACCCATCCACAAAATCTATGGTTTTCCTTGTTTTCGAAATGTGTAGTCTCTTTTTCATTAATAAAACTATAACAAATTTGTGAATTTGGTAGTTTTTTGAATTGGAAAGGATTCAAAGGTTTGAATAGGGTGTAACTTCAAGAGATTCAGTATTCTTTGTGCCTTTTTGCTTACTTCGATGCATGTGTGTTTTCATGGATTTCTTACTATTCTGTGTCAACCAATAAAAGGAAGTTGAATAAGTATTTTCATGCTGTGGTTCTCATGTAAAAAATAAATAAATAATGGAAATTCAAAGCACACCCCTTAGAAAAAATAAATAGGCTACAAGAACTGGTTATGGGACTCGAAAGACATGTTACCCATGCCTGAAGGTCCCCTCTAACTAAGGCCCTTCCTCACTTCCTACTTCTCTTTTTGTCTCTAATACAGAATAGTGGTTGTTTTGTGGAAGTACTCTTGTGTCTCAGGGGGGGTGGACTAGTCTTAGAATGGTGATGCAAGGTTACTGAATGTGGTTGATTTTGGTCTGGACTAAGGATGAATCTTATTAAGTCATTTAATCATGAAATTCACAAGGGACTTCATGTAATATTAATCAATAACTTCATTCCACACTCTCTCTCTTTCATCCATCTATGCTTTCCATGTCTCACCAAACAACCAATTTCATGTTCTTGGTCGATGTCTTGGTTTAATATGTTAACATTCTTAGGTAGTTTCTTCCAAGTTTTTGTACTTAATCTTCTGTAACCATTAATCATCCACGAGGCCCACAGACTTCTCAATTTGAAGTTATGCAAGGGTAATAAAAGACTTGTGGCCACCTTGGGGAGGACCCACTTGCATATCTTTTGGTTGGGTTAGTTAAGTTCTTTATCCTTAGACATTCTTACAATCAAAGTCTTTTGTTTGCCCCATCAATGACATCCTAATGTGTGTACCTTCATAACATTCTTCAATGGAATCTTTTTATTGTCTTTGTTGTAAATTCTGTAATCCTCCTTAGGTATTTTATTATGTTTGAACTTTTTAAAAATTTTCTAATTGATTGCTTATCTATTCCACCATATTTTTTAGCCTTCCTGCTAACACTATTATCAAAATTCATCCATCACAATCACAACCTAGCCAAGTGTAACCACTAACAAGACAAGGTACTTAAAAGCTATATGTTACACATTAAACACTAAATCATGATTTTATTATGATTAGAATGGGAAGCATGGATGAAATGCATGGACTAGAAGTGGGACTATCCTCACAAAGGAAGCAATATCAGCAGCACCATGTGATGAGGACTCTTCATGATCATTGAATCTTCTTCCTCACTCTTCAGCTTCCAGAGGGTTAGATGTTAATTTTGTCTAGGGTGTTCTCTTCTCTTGTCATGAACATCCAATTTTGTAAAAGATTGTAATTTGTACACTTGGGCACTTAGGAGTCTATTTGTTCCATTTAAGTTAGTTTGTATGTTAGTAAATAATTCCATACCTTTTCTATATTTTGTATGGAACTTGTTCCTCCTCTTCTTCACTCAAGGATGAGTTTTCATTCAGTCATGGGGGTATGATGAATCATGTTTTGACTAGCTCTAATATTGGATATCCAATATCAGAGCCTCGATATCAAATACCCAATATCAGATCCCAAGATGCATTGTCGAATATCCAATATCATGGGATATATTTCAGCCTATAAATATAGCACTTGGGCTCACGATTTTCATGTAGTTTTTCATAGTTTTTGTCATAGCATAGTGAATCTCTTGTAGTTTGTTTTCTCTAAAGTTAGAATATTTTCTGAGTGCCTATAGTAGGAGTTTAAGTGTGTATAGATCTTTGTTCAAGCACTGATGTACCTAAGCACAATGGTGTGACAAGAATAAAAATGAACCCTTTTGATAATCCTTGCAGCACTGAGAATAGATTAATGTTTCCTTGAATGCATTTGATATTCATTCACTTTACTTTAATGCATTTCCATTAAGTAATTAATTTTCAATTATTAATGAACACAAGAACAACCACTTCAAGCATACATGTAGCACTTGGTGATCCAAAAACACTTAACATTTGGTAACATAGCAACGCTACAAGCGTTTGGGATGTGTCTGGAGAGTGGAAATGGATACTTATGTTAGGTTAGCTAGGTAGTAGGTTAATTAGATATTAAATTCCTATACCTTTTATTCTTGTTTTAGGTGATTAAACTTATAAAATATAAAATATAATAAAAATCATATACCTTAGTGATGAGAGCGGTTACTCTAGTAGTTATTTTAATTATTAGAGTGGTTACTCTAGCAGTTACTTTAGTAGTTATTCTAATTATTAGAGCGGTTACTCTAATTATTAGAGTAGTTGCTCCCAAGCTTATAAATATAGTGCCCAGGCACATAATTGGGAAGAAGTCTTTTACCAGTCAAGTAGCGAAACTCTTGTAGCCTGTTTGAAAGTTAGAGTATTTTCCAAGTGTCTGTAGTAAGAGGTCTAAGTGTGGACAGATCTTTATTTGAACATTGTGTACCTAACCATACCTTGTGTATGGCAATAAAGATGAGCTCTTTGATTCATCCATGTAGCACTTGAGATTTATTTTTTTACGCATTTATCTTATTTTATTTTCTTATGCATTTATTTTATTTTATGCACTTTACATTTCTGTTATTAGCACAATAATTCATTTTGATCAATTAAGCAAATCATTAAATTACACAAGCACGACCACTTCAAGCATGCGTGTAATGCTTGGTAACTTAGTAACAATTAGCGTTTGGTAATCCCAGCAGTGTTGCACTGGTTCAGGATGTGTACAACAAGTGGGAACGAATGCTGGTGTTAGGATTAGTTAGAACTTAGTTAATGAGTAGTTAAGTTAAATAACTCACTTAGTTACCTTTGTGCTTCCCTACTAGCATAGGACATAAATGTTGCGAATGAAAACATCAGTGGTTGGAAACACCAAGAGGTTGTCAGGAGAACAGTTTAACCCCTAATCCATGCAAGGGTCGTGCTAGATAAAATAGAAGCAAGGCACCCTGAACAGTCTAGTCGATCAGATAGGGACTTAATCAGTGTAACTTAACCTTACATGAACGTTGTTTCAATTGCAAGATACACAAGGTAATACTGATAATCAATAAATGTAGGAATAAAGAAAATAATGCCAAACAGTGATAACAATAAAGAGATAATAGAATGAACTAGGGTAAGGAAATGCACCACTACAAAGTTGTGGGTTTGATTATTTGCCTTGTTTGAAAATGTATAACAAGTTGTACAATGCTAGAGGCGCATAGAGAGTTCAAGGATGACCAGAACACTCAAAATACCTCAACTATGCCTTTGAATGCAAACTTAAAAGTCAACAGTGTAGAGATGCCAACTCTTTGGATGATAAATGGCAACCATAAGAGCTAACTAGTGTAAAATGCCAACAAGCCAACCACTCTGAAAGTGCTAATGCCAAAAATGCCAACCCAAAATTGCCAATGCAAAAAATTGCCAACCCTTTGAGCATTGTTTTTTGGGGTATTTATAGGGCTAGGAGCAGGTAAGAAATGAGGCTTGGATGCCACATGTCTTGGACCCACAAGATGTTATGTGCTCGTACTGCGTAGATGTGTAAAACCAGTTGTGAAATCAGGTGTGCCAACAATGATGGCAAGAAATGAAGCACATTAAAGTAGCATAGCCGCTTGCTATGCTGTGCTACAATATGTAGCGTAGCACATCAACGTAGCATAGCATAGCATAGCCACTGGTTTAAATAGAAAACTTGCTTGGAGTCACTTGATTTTGCTGAAAGTCTTGATGCACGCCAGGCTAAACTTTGGAGCATTTCATTGATTTGCATCTTTGCTACGCTATGCTACACTACATAGCGTAGTGGCTAGTGTAACTTGCATTTTGTCAAAATTGTAGGGTTTTATGTGAAAACTTTGCTTATGGCTCGAAGACTAACTGTGGCAGGGTGGCTTTGGAAACCACAATGTTGTTGGATGCAGTTCTTTTGCCAAGACAGCTTGGCTAAGGAGTCTTTGCATGTTTCACCCCTTGCTATGTTGTGCTACGCTATGTAGTGTAGCATAGCGTAGCACCCTACATCAGAAGAATTCTAACTTTACCTTATGTGAACATCTTGCTAAAACTTGCATTCGAGCACTTAATTGATTTTTCAAAGGCTTGCTACACTATGCGGCCTAGTGTAGCATAGCAAACTTCTCCACTAGAAAACTTGCCAAACTATTTTGCTCATCCTAAGCACTATCAACAACTCCTAGCACAATTTCTATGTAGACTAACAGCTAGGTGAATTTTCCAGGTGGGCAGGTTGGAGAGTCCATCAAGCCTATTAGATCTGGGAGTAGAAAACTTACCAGACTGGATAGTCTAACCTCAATGTCTACACTTTTTGGCCAAATTGTCATGACGCTGCACTTGTGAAAGTCTTTGCCTGAACTCCAAGACCCTGGTGAAGCAAGAGGGTCTCGAAATTTTATGGTGTTTCAATGGTCCCTCTTTGTCGACATCTAGAGGATGGGTCGAGAGACACCGACAAAGAATATGAAACATCATGGAAGATAAGATGCTAACATCACTCCTCAGTAATTGTCAAGATGTTTCTTAGTTACACTTGAGAGTGCCAGGATATCATGCAAGGAAGAGGGAAAGGGTGCAGCTTCGAAAATAGTTTCGGGAAGGGAAAGAAGTAGCAATGTGGTCCCTTGTTGGAGTGCTTGTGAGGGAGTCAATATGCATGGGCATCTTTTCCTTTTCAGGCTTTTGACATCTCGTTGGAATGCTTAGAGATGGTCATTGTGAAATAGCTGATGTGCCATTTGTTTTGGGTACACAATTTTTTTTGGGTGAGCTTTTGCTCTTCTACACTTTTCTTTTGCTATTTTTCCATTTTCATCTACAAACAGCCTTGTTGTAGGATAGGTGTTTCCTCCCCAGGATGAGTTGCGTTACATCCACGTGGGGCTTTAACCTGCCTACAAATGCTTCCCATGCAATGAGTTGCATTACGCGCGTCATGGACTTTGCGGTTGAGTATATCGAAGGGCTTTACAGGCATCGGGAAAAATTTGTAAAAGAGGTGTGAGAAGGGGAATTACAGGTGTAATAAATGAGGTAAAGAAAGTTAAGGGGGAGGACAAGATATGCACTCCCAAGTAGCCAAGCTAGTCAGGACGACCACCTTGGAACGATGTAGTGTTCTGACGCCTTAGCTAAATGCACCTTTGACACACGCCTCTTCAGCATGTACCCTGCAAACACAATAGAGAGCAAACTAGAAGAAATAACCATCAAGAAAAATGAAGGCAAAGGTCTTGCAAGCTTTGGACACTTTTGGAGCAATGGACATTGTTGCTAAGGCATGCGACATCCAAACCAAAAAGGCAAGTAGAGGTTCTAGCAGCATCAGTGTGTAGGAGTTGGCACTGAGGAGGCAGGGAATTGTGGTGATGTGAGTGCTCAGGAGTCCCCGCCCAAGCCAAATATTATGTAGTGCAACTGTAAGTGGAGAGGCTTACCAGCTGAATGTCTATTGAGCTCGAACAATGGCAGGGGCTGGAGGCTAGCAACTTTGTGTCTAGGCCACAATAGTGATGGGACTCCAGCAGTAGGCACTGACCATGGAAGCTACTGCCAGGGTGACGGGCTGTGCTAGCGGTAGCTCCAGAAGGTCAGCAAGATGTCAGACGACATCTCCAGAGGATCAGCAAAATGCTAGGGGCAATGGTGTTGTACATATTCTTGAGGGTGTTTTCTTAGCATCGTGAACTACATTATAGAACTGCAATGTCTCACCCCATGTCGGCACTATGCACACTCGCTTGTTTGAATGGTCATGGATGCACGCTATGTACGTTGTGCTGTGAACCCAGTTTAAGGTCCTAGTAGACCATGGTGTGCTAGTTTAAGATCCCAGCTGACCATGGTATGCTGGTTTAAGGTCCTAGCAGACTATTGTGCTAGTTTAAGATCCCAGCAGATCATTGTGCTAGTTTATCGTCATAGCGGATGGTGGATGTGCTAGTTTAAGGTCCTAGCAGACTGTTGTGCTAGTTTATCATCATAGTGGATAGTGGATGGGCCAGTTTAAAGTCATAGCAGACTGTCTGTACTAGTTTAATGTCATAGCAAATGTGCTTTGCCAGTTTTATGTCATGGAGGACATGCCAGTTTATAGTCATAGTGGACTATCTGTGCCAGTTTATAGTCATAACAGATTGCCTTTGCCATTTTTACATCGTAGTGGACAAGCTTTGCCAATTTTATGTCGTAGCGGACATTCTTTGCTTGTTTTACATTGTAGCAGATGTGCTTTGCTTACCTTGCTCATGCATCAAATGTAGTATGGCTTGAGATACGAGTGATTCACAGGGTTTGCGAACTCCTTTCCATCCATGTCTGCCAGCTTGAACGCCCCATTCCCATAGGCTTTTATGACCATGAATGGACCTTCCCAGTTTGCTGAGAACTTGTTCACATGTTCACGGTCAGCCTTGAGAACGAGGTCTTTCTTTTTTTACCAACCATTGATGTGGGCTTGCATGATGCTTCTGCTTTTGCCTATCTTGATAGCGCTCGATGTGACTGAGTGTCTATGCACGCTCCTCCTCTATGGAGTCGAGGTAGATGATCCTTGACTAGTTGTTCTGGGCTTCACTCACGACATTTGACAGGATCATTCGAAGTGACGGTACCTAAAACTCAAGAGGTAACACCACTTCAGATCCGTAAACAAGGCTGTAAGGTGTCTTACTTGTCGCTGTCCTACATGTCGTCCTGTAAGCCCATAGCACATAGAGGATTTGCTCATGCCATTGCCTCTTGGTGTTGTTAATAATTTTCTTAAACAAGTTGATGATGGCTTTGTTCATAGCTTTTGCCTGTCCATTCGCTTGTGGGTATTATGGTGAGGAGAATGATTACCTAAAGCCAAGGTTGTTGCAAAAGGTTTTGGTTTCTGCATTACTAAACTACGGCCCATTGTCTATCACAATGGTCATGGGAAGCCCAAACCTTGTCACAATGTTATCTAATATAAAGTGGCAAACCTGTTGAGATGTAGTCTTCCTAAGGGGAATAGCCTCCACCCACTTTGTAAAGTACTTAGTGGTGGTGATGATGAAGCTATGCCCTACGGAAGACTTAGGTGTAATAGGTCCTACAATGTCTAGTCCCCATCGTTGGAATGGCCACGTGATCTATGTTGGGTGTAATTCTGTACATGAAATGTGTATGAGATTTGTGTATCGTTGGCATGTATCACAAGTCTTGACTTTGGCCAAGCAATCGTGCTCCATGTGAGGCCAGTAGTACCCTAGGCATCTGATTTTTACCACCATGGTCCTAGGCGCTATGTGTCCACAACACAATCCCTCCTATACCTCATTAATGAGCTTCTGCACTTGCTCCTCATTTACGCATGCTAGCAATATCCCATCAAAGGAGCGTTTGCACAAGGTATTGTCTCCCATGAGTACATATTGCTGAGCATGTTTGCGGATCACATCCCTCTGGGCAGATGTCAATCTACATGGGGGCTCATCATGTTACAGATAGGCTTTAATGTGGCATACCACTCCTGGGTATCCGTAGCACTTACAGAGGCTACGTGTACCACTTGAGTGATAGGCTCCGTACACTTGGTTATCGAAGCAGGTAAACTTGCGAACAGATTTGGTGGCACATTTAATACTAGGGTGGCCAAGGCATATGCTATAGTGTTTTCATTACATGGCACATGTTGAACGTCCGTTGTTGTAAATTGTTTAAGAAAACTTTTGGCTAGGTCGCAATAGGGCTGCAAGTGAGGAGCTTTGCAGGCATAGACCTTAGTGATTTGATTCACAATAAGTTGTAAGTCACTGCAAATCACCAAGTGTTGAATTTTTAGTGCTTGGTCTGCTAAGAGGCCCCTGAGGAGTCCTTCGTACTCTGCCATGTTGTTTGTACAAAGGAACATGAACCGATAAGCAAATGGCTAAATGTCCCCAGAGGGAAACGTAATGATGGCCACTATGCTACCACCACATGTAGTCGAGGCACCGTCGAAGTGTAGAGTAGCTTCATGATGGGATGGGACAGCGTTGATGGTGCTAACGTGCTCATCAGGGAATTTGGGTTCTATGGTTACCCAATCATTGACGAGTAAGGTCGTAAGTTACGTAGCTATAGCTTGACCTTTCGTCAATGATTGGCTCACATAATGCAAATCAAATTCCGTGGTTATGGCTTTCTACCGAGTTTTCGTACTGCTTTCGTATAGATTTTTCGTGATAGCCTAGACTATATTGCTTTTTCAAATGATGTTAACTTTGCTATGAAATAGATAATGCCTCTACTTTTTTAATGCAAACACTAGGATGAGGCAATTTCTCTCCACCTCATTATACTTCGCCTCATATGCTATCAAGGCATGACTTAGATAATACACTGGAATCTCAGAGCCGTCTTCTTGTTTCTAACATAACAGTGCCACGATAGATGTGTCCAAGGTGGCAAGGTAGATATAGAAAGACTTATCCCTCTACGATGGATAAATAGTCAGGAGATGTAAAAGCTCTTTCTTCAGATCATCGAAGGCTTGTTGGCATTGTGTTATCCATTCGAAGTTAACCCCTTTCTTTAGTAAGTGTTGCATGGGATGTAACCTGTTGGTCAACTTTGCTATAAACCTTCAAATGAACTATACCCTACCTTACAACCCGTGCAATTCTTTAAGATTTGTAGGGGGTGCTAGATTAATGATGGCCTTAAATTTGTTAGGGTCCATTCGTATTCCAGCCTCTGATACTACAAACCCTAACATGCATCTGGTTCTTACCCTGAAGACACATTTTCTAGGTTGAGGTGTAAGTCATGCATCTGGCAACATTTGAGGACTACACCTAAATTGTTGGGATGATCAGCAGCCTCTTTAGATTTGACTGCTATGTCATCCACGTAGTCGTTTAGCATTTCTAGGATGTAGTCACTAAAGATGTATGTCATGGCTCTTTGGTAGGTTGCTCCAATGTTCTTGAGCCCAAAAGGCATCATAGTGTAACAGAAAGTACCCCATGGAGTCATGAAAGTTGTTGTTAACTAATGCTCTAGGTTGATACGAATTTGGTTATAGTTGGAGAAACTGTCCATGAAGGATAATAGAGCGTGACCAACCGTAGTGTCAATGAGTTGATCAATACTCGGAAATGGGAAGTCATCCTTGATCATTGCTTTGTTCAGATCTTGGAAGTCTATATAGATTCGTATACCTCCCGTTTTCTTAGAAACTACAACGATGTTTGACACCCATTCCAAGTAATCAACTGCCCAAATGAAACCATCTTGATACAGCTTAGTGATTTCATCACGTACAGCTAATGCGATCTTTGGTTTAACCTTGTGGGCCTTTTGTTTGATTACCTTCATTCATGGATCTAAGACAATGTTATGTTGTATCAGCCTCAGGTCTAAGCCCGGGATGTCGTTATGCGACCACGTGAATACCTTGATGTTATCCTGCAAGATCTTGGCTACATCTTTATGAATTTGTGAACCTAGGAGGAAGCTAAGTTTTAAAATTTTTATTTTCTCCCTGGATGTAGTCATAGGTGTTTCAATGAGAGGGTCCTCAGTTACATCCCCGACCTCTAAATCTAAGGCTTGGACCAGATGTTTAGGCCAGTTCGTGGATGTTTCTAAGGACACTATAGTGCTATCTGTGAATAATTCCCAGTCTATTGAATCTAGGTCTAGTTGTCTTGTGAGCTCGCCATGTGGACCTGTCAAGGCTAAAGGTGAAGAAAGATCGTGATGCATTGCCATTCTTGCTCAACCTGCCACAATGAGATAAATGCCAAGTTAAGTGATACATATTTGTAGCAACAACGCACAGTAAATATTTACAAAGAAATAATGAAATATAAATAGTTGAAATAATTGTAAACTATGATATAAAATTTGCAATATGCTAGTTTAAGGTCGTAGCAGACCACCTGAATGCAAAAAATACAAAATTGCTAGTTTAAGGTCTTTGCGGACTACTAACAGGTTATGTTTATGCAAAGGTAAGAAGTATTAGTTTAAGGTCTTTGCGGACTGCTAACTTGGTTAAAACTGTGAGTTAAAACTGCTAGTTTAAGGTCTTTGTGGACCACTAACAAGCTATTCTTGCGAAGGTAAATGACTAGTTTAAGGTGGGTCAAGGCTTTTGGTCGGGCCCACCTGTTATGATGCAAAAAATGCTGCTACACTATGGTAGGAGTGCTACGTTGTACGGAACATTCCACATTAATCGGGGTGAGAAAATAGCAAGTTCTTTTTTCACTGTGTCGACTATAAATAGGGGTTTACCCTTGGTAAACTCATCATTTTCACAGTAAGAGTGTAGAGCCTACATCCAGAGCGTAGAGCGGTTGGATTGGCAAAGAGTAAGGTGATTTAGCGTAGTGACTAAGAAAGAATCTGCAACCGAGACGATGGCACCCAAGAGATGCAAACACATAGTGCTCGCCAAGGTGGACAAGGTGAAGGGCATCCAGGGACGTCTATCATAAGCGTGCATCGCAGTATGAGAGGAGACTCCGTCGGCCCAATAAGTTGCTACACTACCTTTATTTTCTTATGCCATCGTTGTTGTTTCTGCTTTCTTTTTCTTTCTATTTTTATTTTGAAATGCCTGAATATAATTGCTACCACTTGTACAACACGTTGTTCATTACTCATCACATGGGAACCTATTTTTAGAACCCACCAGGAACTATTTACTATGTCGGCAGGTGAGTTCTATAAACATATTCTACTACATTATGCAATGCATGCTACGCTAGGTAAAAAAAGTTAACAGTGTATGTTCTTTTCTTGTTCCCAGGTTTTACATCAACAAGAGTGGGATTCATGGTGACACTAATGCCTTAGCCTTTTCATAGATGGCACTGCAGGAGTTTTCCTCTGCTGAGAATATGTGCACTGGCATGGTAGGCTAATGTGGGGGTGAATACAAAACCTATCCAACCCAGTACTTCCAGTTTTACAATAGGTGTAAGGATTTTGGTTGGTTGGATGGGGATTAGGCATCCCTTAAGCTGATCACCATTGAAGACGTGTCGGTGGATCTTCCACCGTTTCCGTTGCTATTCAAACTTGGTACACTAAACCATGAGTTGTTTGCATGTTTGAGTGGTGTTTCTATTTTTCTGTTGTTATTTTGCTTTGTCTAATTTTTTTCTTTTTCCTTTTGTAAACTGCTATAGTGGTGAAGAAATCCTAGGAGGTGACGGTGATCACCTCTGGGCATAACGAGGCTAACATTTATTTCAAGTACAGGGACGTAGACGAGACCCAATGCTGGCTTTGCAATGGGGCCTTGAAATCACTCACCAGCAACCTTCAGGACACTGGGCTTATGGAATTGTTCTTGGCCATGAACCCAAAAGCCCCTATTGCTGAGATGCTTGCCCTAGCTAACTCCTTTTCTGAAAGAGTAGATCGCTTCCGCACACATGTGCATGGTGTGCTGGTGGTCCTTGAGATTAACGACCAGCTATTCGTAGATCTCTTCGATGTCCCTTATGATGGTTTCCATGTAGAAGAAAAGACCAAAAAGGAGGCGAACCATCAAGGGGACATTGAGGAGTGGCTAGGGGCAATGAAAGGATGAAAGGGGATCCCCATTGAAGCAGCTATGTTTTAAGTGGCCAAAACGGTTTACCCCATCTTCTATGCCCGAGCTTTTCCTAAGCTACTTTCCCAAGGCAAGATCATTGGGATTGAGAAAGTTTGGGAAATGAGGGAGGTCATGGAAGAGGGGGCCCATTACAACTAGACCAAACATCTTTGCAAAGGTCTGTAAGCTGAAATGGTCAAGCTTCATAAGAAGCTTGAATCCTGTTTCACTGTGCATCATGCCTTCTTCGTAGCTTACTTGCGGCGATTCACGAAATTCTTGGTAGTCCATGAGAATGGAGTCTAGGTGATGCAAAATTGTAACTAGATTTCCAAACCATGGATTTGCCAATTCTTTCACACCACTCGAGCCCAAGATCCCCTAGAAGCTATTGGGGAGTCGTTTTCAATGACGACTAGGGATCGGGTGGCTTGCAACTTCCATGGCTAGGACAACGTAGGAGAGGCGCCCCCTACTACTATGGGTAGCATATCATAGGAGAAACACCTCATCATGGAGATAGTGTCCACTAAGTTGCAACAACAAATATCTCATTCGGTTGCAGAGCCTTCCAGTACTGACGAAGAAGGGGGGCAGAAACTATGGTTTAAGTTATGCAGGATACAGCCTCCTATCGGTAAATGCCTTTCTCTTTTTTATTTGTTTCTTCACTTATTTGGTTAATTCTTGCTACACTGTGCTATGCTAGGTAGTGTAGCACAACATAGCATTTTTCTTAAGTTAATCTGCATTTGCCTAATGTGAACACACTTTGCTACCAGAGGAAGAAGAAGAAGAAGAAGGCGGAGAAGAGGTGCTGGCCCCTGAAATAGGGGTGACTAATAAAGATGCGGGGGCCCTGACCATGGAGGAAAGGGCCTTGGTCAAGAGAGAAGGAGCTTTTGCCACAAAGGAAGGGGCTCCCGTCGATGAGGAAAATGCTTCTATTGACAAGGAGGACTCCCTTGTTCATGAGGAGGATGCTAGCGCCACAAAGAGAAGGGTCCCAGCGAATAAAGAAGAGGCCCTTGTTAGTCGGGAAGGAACCTCTGCCGACGATCACTTTGCTTAATGTAGTTCAGTGCTGGAGGAGCAGATGGACATGGAGAGTGCTTCCATGGTGTTAAGCCAATAAGAAGGAGGGGAGCTACAACAAGATGCTGGTGAGTTTGACTGCATATTTGACAATATGTCAATGGGTGATCCCCCTGCTATCACCCCTGAGGGTTTGCTGGGTAGGAGCCTTTACATTGTCATTCGCATTGCTCATCAGCTTTATTGTAGTCCTATAGGTTATACCTGACACATTTTTGTTACATAGCAGACACCACAATTAATACCGTAGGCCCTTCTTTGATCTGCCTGCGATCATGGGTTGAGACCCCTAATAAGTTTGCATTCATGTAGGGGGTGGTCAATGACATGATCAGCTGTCTCAAGAGGATTGATCCGAAAGTGGATAAGTGAAGTAGCTATGCTAGACTCTTTAAGTTGCTATGCTAGGCCTTTTGGGTTGCTAAATTTTGCTACGCTATCGTGACTAATGCATTTTTATGTACAGTCGACAATCTCTCACCTCAAGTGGGACCCGAAATAAACAGTCAAGGTCAACATTGTGCCTGCATTCCTGCCGAAAGTGACCCAGGTGCCTCGTTGCATATATAACGAGGCTAGCGAATGTGTGTTGTACTTGGCACGCTCACTATGGGAGTGCAGGTGTGTAAACGAGGACCTATGGAAACAGGTCCAAAATCTTGAGAAGGAGAAAGCCAACTTGACTGCTACGATGGGAGACTTCCGCTCTAGAAATGAGTTTCTTTTGGCCTATGATACCAACGATGGTAGTTGACGCATGACCGTCATTGATTATGCAAGATATTGGATGGCTGTGTAGTGCAACAATGAGGCGACACGTGAAATAATTGAGCAGCGAATGCAGATGGACTTGTTGGCCCAGAAGAACCAGGATTGGAAAGATTATAGCACAAGAGTTTATGAGTGGGGGCAGTCCCAGAAGAACCACAAGCATATGTATAAACTAGAATGTGCCACCTACCATAAACAATACTGGGATGCTTCAGTTAAGTTTATACTCATGAAGTATTCCTAGATTCCATTGGCACTTTTGGGGCATACGACAAGTTCATGCAACAAGTAACGATCACTGAATCCCCTGAACGAGAAGTGAGTTTCCCTACGGGTGGGACCGCCACTACCTCCTTTTCTCCAGGGCCACCGAGATGGATGGCTATTGAAAAGGAGAAAGTTGTAGTAGACGCTGACTTGGGAAATAGGTACTGGGTAGACATTACAGAGGAGGAAGTTTGGCAACACCTTGGGACCGACCTAGATCGCATACCCCCCGAGGTAGACGCAGGGCCATCTGGGGTTAGTCACTTTTTGTGATGCAACTACTCATTTCATTCTAACTTTTACTGTGACTCTAGCTGACTACTTCATTTTCTATGATACAGATTCCAGATGAAGAAGCAAGGCCCTATGAGGGCGGGAACAATGATGCAGATGAAGATGATGTGGAGGAAGATGATGTATGACTGTAAGGGATCTTATTTTTTGTATTTTTTTACAAGAATATTGAAAAAATTATTTAATTGAAACTTTGAATTGAAAATGAATTATGAAAAGATTTGTTTTAGCTTGCGTATTGCCTATGTGATCAGTTTTTATCGTTTTTTGTCGTCTTAGTTTTAGGCAATTTCGGGCTGTCGGTAGTTTTAGGCCATTTCAAGCCATCGTGTAAATGCGGGGTAAAGAATTTTGCTAGTTTTAAGCCTTAGCGGGTTGGGACATAATGTAGATGAAGAATTTTGCTAGTTTTAGGCCTTAGCGGACTGTAATGTAATGTGAACGAAGTGTTTGGCCAGTTTTAGGCCTTAGCAGGTTGGGACATAATGTAGATGAAAACTTTTGCCAGTTTTAGGCCTTAGCGGGTTGTAATGTAATGTGAACGAAGTGTTTTGCCAGTTTTAGGCCTTAGTGGGCTGTATGTAGTTTTAGGCCATTTTGGGCCATGGCAATGATAGTAAAGAAAAATTTTGCCAGTTTTAGGCCTTAGCAGGCCATCTATAGTTTTAGGCCATTTTGGGCCATGGGACGATGGTAAAAAATTTCGCCAATTTTAGGCCTTAGTGGGCCATGGGGTAACACAAATGGAAGACATGTAATCATGTTTTAAACAAAGTTAGACACCTAGCGTAGATGAATGGATGTGAAGCAAACAAGCAAGAAATGTACAATGGATGTTAACAGAGTAGGAAGCAGTGGATTTGCTATGCTATACGTAACTGCTTCCTAACCCATCGTGGATTTGGTGAGACATAAGGCTGAGAAGCTTTACTACGGCATTCATCTACATCATTGTCTTTTGCTTGGAAAGGCCCACGCATTTTCGTTTTCTGAGCTAGTGGGTTGGGCCAGCTCTTTTGTTAAACAATTAGTGCTGATGGAGACAGGCGCCTCGTTCTCGAAGGTTATGACCTCTGAACCCTATTCCATATCTACGTTGTTTATTGCTTGTGTTGCCACCTCATCACCATGGATCACCACCTCCCATCTTGCATAGGGTAGATGGATTTCCTGATGTATGGATGAAGAGACGACCCTAAGTTGGGCTAACCATGACCTCCCCAGGATCAGGTTAAACCCGGGCATCTCTTCCACCATGATAAACATTACATTTGTGGGGAACTAGTACCCTGTGACAAAGTCATTGTGAATAGTGCCTTTTACCACGACTCGTGCCCCGTTGAATGACTTCAAGAATGACATTGTCGTGGGTTTGATTTGGTCTACCAAACCCAGTTTATCCACAATGGGGAATGGGATGATGCTCGTAGCAACCCCGTCATCAATGTGTACTCTTCAGATCTTATGTTGACCGACCTGAATTGTGATGAATAGAGGCATTGTAGTCACCTCACCCTTTTCAGGGTCTTCCCTAATGGAATCGTCACAGAATGTCAATTAGGATGGTTGCGGTTTTGTAGGCATAGAAAGAAGCATAACCAAGTGAATTGCTTTCTCTTCTATTGGCATGTTCTCATCAACTGGTATTACCGTTAACATGCGAACCAGAGCCTCACGGTGTGCAGTGGAAGTCATTATTAGGTCATATAGGCTCAACATTATGTTCTTTTGTTTTAGAGCCTACTTGACCTAAGTAAGAGCATTAAAGAGGTCTCGTCCACATTCCTATTGCTTGCTATCCTTCTCCTCTTCCATTCATCCTAGGAGACGAATTTCCTGAGGAGGAATAGTTTCGAGCTTGGGATCCAACCCTTTCGGGCGAGGTGGCTATGACCGTGAGCATGTAGCAGTGTTAAGCTTTGGTGACAAGGACATAGATGCAGAGGATGAGGGGATAGGCATGGAAGGACCTGGGACGGTACCTTCCATTGTCGCCTCACCTATTGAGCGCTCTTCTCATTTCCATGGACGCAAAGGCTATGGTGTCATCTTATGCAAGGCTAGGGTGATTGAATGGCTTGGCCCCTTGATGATGAATGGTGCTTTCGGTGTTAATTCGGGTGGTAGTGCAATCTTGTTTGTAGAAGATGCAGGGGTGGATGTCGGAGTGGGGACCCTTAGGACAAACGATTGCTATGGGGTTTTTTTAGCCGCTGCTAGTGTTGGTGCACTACGCTGAGGCATGCAAAAAACAAATGACTGCTGAGGCAGTTTGGGATTACTATCCATGTCGATAGTGTTGATAATGTAACTGGCGTTGTTGGCGTTAAGTGGGTCTATGTAAACATGCATAGATTGATTCTTGGGATGCATGGGGTTGCTTTTGTCTAGAACTAGCTTCCCTTGATTAATCATTCTTTGAATGTCATCGTTTAATGCCAAACAGTAATTTGTGTCATGACCACACAGTTGGTGGTAGTCACAGAACCACTCCAGCCTGAAATTCTTAGGGACTAGCGGCTCATTGGGCAAAGCCAAGCAGGGGTTCCTAAGGAGCTCATAGTACTATTGATGCCTTTTGGCTGCCTCCTCTAACATCTACTTTTGTTAGATATACCTTGCCCCCAGTAATTGCTTTAGTAGTTTTGAAGGTTTAACAGGTAGCAGGGTGTATTTAAAGCGATCTTTACACTCGAAATTAGGCTTAGGCGGAGTGTATGCTTTGAGTGCCGACATGGAGGGTTGAGCAACATTGCCTGGGTTACGTGCAGGGTTAGTTAGCACAGTGGTCACCATCTTGTTTTTCTTGTTGGACTTAGCTTCGTTTGCCACAGTGGCCATTATGGCTATTGTAGCCTTGCCCTTATCTTTTTCCCTCTTGATAAACGTGCTCTTGTATACAACATAGGCCTGATCTTTGCTTGCCTTGGCCACGTCTTCTATGCTCTTGGTCAAGGAAAAAGCCTGACTAAGAGTTCTTGGAGCGAGATAATATAGTTTGGACTTAATGAAGTCGTTCACTACACCCTTAAAGATGGCTAGCAGATGGGCCTCCGCGATAGGCTCGCGGATCTCATTAAGGATGACACTCCACCACTGTATGAATTTTTGGACTGGTTCCAAGGGATCTTGCTTCACGCTCATTAACTGATGTAGCGTAACTTCTGGTCTCAAGTTATACTTGAAACGAGTTACGAATTGGGTCAACAGCTCCTCTAGGGTTGAGATAGAAGAGCGTGGAAGCACGCGATACCAGTCCAAAGCCTTGCCCATCAAAGACATAACAAAGATGCGGATGATTGTGTGTGGCCATTGTTGCAAAAGAAGGGACTTAGATCTAAATGTAACAAGATGCACATTGGGATCACCCTCCCCATTATATTTTGTGAAGTGGGGGAGTGGCATCCCAGGGGGTAATGTTAGCATAGGGACTGTTGGGCTGATGGGATCGTCATGGTAGAAATCCATGACCTGCACTGTATTAGAACCAGCAGCTTTGAGGCGTCGAACCTCTTCGGTAAGAGTCTGGATAAGTTGAAATGCTTGATCCAGACCCAGGGGCAACGTAGATAGTTGGGGAGTTGCAGGGGCAGCTACCATTGGTGGCATGGTAGGGGCAGCAACCTAGCTCATAGGTGGTGCCATTGGGGCAACCCCTATGAAAGGTGTTGCTTGTGGTGTCCACCACCCAGTGGGTGGTGCTGTTGGAGCAGCGGCCACTAATGATTCTACGGGGTTGGTTGTTCGTGTGATCAGTGGGGCAGACTAGGGTCCTACGCTTGGATATACCGCTTGCGGGATCTGGTACATTTGATGGTGAGCATAGTGGGACATTTGCGAAGGTTGCGAAATAGGAGGGAAAGTGAATGGGGTCCACCACGTGGTTGGCAGTGGACCTGCCACTGATGACAGAATAGGTGTAGACACTGGAATGGATGTGGAAACTATATGCAACTGCGATGTAGGAACTGTATGAATGTAGGGCATGGTAGCCATGATCGGTGCATGATACGATGCAGGAATGGACTAGGGAACAAATTGCGGGGGGTAGTGCTTGGGAATGAGATGTGGGAATAGGCGTGTTGATACGCCAAGGGCATGGCATGGCTACCTGTTACTAATCAAAGTGTAGGTTGTGACTGTGCGGATGTGATCATGAATTGTTTTGCTCATCCCGAGCATCGCCGACAACTCCTAGCACAGTTTCTGTGTAGACTGATAGCCGAGTGAGTTGTCTAGGTGGGCAGGCAGGAGAGTCCATTGAGCCTATTAGCTCTGGGAGTAGAAAACTTGCCGGACTAGACAGTCTAACCTCAATGTCTATACCTTTTGGCCAAACTGTCATGATGCTACACTTGTGGAAGTCTTTGCCTGAATGCGAAGACCCTAGTGAAGCAAGAGGGTCTCGAAATTTTATGGTGTTTCAATAAAAACATAAAAGCTATAAAAATCATATGCCTCAAGTTTACTTAACCATACAATCATGACATACAAGTAAGCTTGGGAAGATAATGATCAACCAACTCGTCCTTGTTCCACAATGGCACATAAGCACTTAGTCATTGGAATTTGATCGAATCGTGCATGAAACACTTGTATTCGTATGGTTGAGCGTAGGGGTACCTCACCACTCATCACTTAGTTGCACTTAACCATATACTTGTACCTCACGGGTGGAACTAAGAAGACAATTATCATTCCAATTAGATTTCATGTGTTAAAACTAGTGTACTTAAGAACTTAAGGTCTGCAGAATTTGACCAAATTGTGCATGAATGCTTGTGATTCATATGGTTGGGATAGGGGTAACTCGCCGCTCATCACCTATATTATAATTATTTTGGAATCTAATACCCTCCAAAAAGAGACAAAAAGAAATAAATTTTATGATATAACCTTAGAATACCAACAAAATTACAAATTCAAAGCCAAATAATTAAAACATACATCTCAATATCTCAGATTTGTTAAATATATATCATAATGCATTTTTTTGAATAGGTAGCATCTAAAATAGAATGTGCACTTAATAAAGATATAAAAATAAAAAAGATGATAATTCTAATAAATTTTTCTATCAAGCTAGAAGTACTATTGATGGAAATCCTTGAGTGGATAAGATTGATCAAATTAACTTCAAACTATAGATTTGAATGGTTGCATAGGCTTGGTTCTAGCTTCACTTATATTTAGTAGAGTTTCCATATCTAGATTTATATTCTAGATGTTAGCGAAGCCAAACAAATTATTTCTATTAGAAGATTTTTTTTTTTGGTATAGATTAGTAGTAGAGACTTCTAACACTCAACCATACAAGTCACAAGTGTTCACACATGATTACATCATAATCCATGGATGGATAATTTAAGTATACTAGTTAGTTGATAATAAGTTAGCAATCATTGTCTTCTCAATTGAAGTTAGTAAAGTACAAAGTGTGTTGTCCGAAATTGTCGACGTAAGGCTGGAAGGAAACGAACGCCGAAAGATCTTCGAAGAGATACAGACGATCCTACCTTCGTGTGAGGGCACGCTGGAAAAATGAAGGTAGAGTGCCTTGGATGGTCTACACGTAGATCAACCAAGGACTTCCCCGAGCGTACGCTATTGGCTGTGCTGGGGTTATCATCACAAGCATACAATAGAGAAAATAATAGAGCGTAATGAAAATAATAGAGCGTAATGAATGTAACTGAGCGTAATGAACGTAACAGGATGTAACCGTGAACAGAATGTATGTAGGAAGATGCAATGCAATAGAAAATCCAGAAAATAAATTAGAATAAGACAATGGATAGAAAAATAATGAACAATGTTGTATTAATCAATGAAATGTGCACTGGTCAAAACATAGTTGCGTTGCAAGTTAGATGTCAAGCCCCGATGCGTGGTGTTTATAGGCGTTGGAATCACATGCGTCTGGGCTCAGGATTCCTTGTTTTCTTACTCCAAATTTTTCCAATCCCCAACCCCGTTTATGTGTTGGAACAGGGTATTTATCTACTTGTATTGGGTATAGGAATGAATCAGATCAGCAGCTGCGAGATGCAAGAAAAACAGATCGCATGATAGGTGTACATGGACAATTACATTCCAGATCAGGTGCACTATTTTTTACAACACAAGCTAGCTTACGCCCATGGAAGCAGCGTAAGGGCTTGACAAGCTCACACATGGTAAAGCTTATAATAAAAATTACAATGAATTTGCAATCAAAATTTGATTCTGGCTTGCTTGGATCAGCTACTGGATCTTACCTTGGTGTGTTTTTAGCATGCGTCTGATATGTTCTGGGCCATTTTTGGCAGCTCACGCTATTAACGTGAGCTGGGCATGAGATGGGCGTGAGCGTGAGCTAGGCGTGAGCTTGGCATGAGCAATGAAAATAGTGTATTTTTGAGCCCGAAATCAGGATTTTGAGGGCTGGGAACCTGGGGCAACCATTAGTGGAGGTCATGGGGGATCCTTGTGCTCAGTTTTGACCTATTTTGGCTCAGTTTTGGGGCTCCAAAATTTGGTGACGCTGAGCCTTACATTGTGCAGCGTAAGAAAATATAACCAAAGTGTACCCAGCGAAGACGAAGTATTTTGAGCTCGAAACCTTTGATTCTGGGTGCTAAAAACTAGTGCAGTTGCCTGTGGGTCCCAGGGAGACCTTGCTTTCTCCATTGAACGTCATTCCATGCCGTTTTGGAGACTCTCAAATTTGGTCATGTTGTACTTATGTTGGGCAACAACATGGCTTAGCTTGAATTTTGTTTGAAAGTGTTAGGCCAAAATTTTGTGGTGTTTCACAAAGAATATGGTTTAACTCATAGTGAGGCATATGATTAGATGCTGTTTTTGGCTTTAAGTATGCTAAGGATAAACATAGTAAAAATGAATATGAAGTCTATTAGCTAAGAAAAATAAGAATGTAAAGCTATTCTAGCCTATTTGTGATAAATATCTAGTCCTACCTTGCCAAATACATCCTAGGCTAATGTAATTATTACTAGGATCAACAAGTAACTTTATCATTGAGAAAATTAAGTAATGTCACTACTAGGTTATCAAACAATCACACTTTATGCTCAAACCTAGTCATAGTTATTCCACCCATATTAGCAAACATGGTAATAGTAAATAACTTAGAAAATATAAATAAAAAACTAAAAGTAAATGGCATTGAAAAGTAAATCTATTCTATGTTTAATGATACAATGATGAAGAAAACTCTTAATTTTTATTATCATTCATGAATTGTATCCAGGAATAATTCACTCGAATAAAGATGTTATACAACTATAATTTACCACACTGTAGACATTCACAACTAACTCTAAGTTTACAAAAATAAATTGTAATAATTTTAATAAGGATTAATAAAAATTTATCATTTGACATGATGGTAGACTCATATTTATAAGCATGACCATGACCCACTACATCATATCCAAGACATTATATATTGAGCTATGATATCATAAATATAATATCGTAATCGTCAAGATCAAAGGCTTTATCATACCCCCATGACTAACTGAAATCTTTTCTTGAAGTTTAAAGAAAAGGAGGATAGAATCATTACAAACTTGTGGTATTACATAGACTAAATAACATGACATATATACATGATTGAATCCTAACTATGAATGTCATATCTTTGTTTAAGTGGTATTACAAAATTATCATGAAATGCATGATTGACACATGATAGATCTTTATGACAAAACAATAAAACAAAATAAGATTGAAGCTAGATGTAGCCTTCTTAAGTCCTTAGTGGTGGTAGCTCCTTCAATGACTTCTTCATCTTGGCATCTACTTTCTTGAATTGATATTTTCTTAGTAGTGCTCTCAGCTTTTCTTCTTCTATCCTAGAATCATGCATAGTACACACCACCTCAACAATGTTTCTAGTGTTAGTACTTCTTAAGGATATGACAATTATAAAAACATTCTATTAGCATTGACATACCATGTTGCAAATTATGTTCATTCTACTTCAAAAGTCTTAATCATTTTCTATATCTCTTAATAATATAATATTCTTCTAACCAGGTTTGCTACTACATCCTTCTATTCTTGGTAACTTGATTAGACTTCCTAAAGCTCATATTTTATAATGTGAGGCTTTTTTTGTTCATATTTTTTTGTCTACAAACTCTTTCTTATACATGGAGCACATGTGAGTCAATTATTGGTCTAATTCTATTCTTGGTCTACCTACTGTTAACATGGTAAAGTGAGCATAAGGCATATTTACTAACCCCATGTATTCTATTAAATCCTTAATCTATACATTTTTATTTTTAGTTTACCTTGGTGGACTAGGGCAAGATTTTCCAAGATGGTTTCCAATCAGACAACTATTATGTGATGGAACTAATCTTGGATTTGACCATCTAGATATTCTTTTCATTGATTTGCTTATACATGCTCACTTGGTCTCTAAAGTGTTTCTTGAGCTGTTCATGTTTTTTAGTCTTGTTTTTCCATGCAATAAATTTGATTACTAATTCTTGTCTAATTGCATGCACTTCTTCCATTGATAAGATTATATTCTCTTAAGCCAATTTTCTCATATCCAAGTTTACTCTAGCAAATTATTCTTCTATTTGATGAATGCTTTCCTTAAGCATATTCTTTTTTTTCCTACATCTATCAACATGATATTCTCTATAGCAATTCTCTTTTTTCTTCTTCTAGTACAATAATTTCTTTTGCATGAGCATATATCTAGGCTTCTATAGCTGAAACATTCTACACTGCCTTGTTCCTTTCTTTTTCCATGTACCTTTACTTATCCATTAGTTGGTTAACTTATATACACTTGAATTTTAGTAACTAGTCAAGTACAATTTATTGCACAAGTTCTTATGTTTCAACTCTTAGTGTGGCTAATTCTTCTTTTAGCCTCTACAATTCATTCTCAGTGTGCTACATCCTGGTCTTAGCTATAACCAATTTTTCTTTTGTATAAACTAGCTCTAACTAAATTTCAATGATATCACTAGGATTATCAAAAATATTTTGCATAACCTATCTTATATGTAGTAGTTTTTCTAAAGTATCTTCATGTTCTGCAAGAAACATGATTTCTTTCCCTAACATTATAGCCCATGTTTGAACATATTTGGTTCCAAAAATGTTTACCAATGGCAAAATGGAAATATTAAATATTTTTTTTGATATAATCAATAATTAATTCTACTACATCTTGATGTTGCATAATCATCACAATGGATTCTTCTCCTATTTCTAACATCAACCGGAAGGATGTTACGTTCCTTGATATTTCATATGCTCGTTCATCATTTTCTCTTGTCTACAAAGATACTTGACCACTGGCGAGTCTTATTGATATGGCAGGTCTACTAGGATTATATTTCACTTTGTACATGCTAGATACTTCTTGACTATCTCAACTTATTATTTTTGAAACTTGCTGAATATGGCTTATGAATGGTTGGTAATTTGGTTGTTGTACTAGTGAAATATAGGGTCCTACTCATTTTGCAACTATAGTTGATCCAATTGATTGTACTTGCTCTGTTCCTATGACTAGAATATTTGTTGTTGGTTTTTTCTAACTTAAAAATTTTCAGTAACTTAAAAATTTTGGGTAACTTAAAAATTTTTGGTAACTTAAAAATTTTGGGTAACTTAAAAATTTTTGGTAACTTAAAAATTTTGGGTAACTTAAAAATTTTGGGTAACTTAAAAATTTTTGGTAACTTAAAAATTTTTGGTAACTTAAAAATTTTAAAAATTTAGGGTAACTTAAAAATTTTATACAGATCTCGTGCGGCTAGGAAAGGGACGGTAGGCAGCAAACAAGATTAAAATCAAAAGAGATTAAAATCTGAACCTTAAGAAATGAAAAAACTCATCAAACATTACAATCCCACAAAACGTTTTTGGGGATTTTCACCCCTCATCAGTGTGGATTAGTAATGAGGCTTCGCAGCTGAAGCTGTAGCGGCAAAGGATGAGGATGCAGGTACCTTACAAGTTATAGGCTTAAATCTCCCATCTTTGAAAAATAGGGGATAAGGCCTAAAAATAGGAGGACCCCAATTGTACAAGACGAATGGGGGTGGGGGAAGGTACAAGGCAAATTAACATTCAAACTTAAGGGTGATCAAGTCAACGTCATCAAAGGTTGGAACTTTTGGCAAAAAAGCCGACAATTGTAGGGTTTAGGATAGCCCTCATGTTTGATCAAGTGTACATGAGGGGTCCAACCGAACAAAGACGGATGAGATCCAAAGCGCACAATAATAGCAGAAGGGAAGGGAGAGAAGGGAAAGGGAGAGAAGGAAAAGGGAGAGAAGGGAGATCCATAGAATATAGAAGCAACGAAGGAGGCAACTGCAGAAAGAGCGGTGGCATCAACAAGCTGAACAACGGCGACGGTTGCGCGACGGCGTCAATAGAAGCGCGGCGGCGGTGGCGGTGGCAGCAAAAGGACAGCAAGGGCGGTGGCAGAATCCACAGAGCAACCGAATGAAAAGCAACTGGAACGGAATCCCATCGAAGAAAAGGAAAGAGGAAAAAATGGAGCTGAATTGGCACGGATGCTACAGAGGCACTGGTTGTGAGCAAAACTAGTGCACAAGAGATCAGCGGGACGCTGGGTGATTGACCAAGGTACGGAGCTAGGAGTAGCCTCATGCCGTGGTTCGCTGAATCTAGCAACACAATCAACTATGATGAACCTGCAACGAACCTGCAACGAACCTGCAAAAAAAGGAGAACTAACCAAGAAAAATGGAAAGGCTACAGGAGCAACAGCAACAAACTGGGTTGCTGTATGCAGAGAACAACCTGACCCAGGCAGCGAGATAAAGAAAAAAGTTAGGGTAACTTAAAAATTTTATAGTGATCTTGTGTGGCTAGGCAAGGGATGGTAGGCAGCAAACAAGATTAAAATCAAAAGAGATTAAAATTTGAACCTTAAGAAATGAAAAAACTCATCAAACATTACAATCCCACAAAACGTTTTTGGGGATTTTCACCCCTCATCAGTGTGGATTAGTAATGAGGCTTCCCAGCTGAAGCTGCAGCGACAAAGGATGAGGATGTCGGTACCTTACAATTTATAGGCTTAAATCTCCCATCTTTGAAAAATAGGGGATAAGGCCTAAAAATAGGGGATAAGGCCTAAAAATAGGAGATAAGGCCTAACAATAGGAGATAAGGCCTAAAAATATGAGATAAGGTCTAAAAATAGGAGATAAGGCCTAAAAATAGGAGATAAGGACTAAAAATAGGGAATAAGGCCTAAAAATAGGAGATAAGGCCTAAAAATAGGGGATAAGGCCTAAAAATAGGGGATAAGGCCTAAAAATAAGGGATAAGGCCTAAAAATAGGAGGACCCCAATCGTACAAGCCGAATGGGGGTGGGGGAAGGTACAAGGAAAATTAACATTCAAACTTAAGGGTGCTCAAGTCAACGTCATCAAAGGTTGGAACTTTTGGCAAAAAAGCCAACAAGTGTAGGGTTTAGGGTTTAGGGTTTAGGATTTAGGGTTTAGGATGTAGGATTTAGGGTGTAGGATTTAGGGTTTAGGGTTTAGGGTTGTAAGCTGAAAAAATTTTAGGGTTGTAAGCTGAAAAAATTTTTAGGGTTGTAAGTTGAAAAAGTTTTTAGGGTTGTAAGTTGAAAACATTTTTGGGTTGTAAGCTGAAAAAATTTTTAGGGTTGTAAGTTGAAAAAATTTTAAGGTTGTAAGCTGAAAAAATTTTAGGGTTGTAAGCTGAAAAACTTTTTAGGATTGTAAGCTGAAAAAATTTTAAGGTTGTAAGCTGAAAAAATTTTAGGGTTGTAAGCTGAAAAAATTTAGGGTAAACTTAAAAATTTTGGCTAAACTTAATTTTAAAAATTTTAAAAATTTTGGGTAAACTTAAAAATTTTGGGTTTAGGATTAACTAATGCTCCAAATAGGAATGTCAGTGGGTCCTCCCCAAAGCAGGCTCATGCCCTTAATGCCTTGAGAAACCCACATTGAAAGAGTCCGTAGGCCCTGAGAATGTCATTTGGAATAAGAGTTAAAGTCTTAACCACAAGAATTTACCAAAAAGAAAACAATACATCAACCAAAATATATACACTAATGATACAACTGGCAATGAGATGAACAATGGAGAGAAGGATGGAGAGAAGAGAAATGGAATGGAATCCCAAGAATAAGGTGGTGTATAGCCCCTTGTGTGTTTGATGATTAATGTGACTTGGGTAAATCTCATTCCAACTCCGGCCTCAAACCAACCACATCCAGTCACTTTGCATTAACGCATTTGGTTAAACCATCCACTTGGGCAACAAGAATGCACGCTCTAAGAGCCACGACTATTTCGATGAAACAAAGGAGAGAATGGGAAGCAAGAAGGGCCTTAGTTAGAGGGAACACTTTTGGTTCCATAACTAGTGCTTGTAGCTCAAGTTTATCTAAGGGGTGTGCTTTGAATTCTCACTTGGTTTTTTTTTTTTTTTGTGTTTTGTGTTTTTATGCATGAGAACCACACCATGCAAAGCCTTCTTATTTTTATTGTCTCAGCTTCCGATAATTGGGTAACATCGGAATAGCAGAAAACTCAAGAAGAAACATTCAACCACCCAAAAGAATGACCAACAAAAAAGCATCAAGTTCCTTTGAAGTCACACCCTTTTCAATCCATGAGTCCTTCCTTAGTTTGAAAAATCCCCAGTCACCGATTCGTTAAAGTTCTTATTAGAAAGGGACTATACATTCCCAAGCTGAGAGAGACCATAGAAACTGGTGGATGGATGGATGAAGTGAACTCATTGCTTACCATATCAAAAGAAACATACCTTAGTATCAACATTGTGACTTAAAGGTAAAAATAAAACATTAGTAATCAATATGAAAATAGTTCATACCATCATGAAGAACGCTTATTATGGGACAAACTTACAGGGTGGATCACACACACACACAAATTGAAAAAGTATAACGATGAAGTAAAAAAAAAATGAGAAAAGTCAAATAAATTTGTAAAACAAAAATGTGTAAAATAGAAATGTTGTAAAACAAAAACATGTAAAAAAAAACTTAAAAGAATTGAGGGCCCCATATGATTAGCATAGGTGGCCATCTCCCCCATGACTAGGTTGTAAGGGAGAGATCCGATATAATGAGCGTCTGTTTGAATTTCGTAAAAGTGCCGAACTTCTCCCAATTGATGATCTTAGATTGAGGGATGGAAGTTGGCGACACTCATATTCCAATGTGTCTATGCCTTTGTTGTTGGCATGGGTTTCCTTAGTTCGTTTCATGCATATTTTTCTGCTCCTTCTAGTAGCTGTCAATCACAGGGTGTCTTCTATTGGTTTTGTGGTTGCTACATATAGGCATCTTTGTTTCAATGTTTCTTGGGAACACCTGTTACATGGAGGCATTTCCTCCATGTCATCACCCGATGAATCATTGTATGTGATGCATGGAACTTTCCCCTTCTCGATCTTTCCACATATGTTTATCTTAGAGATTTCCAAGGAAAGATCGTAGATCCTAAGGCATGCGTCTACTGTACTCAGCCATGCCCTTCCCATTACAATCAGGAAGTCCCTTTTGTTGTTGTTCACTTCAATCACCAGAAAATTAGCTGGGTAAGACCAACCACACACAGTGGTAATGATGTCTTCCACCAATCCCAAGGGAATGGTGATGGACTAGTCTGCCAGCTCTAGTTGAATGTTGCTCTTCTTAAGTTGGGGTAGGTTCCAAGTGTGATACATCTCTCGTGAAATTAAGTTGAATTCAGAACTTGAGTCAAGAAGAGCACTATGTGGTTTATTTCCAATGATCTGCAAATAGATTAAGGGACTCCTAGGGTCAGTTAGTTTCCTGGTAAGGTGGCCTACTTTGATCCAGTCGGTTCCGATATGCGTTAACATAATCGTATGCGTTACGCTCTGTTGGACTGAAGGGTTCTCTGAAGTATTAGATGATGATGGAGGAGTGTACATGGCCTCAACCGCTTGTTGTTGCAAGAGTTTAACTGGGCTTTTGGTTCTGAAGTAAGGTCTTCTCCTTTTACAGTTGTCAGAACTAGTAGTGGGTTGGATATTTACAACTCTCGCAATGTGACGTTGCTGCAGTTGAGGAGGAAGTTCCCCTTGCATTGTTGAAGGAGGAGGTGTTATGGGGACTACTTGTAGTGGAAGAGGTGCAGATGGATTAGGAGGATGGAACGAGTGCGAGATATCTCCCAGAGGAGAAGGAGTTCTTCTAAAGTACTCTCGAACTTGGTAGTGACGGTTGGGGGTTGCATGACTCATAGAGTCACTTGGAGAAATCGGTTGCTGCACATAATAACCATAAGGATTAGGCTATTGGTAAGGGTACTATTGTTTTGGTGATGGCATCCCCCATGACTGTGGGTATTGCCACTACTGATGCTATCCAATGGGCTATGGTGGAGTCCCACTTGGATAATACGTTAGTGGTTGGTGGAACTGCCTTGGGTTACCTTGTGGATAAGGTAACTTGCGGGGTGTTTGCCATTGGTTGAGTCTTGGATTAAGCGCATACACCCCAGACTCCTGTAGATGTGAGATGATGGGACAACATCCCTTAGGATGGTCATAATGGTAGATCTCACATCCACTGTCATCATCTGAATCCGAATCCACAACCACATCGGAGTTAGTGATTTTTCCCTTACCCTTGTTATGTGCAGGGCTTAAATCTCTCCACTTTTTCTTGCCTTTGTCACTACTTTGTTCAACCTTAGACTCTTCTACAATTTTCAAGACTGTTTCAATTCTTGAGTCTACAGAATCCCACATTTGGTCTACTTTGGTTGATACCTCAGTTGTTAATTTTTGGATTGGCAAAGTTTTCCAATTCACCAACTCTTCGATTAGTTACTCATCCTCTTCATCGTAAAATTTCACTCCCTTCTTTCGAAGGGAGGGATCGTGGTTGTACTCTTCCACACTTTCCCTTTTGTGTAGCTCACCCTCTTCTTTTGCTACTTGCTCCAACAAGCTACATACTTCATGGGCTCTAAGTTGTGAGAGTCTCCCTTGGGCATAAGTCCCAAGGGTTCTTCTAGTTTCATTTCTTAGCCCATCCACGATGTGGTGAAGTTGATCCTGCTGAGTGTACCCATGGCCCGGGCAATGATGTAACAATGTGTAATAGTGAGCCATGGCTGCATCCAAGGGTTCATGTGTACCTTTCTTCCAGCCTTGGATCTGCTTACACAAATTGGACACTCTGGAGTACGTTTGATACTTCTCGTTAAACAGTTCTAACATCATACTCCACCTCCTGATGGTTTCTAGTTCTAACGACTGGTACCAGCTCTTTGCTTCTTTAGTGAGTGTCCTTGGGAACAAATTAAGTTTTTGACACTCATTTTCTATATTCTGCAAGGCACAGGCATTGTGGAATGCCTATAAATGATTTTGCGGATCAGCATTGTATCCCCCTTCAAACCGTGGGATTTTGTTTATGTCTAATCATTTGATCCGGCTATCCTTTAAATGCCTTGTGGGAATCCTAACTGCCTCTGTTATGTCAAGCATACTTTGGGTTGCGAGTAGGGGCTCGTCATGATCGTCTCTTTCATGACGCCTATGATGTTTGCGTTGTTCCCTACTCTCCCTACGTCCTTGCCCTTGTCCTCTCTCTCGACTTTCACATTGAGGTCTTTCGTCCTTTTTACTTTTATCCTCACCTTTATGTTCATTGTGGCTGCACCCAGATGTGGAAGGAGAGGATGAGTGATGTGAAGAAGGGGAAGAAGAAGGGGAACCATCACCATGATGATGTTTCTTGCCTTCTCTTTGGCTGCTACGGCCCCGATCGTGGTGACGATCTAAGTGCCTATTCTTAGCATGAGTGGTTGTTCCCTCTGTGAACAGCTGGTGTTCACGGGCATCAGAACCAGGGATATGTATCGTTGATCGTAGGTTCTGATACTCATCCTTCTCACCATTTTTAGGAGGGGGAGCATCCTTTGCTAAAGAACTCATGATAAAGGATTCCTCATCTCCTATTTCACTAAGGACATGCGGGCCCTTGCCCTTCGACAATGTATGTTGGCTATCCTACCTTAAGTCTCTCATACGTTGGGCATCTGTGGGATAATAATCCCTCATGTCAAAATCCTCCGCAACGTATTCAGCATATAGCTCGGTCATGCCTATCTGTGCTAAGGCATGGAAAAGCATGTGAGAGATTGATCGATCTGGGGGTAACACAATGTTACCTTGCAAGTCTCTCCATCGCAGCTGTTCGTCCTGATGGAGAACAAAAGTAAAATTATGAATATACTCATCGGGATGAGTATATGTCATCTTTTATTATTTAGGACTTGGCTGATTTTGGTTATGTGTTTTAGCTTGTCGACTGTCTTGTGTGTGGTCCTTAGGTGGTGAGTTGCTCTTATGAGAAGAAGGCATTTTTATCGGTGTGCTAATTTCACCATTATATAATTTTTTCTCTTTTGATTAACCCGAAGGTTCATTAAGGCTCACAACGATGTGAGTGATATCCCTTATGTTC
>MNCI01024265.1:0-44248 GCA_015680685.1 Gnetum montanum | reverse complement strand
TCCATTCCCACTTATCGTACACACCCTGAACTATGCAACTATGGCTACCAAACGCTAATCGTTACTAGGATCACCACACGTAACGCACATGCTCGAAGTGGTCGTATTGAGGCACCTAATTAGCCTAAGCATGATGAGCAGCCGATTCCTTAACTAGCCGTACACATCCCTAGATGCTCATAATCAAGTCATACTGATCCCACGATCTAGGAGATAAGGGTGAGAGAATCTAATCGCGATGAGTAGCTGATTCCTTGGTTAGCCATACACATTCGTCAATGCTCATAACCAAGTCGTACTCATGCCACGCTAATGCATGTAATAAATAACAGGTAGGAAATAACATGTAATAAACCTATTCCATGCACTGCAAAGTTTATCCACAAAGCTCATCTTTATTTCCGTACACAACTTCTATTTAGGTACAAAGCTGCTCGAATAAAGATCCGTTCACTTGGGGACTTCTACTGCGGGCACATGGAAAATATTCTATCTTTGGAGTGATTAAACTGCCAGAGCTTTGCTACTTCTAGCCTAGGATGAGAAATGAGGGGAGTGCCACTTCTTATTTATAGATTTGGTGGTGGACTACGATATCACGTCTCATCACAAGGGCATTAAGGGTTGGAGCCTGCTTTGAGGAGGACCCACTTGTATAACTGTTGTATCTTATACCTGCCAAGTGATTCCACATCATCTTGAGCCTTCCAATTCCAATAAATATCAATAAGTACTTTCCATATCATTCACACTATCCATTCTAATAACACAACAATGTTATCTTTCTCATCCATTCCATCGATACCTCATATACTTTCATAGCCCAAGATTTCTTAATCATAGATTTTAAATTCTTATTTTTCACAACTAAAGCATCATCTACATATCAAGATCCTTTGAACATGATGCATATCTTCCAACTATCCTATGGAACTCAATTTTTTCTAAGAAAAACATTCAGAAATTTTGATTTTTCTATGGTGACATTGTATCTATGATATCACAGGCACCTACGATATCACATCTATGATGTCATACTTATGATATCACACCCATAAATACTATATATAACATAGGAAAGTTAGAATTTTTTTTTAATTTTTGAATTTCATAAGAAGGAAGTTGTTGCCAATTTTACTTTGTAGTAAATTGGGACAATAATGAGAAAGTTATGAGCGCTAGAATATTCTAGTAATTTCAAACACTTGATTGATTATAAATGGCCCCAAAAAGAGGAGCACAAGGAGAACTCCCACAACTTGTAAGAAAAAAACCATGAGGTCATGGAAGAGGATAAGTGAGTGAGAAAAATTTGCAAGCAGAACAAGGACAACAAGAAATACAATCCTTTAGCATTGATCAACAAACTCCTACCACACAACAATCCACTCAAGTAGAAGTGAATGTTTCACCAGTATCTATCTAGGGACAACAACTTACACTGTCACCTGAATGCCTTCAAGATATTCAAGAAAAATCCATCATGTCAACAGTAATTGTGAAACTTAACTTTGGTTCAGTTCTGGAATTTTCTCTAGAAGCTGTTAAGGCCAAACTTTAGTCATCTACTTTGTGGCATACTCTAACAAACAATGGAGAATGGTGTCTAGGAGAAACACTCTAGTTTTGGAAAAATCAAGAAGTTGATGGGATGGTCAAAATTGAAGGAATCTTAGTATCTTACTTAGTTAAGGCAATAGCAGAAGTATTGAATGTGCCTAATCAAGAAGTAAAGGTGGCACAGATATAAACCAAATCTAACATAGATGCCATGAAGCTATGGTTATAGCAGGTGTATGACAAGGATGATAAAGAATATAGTGAATTGGATATAGAAGAAAATATCTATTTCAAAATTGGCACTTAACACCTATTTCCTACAAAAAGATTAAATAGAATCTCTACATATGCGGCTAGAGGGATTACAATACTAATGGGAAAATGCAATGCAAAGATTGCTCACCTCTACTTCATAGAAATCCAAAGGCAATTCAAGGAGAAGAAGGCAAGGAAGTTAACACTTTCATTCCCTTTCCTTATTTGGAAGTTATGTAAACGAGCTGGTATCCAAAGATATACAAATGATGCATTAAGGAAGGCATATACTGCTTCATATGCTGAAATGCTTAAGCCAATGCCTTCTAAAAAGGACTAAGTAGAAGAACAACCATGCACTAAGGAGACTACCCAATCCATAGGACAACAACAGCAACAACCACGAGTTCCACCATAGCTTCTGCAAGATTACAAACCTTCAATGAGTCATCTGTAGAAAGTTGCAAAAACTATTAGTTGGGAAGGTAGGGAAGAGGCCAATTTATTCAAAGAAATTGATGATGTAGTCAGGCCAACCATCTTAATAGATATTACCAATGGACATATATTGTTTCAGTTAAGAGAAGAGGCCTAGTGGTTACAACAGATTTTCAGGAATGTTGCATCATTCCAAGTGATGCTTGAATTTGGAGAAGGAGCCACAGTTGTGGTCATGCAACACCATGATGTAGCAGGAGCCATAGAAGTGATCATTGATCACATTAAAAAATATTTTAATGTACCTGTTGTGCTACCAGCTGATATTTCTAGAACCAAAGATGCTCAAATGCTATCTAGTACCTCTATGACTCTTGTAGAACATGAAGATGTGTTGGATAGACTATTGTAGATAGGACATGTGATGAAAAATCTATTTGATATTCCTAGTGATACCACTGCAACAAAATTTGAATTAATTACCACCAAAGGAAAATTAATCATGGTTGAAACTAGGGTAGAACATGCTGAGAATGTGCTTTATAGGTTACAAGAAGAGCTTGTATCCCTAAGATTAGAAAGGAAAGATCAAACTCAGTTCATAGCACTAGATTAGGTAGTACAATTCAAAATTGAGTAGACTAGTTTCCTTCGTAAGAATAATAAAGACATAGTAGTGAGAAAGAAAAGGTAGTATGGAAAGCTTTAGTAGCTAAAGCCTAGTCATATGCCCATGCCAAAGCACTTGTTGCCTTACAAGAAGAAAAAAAAACAACTTGTTACACACAACATGAAGTTGATCACAATAGAAAAGTAGAAAAATAATCTAGAGGAAAGTATTCATTAGTTGAGAGAGTGGCTGATGAGGATCAACCAAGATGTGAGCCACCTTGCAAGAGAAAATAGAATCCTATCTATGAAGGAGGTATGCATCATCAAATAGAAATCAACTATTAAAATTAGTGTGTGGAAAAATGAGGCCAAGAAACATGAAAGGCTCAAAGAACACCTCCAAGACCAAGTGGGCATGTACAAGTAGATAAATGAGAAAGAGATTCATATGGTAAAGGCCAAAACCAGTTTGATTGCAACACAATATCCTGATTGGCAACCCATCTTGGACAACATGATCCAAACCTATCAAGTGAAAGTGAAAAATAAAGACTTACAAATAGAAGATTTATAAGAATACATGGCATTAGTAAACCTCTATTATGCTAACCTGGCCATGTTAATAATAGGTAGGCCCAGAAATGAACTAGAATAGCAAGTAGTAGCCACTTATGCTTTATATGAGAAGGAGTTTGTAGATAGAAAATATGCTCTATAGAAACTTCAAGTAGAAAACTCAAAACTAGAAGTAGTTAAGGTTGGCTACCAAGGGCAAAAAGATGTAATAGCGAATTTGGCTAGAAGATTAACAAACTATCATGAACTCAGAGAAAAGGCCAAAGCTTTTGAGGAAGAGTGATGAAAGTTTGCATCATGGTTTGTTAAATCCAATTGGATGTTTTTGCAGCTTCCATGTTCATGGAATGTGTTGAATCCATCCAACATTGGCTCATTAGCACGAATGGTCCTTGATCCAAGGATGGAAGTAGAAAAGTTATAGATGCTCCTGAACAAGTACTAATCTAAGAAGCTTGACAACAAGGGGAAGAAACCTATGGAAGAGCCAACTCTACTTGGAACAACATGAGGCTACACTCAACCTTGCCAAATTTTATTTTTCATTTTTTATCAAAATTATCATGTTATGTGTTCATTTTTGTAAACTCCATTGTGGCACTAGAGAGTCATGTATATAAAAGTCAGTGTCATATAAATCTACCTCCTAATTTTGTAAGGAGCTCCATCCTCATTTTGTTTTAACTTAAGGATGAGTTTTTAGTCAATTGTGGGAGTATGATAAATCCAAAAATTTTAAGTCAACGATATTGTAGTTACAATATTGGATTTATGATGTTGTAGATACGTTATCATATCAACGATATCACGGGATGCATCTCAGCCTATATAAGCAACACTTGAACACATGCATCCACAATAGATTTGATAGTCAAGTAATAGAACTCTTTAAATTTGTTTTCTTAAATTTAGTGCTTAGTAGTAAGTACTTGTAGTGTGAAGTTTTGTAATTAAATAGAATCTTTATTCAAATGTGATGCACTTGGATGCATTGCATGATCGACAATAAAGATTGAGATTGTTCTAAATTATTGCAACAACACTTAGTTTTATTTCTATTTCCAATTAGTTTACTATTAACTATTTTCATAGTTAATGTTTATGATTACTTGCAATTTACTTTTAATGTTGTTAAGTGGAATAAGTATGACTAATCTTGAGCATGTAAGTATAACTACTTGGTAACCCAGTAGTACTATGACTTGGTACACACAGTAGTGAGGTACTTAGTAATTTGAGTAGTAGTTGCATGAAGTCCAAGGTGTTACTGGAAGATTAGGATTGGCTACTCATTACATAGGCTAGTTTAGATTTCTTTTACTATCACTTATATTTAGAAACTATTACTTTCACTTCATGTTTACTAGGAGCTTAATGGCCAATACAACATCAATATCATATACTTCACTGTGAGTTAAACCATATGCATTTATTTTACTAACTCACATGGGAAGATAGCAATTGTGAATGCTAACTAATTACTAGTATAATCATATTGCCTTATCTGCGATGTTTGACTAAGATTGCGCATGAACACTAGTATCTTGTATGGTTGGGTGTTGGATACTCCACCACTCATTAGTAGTGGTCAAGTTGTGGTGGTTGTTCTTTACTTCCTTGTAGTATCTTGTATTTCAAACAGTGAACCAATTTTTGTGTTGACTCAAAAAATAAACTACAAGTTGACCATAGGTTGTGATTTGTATAGATTCTAAATAGAGGCTCACCACGAATCATGGTAAGATTGTGATCTTTATTATAGATCATGGTGATGTCATGGAATTACAGGAAAATAAAGAATGAATAAAAAATAATTTTAAACTAAAATTTTATAAATTTAAGGACTTCAAACTTATAAACAAGACTTAAAGCATGATGTATAGCCTCTAAAAATGTTGTGAGAGGCTTAAATTACAAGAATAATATAAAATGTTTTTTCTAATTAACTAAATTTGTGCAACATGCAAAAAAACATGTAAAAATGCATAAATGCTTTCATCCACTATTAATTAACCATAAATTCTTCAAGGAATTGACATAAAACATGAGAAAACACTTCATAGAAGTTAGAATGGCTTGGACCAAGCTCATGCACAAAGGAAATGAGCTTTTACATCAACTTCATGAGAAAGGACCCTCTTCAAACCTTCAAAATACATATGAAATTAGAGAGATTGATTTGAATCTAAAACTTGGGAGTGAATCCCTTAAAAGTTGACATAAATCTACTTCATACTACTTTGAATTCTTCAAATTAGTATATATACTTGGTTTAATCTTCAAACATGACATGATACAATTCTTTGTCCTTTAGATGATTTTTTATACTCTAAATCACGGTTTTGATTCTTTCCATTTCCTTAAGCTTGTTGCTTGCAAAGAGCACCTTCAAATCATTAGCCTTTATTGTTGGAAGCTATTGGTATTTGTTCTCAAATATTTTTTCATTGAAATAATTTTTTGGGCTTTGAACCAAGTGTGAAACATTTAGTCTCTCATTCTTGGAGTGGTAGATCTTAATGTTTAGTACCATTTTCCATTATTTAAAAGCTGAAAAAATTACATAGTGTATTGATTCATTGGTGGAAATAACATCCTATTAATTAGACCATGAAGAAAAATGATTTCTAAAGTTTTATAAATGATATTCAAAAAGATATCCAAATGCATGGATGGACTTTAAAAAACAAAGATAAGAATTGAAAGAATGACATAATTATTATAATTATCTTTAGAGTGAAGTCATTTATTGGAAACAAAGATCAAATGGATTCTTGAAGAAGATAAGAGCTCTAAATTTCTTCATACTTATGTAGGTATCAAATATTAGAAAAATCATATTTTGTATCTAGAAAAAGAAGCTAGCTTCATCATTGCTAACTTGATCCAAATCTTACAAATTGTAGTTTCATTTTATTTATAATTGTTGGGAACAAGTGTTACTGCTAAATTATTTTTTATTAATAAGATAGTCTCCTTAAACACTTATACAACCATTATTTTTTAGTCATATACTAGCATAGATGTATTAAAAAATTACTTATTAATAAGGTAGTCTCTTGAAACACTAGCATACAAGAGCTATAAATATTAGAGAACATAGCATAAAATAATAAACAAAGTAAAGATCTAAGGTTCAAAACACTAGGGTGCTATGTCTTGTGGTTGTAAGTACTTTTATAAGTGTAGATGTGAATGCCACAAGACTTCATTTGTTGATGTATCTTCATCCACTGAAGAGGAGAATGTCTAAAGGAATATAGGGATCGAGATAAAAGAGATCCCATTACCATTTCTTGAGCATTGCAAAGGTGAATCATCCACATCAAGAATAGGTTATACATCATTATTTGGAAAATCTGTGTAATAAGAACTTGATTATGATAAATTAATTACCATTTTAACATCAAAGGCAACAATGTATATGGTTAAGAAGAATCACCATCTTGAAAAGAGACTAGATCCTGCAATCCCATTATGAAGCTCAACATTGATAGAAAAGGTCATTGCCTAGCTCTTTATAACTCCACATCTAAAGTCCATATTATCTCATTATAGTAGTATCTTGATTAGAAGAAAATTTTCTCCATTCAAGAATACTAACATTCTCTTAGACTTAATAGTCCAATTTTACACTTATTGCATGGGATAAGTCAATGACATGATGCCAACTCTTGAGGGGATGGGTAATATTTTTTGGTGACTAAAATAGATAATAAGATTTGAAATAACTTTCCAATGGTTATGGAAAAAACTTGGTTAAGCACCATGGATATCAAGTTTGTGTTCCAAAATTATGAAATTAGAAACTATTGTAGCATTGGTCCAATACAGTCCTGAATTTTGGAGAACACTTGATTTTACCTAGAATGTTTCTACACAAGTATTGAAACTCAAGCTACTTCCAGAGGGCTATGAGTATATGTTCCTAGAAGAATCAACCTACCATCATCAATGTATTTCTAAAGAGCATTGAAAAATTTAAATTGACTAGCATAGTTGTATATATATATATAATTTGGTCGAATACATGTTTATGCTCGAAGTGGTTGTACATATGTGTTTAATCTATATAGCTTAATTAATTAACTAATCACTTGAAGTCTAATTTATCTTAATTAATTAGATAATTAATGAAAATAATAAATGCATAAATGAATCGTTAGTCTATTCCAAGTGCTGCAAGGTTTGATTAAAAGGCTTGTCTTTATTGCCATTCACACTGGTGTGTTCAAGTATAACAGTGCTTGAATAAAGATTCGTATACTTTAGGACTCCTACTGTGGGTACTCAAAGAAATATTCTAACTCTCAAATGATAAAACTACAAGAGATTTACTACAACTATGACATGACCTCTCTAAACACAGATGGTGACCATGAATTTATAAACTTTATTGTAGCGCAACGTTGATGGGGTTCCATAGACATAGCAAATGCTATGTCAATGCAGCCTCGTCGATAGGGCAATACCATATAGATGGGGCCACGTTGACGAGGCCATGTAAATTGGGATCCATCAACATGATACAATGATGATTCATCATACCCCCATGATTGAATGAAAAATTATCCTTAAGTTCCTTTACAAAATTGAAAAGGTATGGGATTATTGACTAACTCTTGACATAACAAACTAACTTAACAAAACTGAGTGATCGAGTATACAAATCAACAACATTACAAAAATTGTGATGTTCATGACACAAAATTAAATACCAGGACATGACTACTCAAAACTAGATAGCACATCCTTTGATGGCATGAAGGCAGTTGTGAAGATTAGACAGTCTCAGGTGGTGGCTTCAGGCATGTGCGGTCGCTTAGGTAGCTGTGGCTATTTTGCTATGGCTGCAACCTTGAGTGGAAGGTGAAAGGCATTCAGTAATGCCTTCATCTTCTCCTCCTTACTCCAGGGATCATTCATAGTCCACGCGGAATCATCACTGTGGGCTGGAATGGGTATATTCCACAAATAGGACATTACTAGGAATAACTCCTTAATGTTGATAAACCAAGCAACAAATCATTTGTGTTTGACATCAAATGCCCTAACTGCGTTTTGTAGCTCCTAGTAGTCATTCATTCTTTAGGCTAGGTTCTCGACACTAGATCTCTAATCAGTGTATTTGCCCTTGAGAACCTTGAGTTCCATGTTTTCCACCACAAGCTTTTGCTTGGTGTCCTTGTGATGCTTGAACTTGGCCTTGTACAACAAGTACGAGTTGATCACTTAATTCTCTAGTTTTGACCACAGCTGATTGGTAGTTAACATAGCCAGATTTGCATATCAAAGATTGGCAAGCTTCATGTATTCTATTAGCTTCTCAATCTGCAACTCCTTCATGTGGATTTCCACCTTATTGTAGGTATCTATCCCATCAATGATAGGTTGCCAAACTTCTCTTCCTTGTTGGAGTTGTTAGAGGGTTTCATTTATTTTTGCCTCACCAATTGGATGTGCTTTTTATTAACTTATTTTTGTAGAGTAACCTAATCCTTGTAATGATCCTTGACTCTCTCAAATTTAATAGCCTTTGATTTATAGGTGGCTTCCTCTATTGTAGTCTTTTGGCAAAGGGCATGAACCTCTTCCATGAAGAGGTGTTTTTTTTTAGCTGTCAATCTCCTTAGCTCTATGTTCACTCTAACTAGTTACTCTTACTGTTGATGAATAAATTTAGTCAATTGTTGTTTATGCTCATCAACATTTCATAGGTGCTGGTTCTTTGTAGTTAGTTGCACATTCTCTTGGTGAGTTAGATTTAAGGCCTTTTGAATTTTGTGCTAGATAGCCTCTGCCAAGGATTGGTAAAACATCGTTGTCTCCATCTACCCTCAACCCCTTTTAGTTTGATGTGAAGTTGTTTAAGAGCTTCATCTCTTATCAATGCTAGGATGAGAAATGTAGGGTCAGCAATTTGGGCTCTTAATTTAGCAACTTTAGCAACCAAAAATTCATTTAGCTCCTTGGCTATTTCGAGTTACCCTTCTAAGATAATGTTTTGGCCCCTTGCCTCTAGTAGCTCTGACTAGGATGTAGTAATACTACTCAAAATATCAAATACATCTAGAAGTGGTTGCCTAGTTCCCACTAGTTCTTCATGCTGTGTTGTGGTTAATCTACCACTTATGGTTCTTGCAGATGTCTACACATCTTTGAATGAAGTGACATCACGTAAAGATGCCATAGGTGCATTGAGTGTTTTGAAAATTTTTTTAGTAACCATCTTTGCTGCTATCTCCTATCTTTGATGCTACATCACTAGCATTGTTGCTTCCTCACCTTCCTCCAAGAATACCAAGAAGGTTGTAGCATTCCTAAAAATTTTTGGGAGTGGCTACTATTCTATGAGAGATACCATTCCCTCTTTAGTGCTAGGATTTGACTTCATAGACAACTACATTTGTTGGGATGAGAAAATGGATCCACCACCTTCCATCAGGTTGACTATTTGGGCCACCTCATTTAGGTGACTCATTGTTTACTGATACAGAGATGGGTCCCCACCACTCATGCTTCCTCATTGCTCTTGTTCACTCAAAAGCCATTTTTGTTATTTGTACAACTGTTGGGCTATTGCAGCAATGTTTGACATAGTTGTTTATGTGGGAAGTGGAGGTAGTGGCTACTGCTCCTCTTCTTGAATGATTGGTGTAAGCATTTTATCTTTCATCATCTCTACCCAATTAGCAGTTGGAGCATGCCTAACAACATCATTTGTATAATGGACTATCCCTTCCTCTGATAGATTTTTTTGATGAGGCATGGAAAGGGGAGTGCCTTCCTTCCACGTTCATTCTCTTTAAACTACTTCTCTATCTCAAGATAGATCAGCTATGAAAGGTTGATAGGGAATATCCCACTTAGAGTAGTGCATACATGGGTAGAAAAGGCAATGATCTTGTTGGGCCTCACCATGGGGTATAGGTGGAAGTTGGCAATCTTGTAGTGGATCTTTTCTACCAATGTGAGCATGTCAAACTCCTTACAATTGACACCATAGCATCATCAAACCTATTCCTTTTTGATGCTAGGGTCCACTTGCATTGGAATCTTAGTGAGATTTGCCCAAATTTCTAGCAACCCAAGCACTTCAACAATGGCCTACACCAAGTAGGAAACTGAGATGTCTTTTATTCTGACTGTTGAACTAGCTTGCATGTTGTTCTAGAATAAGAATGTCTCTCCCATGTACCGCTCCCTAATGGAAGTGATAATTGGCCATATAGGAGAGGTCTTTAGTTAGTCTTATACTTCTTTAGGAACTTGCTCTAGGAAAGAGCCAAATTTTAACTCTTGAAGCATAGTTTTTTGGACCTCCCTTGATCTAATTTGATTCAGGCAAGCTTCCATCAAGGTCACCTCAAGGTTTCCTTGCTGAGCTAGTGGCTCATCCTAGTGGGAATGTTTTGTTGTTGCTGTTGGTTCTAGAATTTGATGAATAGATTCCACCTTGGCTTTGCCCCTAAGAGGACCCATGGCATGGGTTGCAAGTGGTTCTTCCTAGGCTTGTTCTTAGCCTCTTCTCATTCTTGGCCATTCTTCTCTTGGTTGAGATGGTCCTCCTTCCTGTGTGTGTTTGCCTTTTGGTACCATGGATTAGTAGATATAACGTGTAATTTTGAATATTTGAATACCTTATCTCGTTAGTTAGTTACACTTGGCTAAGGTTGGACCATGGTAGATTGATTATTTTATTCTTATCTTATTAATTAATTTTCATTATAAATGTCATTGGAGCTCATTGGAAGAGTTTAACTCTTGTAATTTGGTGTTTAAGTGTTGATTTATTAGTTAAACCTTTGTGATAGTTAGAAAAATGGTGAAAATTTTTTGTTAGAAATGGCAAATTTGTGGCCCCCATGACTAAGAGTTTTCCTTTGGTAGCTATAGGGTTGAAGAACAGCTATAGGGTTGAAGAATAGAGTGATTTAGATAAATGGTTAGGAAGTTATGGGCTTTGGAAGGTTCTAGGCTTTGAAAATTTAAAAAACTTCCTTGATGTTTGTGAGTAAATGTGAAAATTTCTAAGATGGGTCATGCATATTTATACTATTTTTGCACTACATTGATGGGACCACATATATGGGGCCTTGTATATGCATGGGCTTCATCGACGGGGCCTTGTTTACAGGGTTCATAGACAAAATTTTCAAATGTGAATATCTTGAAAAATACAAGGAATTTTTGAATGAATTTGGAGTCCATGGAGTCCCAGAAATGCCAAGAATATGATGAAATTATTGAAAAGGATCTTTGAGAGCTTAAGAATTGAAAAATTTCATGGAGAATGTGTGCATTAAACAAAATATGTAAAGGAGCACATGGTTGGATGCAGAAGATGGATGTATGCAATATTTTGATTCCAAGAATGCCTAAGGATAAGGTGCTTAATGAATCCAACCAAGAGATATACAAGTGGGTCCTTCCCATAGTAGGCACATGCCTTGTTTGCCCTTGCATAACCTTAACCTAAGGAGTCCATAAACCCCATAAGTCATTAATGGTGGATGGAAGTTAAGCACCAAAACCTAGAAGATTCTACCTAAGAATTGAAGTATGTTAGACAAAGACACCGAATCAAGAACATGGATAATGGTAGTGAGGTGAGTTATGGGAAGCATAGAAAAATGATGGAGAAGGTGGGATAGAATTCTAAATTGAGGTCATAAGAAGTCCCTTGTGGATTTGTATTTAAATGACTTGAGAAGATCCATCCTTAGTCCAAATCAAAGCTAATCACTTTTAGTGACTTTGCATTGCCATCCCAAGATTGACCTACCCCCTTAAGACACAAGAGTGCTTCCACAAAACAACCACCATTCCATAAAGAGAAAAAAAGAGATGTAGTATGTGAGAGAGGACCTTAGTTAAAAGGGATATTTAGGCATGGGTAACATGCCTTTCTAGTTTCATAACTAGTGCTTGTGGCTTGTTTATTTGTCTAAGGGGTGTGATTTGAATTCCCATCATGTTTTTTTTTTAAATTTTTATTTTATTTTGTTTTTGTTATTTTTGTTTTTTTTCTTCTTTTTAGATGGGAACCACACCATGGAAAGGCTTTATTTGACTTCTTGTTATTGGTCAACACGAAATGGCAAGTAGAAGAGTACAAAGAGTATTGAGTTCCCTTGAATTCACATGATGTGCAAACATTTGAATCCTTCCCAATTCTGGAAACTACCTAGGTCACAAATTTATTAAAATTTTATTTAATGAAAAGGAACCTCAAACTTCCAAAACAAGAAAAACCATAGAGTCTATAGATGGGTCGATGTTGTGGACTCACTGCCTGTTCCATGAAAAATAAACCATGCCTTAGCCATTGGTACAAAAATTCAAAAATAGAAACTAGACATTAGTAAATAAAACATTAGACACAAACCACCATTAGTAACAGCTATAGCACCAATGTCTCTTGTTGGCACAAAGCATGTTTATTAATAAAAAATCAGAAACTCATACTAAAATAAAGTAAAATATATAAGAAAGGATAAAATACTCAAGAAAGATTTAAATGTACTAACAATGGTGTAAAACAAAAATGGTGTAAAATAGAAAAAAAATTTAAAATCAAAAGGGTGTAAAATAAAAAATTTGCAAAACAAAAATATGTAAAATAAAAAATAGAAAAACTAAGAAGCCACATATATGATTAACATGGATGGCCATCTCCCCACGACTGAGTTGGAAGGAAGAGATTTGAAAAATTTAGTGTGGTTGCCCATTTCTTGAGGTATTTGTTGCATTGGCTTACTTTGGCTTGTGGAAAGGGTTTATCTATTTGGTGTTGACCAATTGCTTTTTGTTTGTGCTTTTAGGTTTGTATATGATCATTACCTCAGAAGGAATAGTTTCATCAATTATATGAGGCCCCTTCCACAATGTTTGGAATGTGGTCTTTTGGAGTACATGTGTGGGATTTTAGTAGAGAACCTTATCTCTTGGTTGAAATTTTACTTTCCATATTCTAAGATCATGACATTGTTTTTTGAATGCCTTATGTACTTCATTCCAAGATAGGGCCACCAATCAATTTTTGTCTAGCACATTGAGGTTGATTAATCTTTTCTTTTGTGCTAGACTTAGGTCAAGATCCAAGTCATAGGCTGTTGAGAGTGTACAGAGCTTGGATTGGATTGGGAGCATTGGAAGTTTTTCATACACTAACTCATAGGGAGGGTAGCCAATAGGGACTTTCCATATTAAGTAGTAGGTCCAAAGGGCATTGTTGAGTTTCATGCTCCAGTCTCTCCTATATTTGCTAATAGTTCTTGTTAGAATCTTTGTAATCTCCTTGTTAGTCACCTTTTCTTGATCATTGGCTTGGGGGTGTTAGGGTGTTATTAATTTATGTTCAACCCCTAAGCATTACATAAGTTTTTGAAAAGTGGCACCTGTAAAATAGGTTTTGTTATCAGAAATCAGTGCATGTGGCATTTCAAACTTTTTCACAATATTTTGTTGTACCAATCAAGTAGTAGTGGATGATGTACAGTCAGTGATGGCTATTACTTCTGCTGATTTGGTATAGTAGTCAATAGTGATAATTATATACACCTTTTCATTGGACATGGGTGTGATGGAACCCATGAAATCTATGCTCCATATGTCAAAGGGTTCCTATGATTAAATTCACTATTGAGGACCCTCCATTTATGTGGTCATCTCACCATCTTGTTGATAGCATTCATAGGATTGGACAAACTGGTGGGCATCCTTGAAGATTATGGGCCAATAGTATCCTACGATATATATTTTTATGGCTGTTCATCTCCTATGTATTGGCCTTCTCAAGGACCCTCATGATCATCTTGGAGAATGTACAATTGATCATCATCAGGTACACACCAATGAACTAGACCATCAACACATACCTTGTAAAGATGTCCATTGATTTCCATCAAGTGCTTAGCTTCATGAAGAAATTTTTGTTTCTTCCTATGGTCTAGATATTATGGCATCTTCTGAGTGAGAAGATAAGTAAGGATTCCATCAAACCATTTTGGTTCTATGGGAATTTGTTCATTTATTGTAGCACCAAAGATGAGTTCATTAAGAAACAGATTAGATAATGGGCTTTCCTCCTCTTTATTATCCCATTGCAACTGAGACAAGTGATTAATGATCACATTCTCAGTTCCATTTCAATCTACCATTGTAAGATCAAATTTGTACAAGATCACCAGCCACCATATGACACGGAGGCTCATCGTTGGATTATTCATGAGAAAGTGGTAGGAGCATTGCACAAATTAAAAGGCATCTTGCAATTATCAAAGGTCCCCCAAGGACTTGTGAATGTTGTTTTGACCTAATCTTCTGGTGCAACCTAGACTTGGTTATAGCCACTATAACCATATAGAAAACTATAATAGCAATGCCTAGATATGGTGTCCAAAACTTGATCAAAAAATGGAAATGGAAAATGATCTTTAAATTTTGCCATGTTTAACAACATGAAGTCGATATAAACCTACCATTTGCCACCTCTCTTTGGCACTATCATGAGTGGGTTGACCCACTTGCTATCCGCAATGAGGTAGATGAACCCTTCCTTAAGGAGTTGCTCAATCCCCTCTTTAACAATTTACTTAAATTTTGGGTTCAATCACCATTTTGGTTGCCTCCTTGGCTTTATGGATGGATTAGTGTAAATGCGATACTAGCATATCTATGGATCAATTCCAAGGAGTTTTAGATATGACCAAGAAAATGTTGTTGGCCATTTGTTGACAACTTTTAACAATTTTGATTTTTATTTAGGAGCAAGTTCGACATTGAGTATGATCAGCTTGCCATTATTTAAGAATGCATATTCTAGGCTGATTGGTAGAGTTTTCAACTCTAAGGGCTTCTATTTAAAATTCCTAGGACTCTCCAACTCTCCCCAATTGGTATTAGTATTTTCATCATTAGAGAGTTGGTGATGAACTTTCTCTAGTTCATCCATGCTTGTGGCATAAGCACATGTCAGGCTCTTAGTAGGTTCCATGCATATTGTGCTACTACATGAATCAACAGTTAACCACTAGGTACCCTCTTGTTTTGTGGTTGCTACGTATAGACACCTTTGAATATTTGACTCATGTGCATACTACTTGCATGTAGAAATAGATGCTTGTTTTATGGACCAGAGTTTTTGTACGTAATTGCACCTTGTATCATTATACGCAATGCATGGAACTTGTCTCTTCTTGATCTTTTGAAATGTATTTTCCTTTGATATTTCTAGGGAAAGATCTCTAATGCACATTCCTACATCAACAGTGCTTAGGCATGTCCTTCCCATAATGATTAGGAAGTCCCCCTTGCAGTTTTTAACTTTAATTACTAGAAAATTGGTAGGATAAGACCACCCAGAGATAGTGGTCACAATGTCTTTGACTAGTTTCATTGGAATAGTGATGGAGTGATTTGCCAATTCCAATCTAATATTGCTCTTCTTGAGAGGCAGCAGGTTCTATGAAGTATACATCTCATGAGATATCAAGTTCACACTGGAATCAGAGTCAAGAAGAACCTTACATGCTTCATTTCTAACAATCTATAAATAGATAAGGGGACTCCTAAGATCAGTTAATTTCCTAGCCCAGATCCAATCAGATATAGCATGGATGAGAATAACAGTTGGATTTTGGATGGAATTTGATTTGAAGGGAATCGAATGGAATGGTTTGTAGAGAATGAAGCAGGAGCAAGGTGACCAACTACCTAAGTATGTGAGGGCTTAGTAGGGCTATTGGTTCAAAAGAATGATCTTTTATGAGCATGAGATTCTAAACCCCTCAATTGATGAACTGGTTGTAGATCGATAGCCCTAGTAGCATTATGTTGTTGTATCTAGGTTGAAAGTTTATCTTGCATGGATGGAGTAGGTTGTAGCTATGTTGAGGATGGAGAAATAGGTGCAGAAATAGTAGGATAAGCATAAAATGTGGCAGCCCTCCTGGAATGTGGAGATTGAGCTCTATAGTATTTGGGAGGGTGGTAGTGATGTTGGAAAGGAGAAATGTGATTGAAAGAGATACATGGAGATAGGGGTTTCTAAACGTAATACCCATACAGATCTGGTTTCTTGTAAGGGTATTGTTGCCTTGGTGGTGGCATCCCCCATGACCATGTTTAGTGCCACTATTGATACTGTTCATACAGTTCCACTTAGATAATATTGTTGTTGCTAGTGAAACTGCTTGGGATTGCTTTGAGGATAAGACAATCTTCTAGGTGTTTGTCTTCCTGCTAGTCATGGATTTAGAGCATACACCTTGGAATCTTGTAAGTGTGACAGGATGGGGTAACATCCTTTAGGATGTTCATATTGGAAAATATCACACCCACCATCATCATTTGATTTAGTTTTTGTAACTTCATCTATAGCAACAATCTTGCCGTTACCCCTTTGGTAGGCACATTTATTTTCTTTTCACCTCCTGCGGTTATGATCACTACTATGCTCTCTTGATTCTTTGGTGATTTTTAGAGTAGTTTGGAATTTTTCATCCAACGAATCTCACATTTTCTCCACCGTAGCTAAAATTTTAGATAGATTTTTGGATTGGCAAGGTTTTTCTGTTTACCATCTTATTAGGTGATGATTCCTCCTTATTATTACAAAATCAGACTTCCCTCTTTCTAATGGAAGGATCTGTGTTGTATTCCTTTGCACTTCTGCATTTTCTCAACTCTCCTTCTTCTTTTGCTACCTACTCAATTAGCCTTTGAATCTGGTGGGCTCTAAGTTCTGATAGTCTCCCTTGGCATAGACCCCAAGAGTTCTCCACATTTCTTATCTAAGTCCATCTATGATATGACAAAGTTGTTCTCACTGAGAATAACCATGACTAGGGCATCGGTGTATGAGAGAATAGTATCTACCCATGGTGGCATCCAAGGGTTCATGGTTTCCTTGCTTCCATCCTTAGACTTGCCTTCTCAGATTAGATACTTTGGAGTACGTTTGATACTTATTGTTAAATAACTCTAGCATTTTACTCCACTTGCCGATGGAAGGACCAGTACTAACTTTCTGCTTCCTTAATGAGTATACTGGGAAATAGATTTAGTTTCTACCAATTTTTTTCAATATTCTACAAGGTACAGGCATTGTGAAAATCTTGAAGATGTTTTTGTGGATCAGAAATATATCCCCCCTCAAATATGAGAATATTTTTCATATCAAGTCGTTTGATCTAACTATCTTTCACATGCTTGGTTGAAATTTTTATAGCCTCTATGGTATTTAACATGCTTCAAGTTGCCAGCAAAGGCTTATCATAATCAATATTTTGATGATGTTGATGATGTCCTCTACCATCCCTTTGACCATTATGGGCATGGTGATCATCATTATTGTACCGCTGTTCTTATCCATCATGGTTGTTCTTTCTACAAGATTTGTCAAAACCAGAAGAGGAAGAAGAAGATGTAGATGAAAAGGATGAAGAGGAAGGAGGATTTCCACCACCATGGTGTCTACCAACTCCTCTTTGTTTGTCATGGCTATGTTCATTATTTTTCTTATCCTCTTGATGCTTATCCGTGTCCCTAACTTGATTGCCATCTTTACTTGAACTTGGGTTGTTGATAGTGGACCGTAGATTCAAGGCCACACCCCCATCATCAATAATAAGGGGGGAGGGGAAGAATCTTCATGTTGAGAGCCCCTAGAGAGAGGATCCTCATTATCCTCTTGGTTAAGCAAGAACAAGGAATTGGTGAACCATTTTCCCTTCACAAACTCATGGTGCTTCTTGTGGTGTTGATCTCTCCTACATTATGTTTTAGTGGGATGGTAGTCTCAGTAGTCATAATCATGCACAAAGTACTCCTCTTGAAGATCATGGATGCCCAACCTCTTAAGAGTTTAAAGCAGCATTACTAGCATAGATCGATTGGGAGGCATTACAATGTTTCCTTCCATATCATGCCATCACAATTGTTCATCCTAATGAAGAATGAAGGTAAAATCAGGTACATACTCATCTGGATGAGTATACACCAACTTGCATTCTTGAGAGATTGGCAATTTAGTATCATCACACTTATGAGAAGAAGACATTTTGCAATAAAAATAAAATATCAGTGTGCTTATGTGATTATATTATTTGAGAATGATTTTGACCTTAGGGTTCACCCAACGATGTTAATGATGTTCACTAAACCTAGATAGCACATATTTCAAACAAAAAGTGTCCTTGGCAATGGTGCCAATGATGAGCAGTTGAGGTACCCCTATGCCCAACCATATGAATCATGAAGCATTGATGCATGATCTAGTTGAATTCTATGGACTCTATATCTTCCAGTACACTAGTCTTCTAGGAAGTGAACCTTACCCTAATAGTCATTTGTTGTCTTCTCAATTACACTTGTGATGCACAAGAGTATGGTTAAGTGTAATCGAGGCATATGATTTTTATTATTTTATGTTTTAAGCTCCTAGTGCTTGAAAATAGAGAAATGAAGTACTTTAATAACCAATTTAATTTAACTAATTAACTAAGTTTTAACTAGTCCTAACATAAGCATCTGGTCCGACTTTTTGTACATGTCCTAAACCCATGTATCCACTACTAGGATTACCAAGCATTATGCTACTGGACAAACCAAGAAATAACATTGCTAGGATTACCATGCAAATACATGTTTATGCTCAAAGTGGTTGTACTTATGTGTTTAATCTATTTATCTTAATTAATTAACTAATCACTTGAAGTCTAATTTAGCTTAATTAATTTCATAATTAATGAAAATAATAAATGCATAAATGAATCATTAATCTATTCCAAGTGCTACAAGGTTTGATCAAAAGGCTCGTATTTATTGCCATTCACATTGGTGTATTTAGGTACAATAGTGCTTGAATAAATATCTGTACACTTTTTTACTCTTATTGCAGGCACTTAGAGAAACATTCTAACTCTCAAATGACAAAACTACAACAGATCTGATACAACCATGACTTGACCTCCCTAAACATGGCTGGTGAACACATATTTATAGACTTTATTATAGTGATATGTCAATGGGGCCCCATAGACACAACAAATGCTATGTCAATGCAGCCCCATTGATGGGGCAATACCATGTAGATGGGGCCCCATCAACAAGGGCACATCAACAGGGGCCCATCAATGTGACACAATAATGATTCATCAAATTACATTGATGAGAGCATGAATGTATTCATGGATGACTTTTTACTTATGGCAAAACTTTTCAAGAATCCTTCTATAAGCTTGAAGCAATTTTACATTGTTGTAAGGTGACACTGAAGCTAAATAGAAAGAATTTCCAACTTATGGTTATTAAGGATATTATTCTTAGCCACAAAATCTCTCACAAGGGAATTAAAGTAAGTCTTGAGAAGATTTGTATTATTCAGAACATCACATAGGTTTCCATGATCATCAAAAAGGTATAATCTTTCCTTGGGCATATTTTCTATTATCAAAGGTTCATCAAAATTTTTTTAGAATAGTTAGATTATCATTTGAGTTCATGAAGAAAGATATACCATTTTCCTAGAATGTTGAATATGGAAAGGTCTTTTGATGCCTAAAAGAGAGGTTGATACAAGCCCCTATGTTGTAGAGTCTAGATTAGGCTTGTCCTTTTTATATTATGAAAAATACATTAGAGTATGCATTATGTATTGTATTAATGGAATATGATAACAAGAAGTAGCGCTACTACATCCATTATGCTAGTAGAAGCATCATGGAACCACAACTAATAGGGGCATCCTTGGCTGAGACTATAAGAGGTTTATCAATGGTACATGTAGAGAACTTGTTGTTAACACTAAAGATGATGGGAGAGTGAATTGTAAAGTTTACTTGTGTTTATCATTGCACTTAATGAATAAGAATGTTATAATACATATAATACAATGAAAGAATCCTTGTTTCCATGATAGGAAAATAATATTTTTATGATTTTTCAATTTTCTAATATCTATGTAATTTATGAATATATATAAAAACTAAAACAATAATAAAAACTCATTACAATCCATTGTGGGATAGGTATAACATTTGCATATAGATAGGAAGTACATCCTACCTTTGTGTTAAAATCCCTTGCGTAATAGGTGCAATGCTGAAATCTAACATACATGAAAATTGTACTATGATCCCTTATGGGATAGGTGTGACACTAACACATGAAAGTGCTAAAGTCTCCATAGTCACACCTTCAATAATCGAACATCATTTCAAATAGCTATGATCTTCTTGGATAAGGATAAATCATTGTAAACTTCACATAACTATGCTATTCTACTTATGAAAATTAATTTAATTAGAATTTTTAAATTTATTAAATAAATAGATTAATAAGATGCCATTATCAAGGTTCAATAAAATAAAATTGAAAAATTTAATGAAATCAAGATGAGCTTTATTCTTTGTGTAAACACTTGACTTTGTGTTAACCAAATGGTTTTGAGCTATAAAAGCATGGTAGTAGTATGATAGAGTCTTGTTGCATAGTGAAGTGATGATTTAAAAAATACCAAAAAATAAATTGCACACTTATGAAATAGAGGGGATGAAGCTCTTATATCAAATAAAATTGGAAATAAAATATTATTTAAGCTTTCTTCCTTAGATATATATAGTTTTTAGCCATGTAATGGAAGTTGTTATTTGACACCATGGTTGCAACACCAAGGTGTTAATGTACAACATGTGGGGATGCACCAAAAGTGTTGCCACCAAGAATGTAGTATGATGCATTAGGCATGGATGTTTCCACTAGGGTGTTACCCCTAGGCATGCATCACCATGCATTAGAAATGGGTGTAGTTACTAGGGTATCACCCCTAGGCATGCACCACTAGGTATGCCACATCATTGATGTCCCACCATACTTTGAAACATACATAGACTATAAAATTAGTGTGGAACAATAACTTTATGCATCCAGGCTTACAAAAATATATATAATTGCTATTGGATGTCTCATCATTTCCCCATGACTAAATTAAACTAGTCTCTTAGCTTACAAAAATAAAACTTAAATTAGACATAACTTGACTTGTGATCAACACAGAGGAGTTATAACAAAATATGGCACAAGATAAAACATAGAATTGACACCTCAAGAGGAAACACTATGAGATGGTGGTTGTGTCAAAATAATTGATGGAATGCTTAATAGATACTAAGGGTGTGATAGATATTTTTGATATTTATCTTCTAAGCTTATCATCCTCACTTGGAGAATCCTACTTAGGTTCTACATCAGTTCTCACACTTACCATAATGTCCAATAGTTTCTTTCCCTCTCATTTGCACTACTTATGGTGCTAACTTGCTTGCATGTGTCCCAACCTTCTTCTAGGTATTCTCTAGATCAATAGGATCTACCAATGGGTCATTTAGCTTTGTTTCAAGTAGTTGTTATTGTGAATGTTCCTAGTTGGTACTCAGGAATGAGATTGGGAACCTCTGAGTCTTCTTTTAGCTAGTCCCATCAACAAGGCATGAGATTATTTGCGTTGATGTGGTCATGGCCTTGAATGCAAGGAACACCATTATTAGAATTTGATTCTTTATAAAACATGCTAAAAAATCATGTAAGTTCCTTGAGATTCTACACCTCCATCACAAAAAATGTTGACAAGAATGATGAAAAACATAAAACCCAAGGACAACATTTGAAACATTATCATAGTCAAAATTCCAAAAAATATAGACATGGAAAATGTGATAGGAAAATTTTTAAAGAAAAAATCATATTTGGTATTTTTCCTCTCTAAGATACGATACATTAGCTCAAATAAGTAAAATATATATTACCACCACTAATAAGGGCATAGTAATGAAATATATTAGGAGATGTAGCTTTAAATATTTATTGGAAATAAGAAATGATAAGAAGTTAATTAATAGAGTAATAAAATAAAATAAAAATTTCACCCATACAACCAAAAAAAAGTTACCAAAGGAATAGAGAAAATATTTTAAACAATTTAATTAGCATGCATAGTAATGTATCAAAGTTGAAACTTAAAAAAATCACAAAATCTCATTGTTAGAAACTTATAAAGAGAAAGGGAAGCATACATAGGGGACTATAGAAGATTAAAATTAAATAAATATTTAGATTTAAATTTATAAATTAATTAGACAATTAAATATGAGTAAGAAAATAAATGTCCTTGTCAACTGTTAATACCAATAAAGTTGTCATTGTTAGTTATAGCATGCACTTTGAACAACCACACCTCATTAAATTTTCATGTCCATGTTGTGGAATTAAGTAAGAAGAAGAAATTAATTTAACAAGCCCAATTTCAATGTAGTAGAAGGCCATATTTACATATAGAAAAAAAATTAAGTAGAAGAATGGAGACAAAAGAAAAAAATTCAAAGCTTAAGAAAAGACAAATTAGAATTTTGTAACGTAGGGACAAAAGCCTTGCAATTTTTATTTGATTTATTCTATCCTATAGAAGAATATAGGAAATTCCATTTTTATAGAAAGGGATGTCAGAATCTAGAATAAGTGAAACATAGGTACACCCCAAGATTTATAGAAGTTTATAACTCAATGTTACCTAGCAGAATTGAACATGTGACCTAGAGTTACAAGGCGAAGATCCATATCACTAGGCTAATACCTCATTGTTATTTTTTTATAAAAATATTTATGGATGGATGTAATTAAATAGTGATCACAATCTCTCATGTACATTCAATTTCTACTCCATTTTCTATGAAAATAGGTTTGTCTCATGACATACCACCATGGCCCCATCAATTGGCTATAAATATGTGGGCAAAATATGATTGTATAAGAGATAGTTTGATGAGTGGCGAGGTACCCCTACACTCAACCATATGAATATGAGTGTTCACGTGCAATCTGTTCAAACTCCAAGGCCTAGGTGCTTATGCACATTCATAGAACAAGGATGGGTTATGCAATCATTGTCTTCCCAAGCTTACTTGTACAACATAATTGTATGGTTAAGTAAGCTTGAGGTATGTGATTTTTATGGTTTTTTATGTTTTATATTCCTGATGCTTAAAATGGAAAAATGAAATGAGGGAGTAACTAATTTAATTAAACTAATAAACTATTCTCTAACTAGTCCTAACACCAGCATTTGTTCCCACTTGTCGGACACATCCTGAACTAGTGTAACACTATTGGGATTACAAAATGCTAGTTGTTACTGGGTTACCAAGTGTTCCACGTATGCTTGAAGTGGTTGTACTAAGTGTACTAATTCATTGATAATTAACAATTCAATAAAATAACATTAATTAACTAATGAGAGTAGCGAGTAACAGTAATTAACATTTAAATGAAATAATTAAGCTATTCTGAATGTTGTAAGGTTTATCACAAAGTTCATATTTATTTCTGGAAACAAGGTGTGCTCAAGTTCACAATGCTCGAATAAAGATCCATTCACTTTATGACTCCTACTGCGGACATTCAAAAATAATCCTAACTCTGGAGAGAGAAAACTGTAAGTGTTCAGCTAAGGGACTAAGAAAACTCTCCTCGAAATCAAGTGTCCTCATCTCTTATTTATAGGCAATGTGACAAGCTTTGATATCACATGTTTGATATTGCTTTGCACCTCTGATATTATGTATCCAATATCGAGGGTCAGATATCATGGGTCCGATATCGAGGCTCATCTTACCCCCATGACTAAATGAAAACTCATCCTCAAGTTTTTTACAAAATATTGGGAAGGTATGGGATTATTAACTGAACAACAACTGATGGTGACATGGAATGATAGACTCAGAGTGCCTGGTGAATAGATCAACAAACATATTATAGCATTGGTGTTCATAACCATTGTGGTGAACACTGTACATAAATGACATCAAGACCCTCATTCGACAGCTTGAAGAGAGAGAAAAGAAAATGAGGCACGTTGCTGTCGATGTCAAAAATGTGCACATCATTGTTCATCCATGGCCACATGATCAAGCTTGTTCCTTGTGTAAATGCTCTAGCTCCAGTCCATCTTGAGCGCTTCCTCCTATCCTAGTCCATTGTTCATGTGATCACCATCTGCACATACAACACAGTCACGAATTAGCAAGGATAGATAAGATATGATGTAATTGATACCTTGGCTCAATATGAAGCACATTGGCTAGGTTGTGGGTATGGAAAATACTAGGTTAGAGGTTTGTAACTGATAACTACCCAAGGTGTAGGGGTGAGATAAGTAATGAAATGGAAAATTTGCGACAGGCCCCCATGACTAAGAGCGAACCTTTGGTAGCAATAGGGTGGAAAATGAAAGAATAAGAAACATGAGAGAGATAACAATGATGAAGCCAATAAAGAAAAAACAAAAACAGATGTCATGGATGGGTAAAACAAGAAATAGTTGATTGCAGAAAATGTTTAAGAGAAAGAAGTTAACATTTGCACCAAAAAGGAATGCTAGTGGGTCCTCCCTAAAGTAGGCTCATGCCCCTAATGCCCTAACAAATCCACAAACCAAAGAGTTCATAGGCTCTAGGAATGTCATAGGGAAACAATGGTTAAGAACTTACCCACAATAATTTACCAAGGAATAATAATGCATCAGCCAAGATATAGACTAATCATAAAATCGGCAATGAGGTGGAGTATGGAAAGCATTACAGAAAGAGAGAATGGAATGGAATGGAATCCCAAAATTAAGGTTTTGTAAAGTCCCTTGTATAGTGTGTGATTAAGCTGACTTAATAAAATTCAACCCAAATCCAGATTAAACTAACCACATCCAGTGACCTCACATCAACACACTTGACCAAGCTACCCTCCTGAAGCAGCAAGAATGATTCTACAAAGCAACCACCATTCCAAAAAGAGAGGAATAAAGAAACAGGAAGTGAGGAAGGGCCTTAGTTAGAGGGAACCTTTAGGCATGGTTAACATGTCTATCTAGTGCCATAACTAGTGCTTGTAGCCCATTTTCCTTTAGTGTGTCTAAGGGGTATGCTTTGAATGCCCACTAGTTTTTTTTATTGTGAGAACCACATCATGCAAAGAATTATTTGATTCATTCAACTTCCTGATATTAGTCAACAGTAGAATGGTGGGAAGCCTGTGAAAAAAATCCAAGGACCCAAGAGAATAGCTAGCACAAATGCGTTGAATCCCCTTGAAGTCACACCCTTTTCAATCCATTTGTATTTTTCCTTGGTTTGAAGAATACCAAGCCACCAATTCATTAATAAGTTTGTTTAGAAAAGGGGATAGTATGTTTCCAAAATAAAGGAAGACCATAGAGTGGTATGGATGAATGGGTGACATGGACTCATTGCATGTTTTATCAAAAGAAACCATATCTTAGCATCAACATTAGAAGTCAAAGGTAAAAACCAAACATTAGCGATCAACACCATTATAGTACAATCCACCATCATAAGTACTTATTATACAATGAGTGAGAGTAATTCAAACAAAATGTAATAGAGAAAGAAATAGTAAAAATGTTAATGATGGTGTAAAAAAAACAAGTAAAGATGAAGAATGTGTAAAATAAAAAAGACAAAGGAACTGAGGGCTTAGAATGATTAGCATTAGTGGCCATCTCCCCCATGATTGATTTGGAAGGAGGAGATTTGAAATAATGAGCAAGGTTGTCCATTAATAGAGGTAGTGTTAATACTGACTGTTTTAGGCTCATGGAAAGGTTTGGTTTGCTAGATGTTGACTAATAATTTCCTATCCAGGATTTTAGGTTTATAGATCATCATGGACCCTAAAAGAAAAGTTTCATGAATGATATAAGGTCCTTTCCACAGCATTTGAAATTTAGTTCATTATGGCGCATGTGTGGGATTCCAATATAGAACCTTATCTTTCGGTTGGTATCTAACTTTTCTAATTCTTAGGTCATGACGTTGCTTGTTGAAGGCCTTGTATAGTTCATTAGATGATATGACAGCTAATCAGTTTTCATCTAGCAAGTTAAGGTTCATTAACCGTTCCTGTTGTGCTAGATTGAGGTCAAATGCTGTAGATAGTGTACGAAGCTTAGCTTGGATAGGAAGTGTTGAAAGTTTACCATACACTAACTCATAGGGAGAATAGCCTGTAGGGAGTTTCCATTTGAAGCGGACGTCTAAAGAGTGTCATTTAGTTTGGTGCTTTAGTATCACCTATACTTGCTAATGGTTCTCATGATTTCCCTATTGGTGACTTCGGCTTGACCATTTGCTTGAGGGTGATATGGTGTAGTTATTTTATGCTCAACTCCTAAGCATTGCATTAACTTTTGAAAAGTCGCACTTGTGAAATGTGTACCATTGTCAGAAATAAGTGCATGAGGCATGCCAAACCTATTTACGATTTGTTGTTGAACAAATCATGTAGCGGTAGATGATGTACAACCCGTAACAGTAGCTGCTTCTACCCACTTTGTAAAATAGTCAACAACAACATTAATGTAGGCTTTTCCATTGGACATTGGTGTGATAGGCCCCATAAAATCAACACCCCATATGTCAAAGGGTTCTAAAGGTTGAATCCATTGTTGTGGACCCTCCATTCTAGTAGTCATTCCTCTATCGCATTGACAGCACTCACAAGATTGGACGAAATGATGACCATCCCAAAATAATGTAGGCCAATAATATCCTACAAGAAAGATTTTAATGGTTGTTCATCTTCTAGTGTAATGACCCCCACAAGGGCCCTCATGAGCATCTTTGAGAACTCGCAATTGATCTATATTGGGAACACACCATTAGGCCAAGCCATTGAAACATACTTGATAAAGGTGTCGTTTGATTTCCATGAAATATTTGGCTCAATGAAGAAATTGTTGTTTCTTTTTAACGTCTAGCCCTTGTGGTATCTCTTGTGTAAGTAGATAAGTGAGAATGCTACTATATCAATTTGTATCAGTGGGTAATTGATTGTTTATTACACCTACAAAGAAGAGTTCATCAGGGAAATGATTAGAAATTAGATATTCGTCCACTTTGTTGTCCCATCGTAACTAAGATAAATGATCAGCAACAACGTTCTCAGTGCCTTTATGATCGATCATCATAAGATTGAACTCTTGTAAGACCATGAGCCATCATATGATGCGAGGGCTCACCATTGGTTTATTCATTAGGAACCGTATTGCACTATGATTTGTGTGTACAAATATCTTATAGCCTAATACATAGTGCCTAAAATTTTCTAGTGAAAACACCACAACCATTAACTCCTTTTCTGTTCTGGTATAGTTAAGTTGTGCACCAGAAATACTTTGACTTGCATAGTCAATGTAATAGGATAGTTTTTGGTCATCTAGCTATATAAGTATGACTTCTAAAGCAAATTTGGATGCATAAGTCATTATGTGGAATGGTCTGGACCAATCAGGAACTTGTAGAATGGGTGTTTCTACGAGCTTCTGTTTTAAGGTTTGGAAAGCTACCTCACATTCCCTAGTCCATTCAAAGGATACATCCTTCTTCGTTAGTTCTACCAATGGTTTTGCAATCCTTGAAAAGTTCTCGATGAAGCATCTATAATAGCTAGTCTTTCCAAGGAATGATCGGATATCTTTTATAGTTTCAAGTTGACGAGTGATTCCTTGGATGACTTTAATCTTTTCAAGATCTACCTCTATCCCTGTTTGTGAAATCTTATGCCCTAACACAACGCCTTATTGGACCATTAAATGGCTTTTTTTGCCAATTGAGCCTTAAGTTGGTTTCTACACATCATTTCAGTACTTGCTCTAATCGGTCCAATGCTTGTTCAAAGTCTACTATATAGGTGGAGAAATCATCCATAAAGACCTCCACACCATTCCCTATTTGCTGCTGAAATATACTTAGAACTAAACATTGAAATGTTGCTGGGGTGTTGCACAAGCCAAATGGCATATACCTATATGCAAGTGTCCCCCAAGGACTTGTGAATGTAGTCTTAGCTTGATCTTCTTATGCTATTTGAATTTGATAGTATCCACTGTAACCATCCAGAAAACTATAGTAGCAATGCCCTACAATGGTATATAGGACTTGGTCAAAAAATGGTAATGGAAAATGGTCTTTAAACATTGCCATGTTTAATAGCCTAACGTTTATACACACCCTCCATTTACCTCCCTTTTTAGGCACAATGACTAATGGACTAACCCATTCACTATCAATAATGGGGTAGATGAACTTGACTTTTAGAAGTTGTTCAATTTCTTCTTTAACCACTTGCTTAAGCTTTGGGTTTAGTCACCTTTGCAATTGTCATCAAGGCTTTATGGAGGGGTCAGTGTAAATTCTATGTTGGCATATCCTAGGATCTGTTCCAGTTAATTTGGGATATGACCAAGCAAAGGTTTTTGACCATTTATTTAATATCTTCAGTAGTCTTTCTTTTTGTTGAGGAGCAAGCTTAGCATTAATGATCACCGGTTTGCCATTCTGAAGAAATGTATATTTCATACTAGTGGGAAACAGTTTTAATTCAAGGGGCTCTTGCTTAAACTCATCAGGAATTTTCAACTTTCCACGATTGGTATTTTCAATGTTAGGACTTGGAAGTTGGCAATGGACTTGCTCTAATGTATCTATGCTATTGATATAGGCACAAGTCAAGCTCTCAGTTGGTTCCATGCATATAGTTGAATTGCTATTTTGGTTAATTGTCAGCCACTAGGTGCCTTCCTATCTTATGGTTGCTGCATACAGGAATTTTTGTATATCTGTTACTTGTGCACACTTGTTGCATGAAGACAATGTTAAATGTTGTACAAACTAGGACTTCTGTATGCAGTTACACCTTGTGTCACTATATGTGATGCATGGAAATTTCTTCTTCTTGATCTTTCCAAACATATTTTCTTTTGAGATTGCTAAGGAAAGATCACGTATTCCTAGGAACACATCAATTGTGCTTAGCCATGCTCTTCCCATTATGATTGGGAAGTCTCCCTTAGAGTTGTTAACTTGAATCACTAAAAAATTAGCTGGATACGACCACCCAAAAATAGTGGTGACAATGTCCTCCACTAGTCCTAATGAGACAGTGATGGACTAGTTGGCCAACTCTAAATGAATGTTACTCTTTTTTAGTGGAGGTAGGTTCCAGGCTTTGTACATTTCTTGAGAGATTAAGTTCACACAAGAACCTGAGTCCAAAAGAGCTTTGCAAGGTTCATTCCTAGCAATTTGCAAATATATAAGGGGACTTCTAGGATTAAAGAATTTCCTAGGAAGATGACCAGCTTTGATCCAATCGGTGATTGTGTGGGTTAACATGATAGTATGTGTTGGGCATGATTTTTGGTTCGAAGGAAGCTCCAAAGATTCAAATTGTGGTGAGGCGTTTGGAGAATTGGCCACTTGTGGTTGTAAGGACTTGGTTTGAATATTAGTTCTTAAGAAAGGTCTCTTCTTTGATCCATTATCCAAACCAATAGTAGGTTAAGAGTTGATAGCCCTTGTAGCATTACATTGCTGCGGCTGGGCAGGAAGCTCAGCCTGCATAGTTGGAGTAGGTGGTAATGGAGCTAAGGGTGGAAAAGGTGAAATTAGATGAGGAGGATAGTACGTTTATGGAACATCACCCCTAGGAGAAGGAGTTCTATAGTATTCATGGATTTGGTAGTGAGGTTGGGGAGTGACGTGACTAATGGAGTCACGTGGTGAGATCAGCTATTGAACATAGTATCCATATGGGTTAGGTTGATGGTAAGGGTACTATTGACATGGTAATGACATTCCCCATAACTATGGGTGTTGCCATTGTTGATATTGTTCATTCAGTTATGATGGAGTTCCACTCGGATAATTAGTCAAGGTTTGGTGGAACTACCTTGGGTTACCTTGAGGATAAGGTAACCTTTGAGGTGCTTGCCATTTGTTTAATCATGGGTTGAATGCATACACCCCACACTCTTGTAGATGTGACAATACTAGGAAACACTCCTTAGGATGGTCATATTGGCATATCTCACATCCACCATCATTTTCTATGTTTGAATCCACAACCTCTTCGATGATGAAAACTTTTCCCTTACCCTTGTTACGTGCATATTCAGCTTCTTTTTTTCCCTTCTCTCTTGATCACTACTTTGCTCTCTAGACTCCTCTACTGCTTTTAGAATGGTTTGAAATTTATCATCTAGGGAATTCCACAATTGATCTACCTTTGCCAATACTTTTGATGAAAATTTTTGGATGGGAAAAGTCTTCCTATTCACCATCTCTTCAAGTGGTGACTCTTCTTCATCTTCACAAAATCTAACTTCCTTCTTTCAGAGGAAAGTATCTTTGTTGTATTCTTTTGCACTTTCTCTTTTCCTTAACTCACCTTCCTTCTTAGCAACTTGCTCCAAAAATATTTGTATTTGATGGGCTCGGAGCTCAGATAGCCTTCCTTGGGCATAAGTCCCAAGGGTTCTTTGTGTTTCATACCTAAGCCCATCCATGAGATGGTGTAGTTGTTCCCTTTACGAGTAACCATGGCTAGGGCAATGATGTAATAATGTGTAATATCAACCCATGGCAGCATCCAAGGGTTCGTGTCCTCCTTATTTCCATCCTTGGATTTTCCTACGTAGGTTGGACACTTGGGAGTACTTTTGATACTTATCATTGAATAGCTCTAACATGGTGCTCCATCGATGAATGGATTCCAGTTCTAGAAACCAGTACTAGCTTTTCGTTTCCTTAATTAGTGTCCATGGAGACAACTTGAGTTTTTGCCACTCATTTTCTATATTTTTCAAGGCACATGCATCATAGAATGCTTGTAGATGATTTTGAGAATCAGTGTTGTATCCCCCTTCAAATTGTGGGATATTTTTCATGTCTAATCTTTTTATCCTACTATTCTTTTGGTGCCTTATTGGAATCTTAATAGCCTCTGTTATGTCTAACATACTTCGGGTGGTGAGTAGGGGTTCATCGTAATCATACTGTTTATGGCGTCTATGATGCCTATGTTATTCCCTACTCTCCCTTCTTTTGTGATGTGCCTCTCTAGAATGCCCTTGCTCCCTTTCTTGACTATGTTATCTATGATCCTTATTTTGCTTACCATTGTCCTTAGGGTCTTTCCCTTTGCAACTACATTCAAATCTTAAAGGAGAGAAGGAAGGAGATGATGAAGGTAAAGAGGAAGGAGGATTGGCACCATGACGGTGCCTGCTATTTTTTCTTCGATGGTCGCAGCCTTGATCGTGATTACGATCAAAATTTCTATCATTGTCATGTGTTCATGTTCCTTTTTCAAATCCTTTGTGTCCGTTAGTATGAGAACCTGGGTTATGAATAGTTGAGTGAAGATTCTAATACATAACTCCTTGATCAAAGTCAACAGGAAGAACATTGTTTTGTGGAAAACTTCCTGAGGCAGGTTCACCACCCTCGTTTTCACTTAGGACATATGGAACATCCTGAGATCACTTTCCCTTCATAGATTTGTAATGTCTCTCCTATTGTAGGTCCCTTTGACATTGTGCCTTCGTAGGTCAATAATCTCTCAAGTCATGTTCATGCACAACATATTCTGCCTGTAAGTGCTGCATACCAATTCGTGTGAGAGCACGAAGAAGCATGCTTAGGATGGAGCGATCAGGAGGTAACAATATGTTACCTTCTAAATCACGCCAATGCAGTTGTTCATCCTAGTGGAGGATAAAGGTAAATTCTGGTATATACTTATCAAGATGAGTGTATACCATGCAAAATTGTTGGGGCACTAGCGAATCGTCATGTGTATTATGCCTCCAATTGTTGATTGTGTTGAACGTAGGTAGTGAAGCACTCTCATAAGAAGAAGGAGACATGATTGATTATTCAGTGTCCAATACTCTTTTTCAATGATTGTAGGATAACTAACCTTAAGGTTTCATTCCAACGATGGAAAGATTTCCTCCTAAGTTCTAATCAGCACACAAACAAAAAAGTCCCCGACAATGGTGAGAATGATGAGTGGCGAGGTACCCCTACATTTAACCATATGAATATGAGCGTTCATGTGCAATTCGGTCAAACTCTAAGGGCTAGGTGCTTATGTGCATTCACAAAACAAGGATGGGTTATGCGATCATTGTCTTCCCAAGCTTTCTTGTACGACACAATTGTATGGTTATGTAAACTTGAGGTATGTGATTTTTATGGTTTTTTATGTTTTATATTCTTGATGCTTAAAATGGAGAAATGAAATGAGGGAGTAACTAATTTAATTGAACAAATCAACTATGCTCTAACTAGTCCTAACACCAGCATTCGTTCCCACTTATTGGACACATCCTTGAGGAGTGGCAAGGTACCCCTACACTCAACCATATGAATATGAGCGTTACACACGAGATCTAGTCAAAATCCACATACTAAGTGCCTACAAGCCTTATGGAACACTTAAGGTTAATTGTTCATTGTCTTCTTAGACTTAATTGTATTTGTCACAGTTGTATGGTTAAGTAAATCTGAGGTATGTGATTTTTATATCTTTTATGTTTTATCACCTATGCTAGGAGGAGAAAGGATGAAGATACTAAGTAACTAATTTTAACTAACTAAGTTCTAATGCCTAGCATCAGTATCCTTCCCACTTGTCATTCACACCCTAAACCAATGCAACCTTCTGGAATTACCATATGCTATTTGTTGATGGGATTACCAAGCGTAACGCACGTGCTAGAAGTGGTCGTACTGAATGCACTTAACTAGGAGTTAAGGGTTGAGAGAGATTTAATTAACTAATAAAGAATTTAAACATTAACAATAATTAAATTCCTATTTAGCTTAGTCCATGCACTGCAAGGTTTATCCAAAAGTTCATCTTTATTTCCGTACACAATTGTGTGCTCAGGTACAGAATTGCTTGAATAAAGATCCGTTCGCTTTGGGACTCCTACTATGGGCACATGGAAATTATTCTAACTCTAGAGTGGAAAAATGGTAAGAGTTTGGCTACGGTCTAGATCTAGATGGAGAAACAAGGGAGAGCCACCTTTTATTTATAGATTTGGCGACACGCTGCGATATCGCGTACGTGATATTGCAAGAGAAGACGCGATATCGTGTACGCGATATCACGGCCAATGCGATATCACGGCCCATGATATATCGTGTCCCATCATACCCCCATGACTAAATAAAAACTCATCCTTGAGTTCCTTACAAAATATTGGGAAGGTATGGGATTATTGACTTGAATGGAACTAATGGTGAATGGGATGACATGTGAACAGATCATCATTATAGAACATGACAAAACTGGTGTTCACGAAAACAAGAGTGAACACTTTATACATTTGACATCAAGCCTTATTTGGCAACTGAGAGAGAAGAGAGAAGAAGTCTGCTGCTGCCAACACTAAGATTGTGCCTTTTGTTGTCTATTTGTAAGTGCACCATCCATCTCGTTCCTTGCATAGATGTTTTAGCACCGATCCATTCCAAGTGTTCCCTCCAAATCCAATGCATTGTTGTATGATTGCCATCTGCACACACAACACAATCTTTATATTAGCAAGGGTAAATGAATCACAATGTAGTTGATACCTTACTTCGGTAAAAGGTCCATTGGTTGGGTTGTGGTATGACTGATGTGGATCTGGAGATATAACAATGGTGACTACTGAAGGTGCAGGGCCTAGGAGAAAATCGAAAAAATTGGGTCAGGACCCCCATGACTAAGAGTGAACCTCCGGTAGCGATATAATGGAGAAAGAAAAATAACAAGAAGGATGGAGAAAAAGAGACAACTGTAACATCTATGAAATGGATGTCAAGATGAAAATGAACAAAATAGAGTGGATTGCAAAAATGTTAAAGGAAAGAATTTAACTGGTGCACCAAATAGGAATGCCAGTGGGTCCTCCCCAAAGTAGGCTCATGCCCTTAATGCCCTGACAAACCCACATTCAAAGAGTCTGTAGGCTCTAGGAATGTCATTTGGAACAAAAGTTAAAGTCTTAACCACAAGATTTTACCAAAAAGAAAACAATGCATCCACCAAGATATGAACTATTGATACAATTGGCAATGAGGTGATAGATGGGGAAAGAAGGATGGAAAGAAGAGAATGGAATGGAGTCTCAAGAACCAGGTGGTGTATAGCCCCTTGTGTATTTAATGATTAATGTGACTCAGTAGATCTCATTCTAAGTTTAGCCTCAACAAACCACATCCAGTGACTTCACATTAATGCATTCGGCAAATCCATCCACTTGAAGTAACAAGAATGCTTTCACCAAAGAGCCACCACCATTCCGACGAAACGAAGGAGGAGAGAATGGGAAGTGAGAAGGGCCTTAGTTATAGGGAACATGTTTAGTTTAGTTCCATAACCAGTGCTTGTAGCCCAAATGATTATTTTGTCTAAGGGGTGTGCTTTGAATTCTCACTATTTTTTTTTTGTGTTTTTGCGTGAGAACCACCCCATGCAAAGACTTATTATTTTTCTTTACTCAGGTTCTTGATAATTGGGTAACATTGAAATGGTAAGAAAACTTGAGAATAAAACATCCAAGAACCCAAGAGAATGGCCAACACAAATGCATCAAGTTCCCTTGAAGTTACACCCTTTTCAATCCTTGAGTCTTTCCTTAGTTTGAGAAATGCCCAGTCACCAATTCATTGATAGTTCTTATTTAGAAGGGGATTGTACATTTTCAAGCTGTGAGAGACCATCGAAATTTATGGATATATGGATGAAGTGAACTCATTACCTACTATATCAAAAGAACCATACCTTAGTATCAACATTGTAACTTAAAGGAAAAAACCAAACATTAGCAACTAATACCATCATTAATAGCACTTATTGGGTGAAAAAATTACCAAAATGGATAAGTACACACACACAAAAATAAAAGAAAAAGTATAAACAATGTTGTAAAACAAAAATAAGAAAAGTTAAAAGAAATCTGTAAAAAAAATGTGCAAAAAAAAAAACTTAAAAGAACTGAGGGCCTCAATTAATTAGCATAGTTGGTCATCTTCCCTATGACTAAATTGAAAGAGAGAGATCAAAAATAATGAGCGTTTGTTTGAATTTCTTAAAAGTGTCCAACTTCTCCCAATTGATGTTTTCAGGTTAAGGGTTGGAAGTTGGAGACGCTCATATTCCAATGTATCTATTCTTTTGTTGTGATTACAAGTTTTTCCCCCAGTTAGTTCCATGCATATTGGTGGGTTGATCTCTTGATTAGCTATCAACCACTGGGTGTTCTCTTATTGTGTGGTTGCTACATACAGGCACCTTTGTATGTGAGTTTCCTAGGCACATCAGTTGCATGTAGGAGATGCTGGGCATTCCTCCTTGTCATCACCCTCTGAGTCACTGTATGTGATGCATGGAACTTTCTTCTTCTTGATATTTTCATAAATGTTTTCCTTAGATATTTCCAAGGAAAGATCATGAATTCCTAGGCATGCGTTGATGGTGCTAAGCCATTCCCTCCCCATTATAATTGGGAAGTCCCATTTGTTACTGTTGACTTCTATCACTAGGAAATCAGCTAGGTATGACCAACCACACACAGTGGTAACAATGTCCTCCACCAATCCCAAGGGAATAGTGATGAACTGGTCAGCTAGCTCTAGTTGAATATTTCTCTTCTTTAGCGGAGGCAGGTTCCAGGCTTTATACATCTCTCGTGATATTAAGTTGACTCTGGAACCTGAGTCAAGAAGAGCCTTTTGTGGTCCATTCCCAATGACCTGGAGGTAGATTAAGGGACTTGTAGGATCAGAGAGTTTCCTGGGAAGGTGGCCTACCTTCATCTAGTTAGTAATGGTATGTGTTAACATAACCATATGTGTTGAGCTCTGTTGTTGGTTTGAAGGGAGCTCCGAAGCCTTATTTTTTGGAGGAGTGGTCATAGACTTAACTGCTTGTGGTTGTGAGAGATTGTTTGGAATCTTGGTTTTGAAAAAAGGTCTTCTCTTTGTATGGTTGTCAGAACCAGTAGTGGGTTGAAGGTTTACGGCTCTTGTAGCATTATGTTGCTACGGTTGAGTGGGGAGTTCCCCTTGCATCATTGGAGCAGGTGGTAGTGGAACTATCGACGTATGAGTGGCATATGGATTCGGAGGATGGTATGCATGTGGTGTGTCTCCCATAGGAGAAGGAGTCCTAAAATACTCTTGAACTTGGTAGTGATGTTGTGGGGTTGCATGACCCATAGAGTCACTTGGAGAAACTAGCTGCTGCACGTAGTAGCTATACGGGTTTGGTTGCTGGTAAGGGTCTTGTTGTCTAGGCGGTGGCATCCCCCATGACTGTGGGTATTGCCACTGCTGGTGTTACCCGATAGGTTGTGGAAGAGTTCCACTTGGATAATATGTTAATGGTTGGTGGAATTGCCTCGGGTTACCTTGGGGATAAGGTAACCTTCGGGGTGCTTTCTGTTTGTTAAGTCTTGGGTTGAGTGCACACACCCCAGACTCTTGCAGATGTGAGATTATTGGGCAACATCCCTTAGGATGGTCATATTGGTAGATCTCACATCCACCATCATTGTCTATGTCAGAATCCATAACATCATCAATGATAGTCATTTTCCCCTTACCCTTGCTACATGCATGGTCTGAATCTCTCCACTTTTTCTTATCATGATCACTACTTCGCTCCTCCTTAGACTCCTCTACGATTTTTAGGATAGTTTCAATTTTATTGTCTAAGGAGCTCCATATTTTATCTACCTTAGCTGACACTTTCGTTGTTAATTTCTGAAGTGGAAAGGTTTTTCTATTCACCAACTCTTCGAGTGGTGACTCATCCTCCTCGCAGAATCTCACTCCCCTCTTTTGGAGGGAAGGATCACGATTGTACTCTTTCACACTTTCTCTTTTTTGTAGCTCCCCTTATTCTTTAGCTACGTGCTCCAACAATCTATGAACTTCATGGAACCTAAGTTTAGATAATATCCCTTGGGAATATGTCCCAAGGGTTCTCTTGGTTTCATGTCTTAGCCCATCTACGAGGTGGCGGAGTTGATCCCGTTGTGCGTAACCATGGCCTGGACAATGATGTAGCAATGAGTAATATCGGCCCATGGTAGCATCCAAGGGTTTGTGACTACCCTTCTTCCATCCTTGGATCTGTTTATGCAAGTAGGACACTCTGGAGTACGTTTGATATTTATCGTTGAATAGTTCTAGCATCGTACTCCACCTCCTAATGGTTTCCAGCTCTAAAGACCGATACCAACTTTTTGCTTCTTTTATGAGTGTCCTAGGGAACAAATTTAACTTTTACCACTAGTTTTCATTATTCGGCAAGGCATAGGCATCGTGGAATGCCTGTAAGTGGTTTTGCGGATCAACATTGTATCCCCCCTCAAACCGTGGGATATTATTCATGTCTAGTCTCTTGATCTGACTATCTTTTTGGTGCCTTGTAGGTATTCTCACGGCCTCTGTAATATCTAACATACTTTAGGTGGCAAGTAGGGGTTTTTCATGGTCATCTCTCTCATGATGTCTATGATGCCTACGTGGTTCCCTAATTTCCCTTCTTTCATGCCTTGACTCTCTAGAATGCCCTCGTCCCCTCTCTCAACTCTCTCATCAAGGGTTCTCATTTTGCTTATCCTTACCCTTATCCTCACGATTGTGCTCTTTGTGACTATGTCTTTATGTGGAAGGAGAGGGTGAATGATGTGATAAAGGGGAAGAAGAAGGGAAACCATCACCATGATGATGTTTCTTACCTTCTCTTTGGTGGCTACAGCCCCAATCATGATGACGATCAGATTTCCTGCCTTTGTCATGTGTTTGTGTTTCCTCATCGAACACTTGGTGCTCATGGGAATTAGAACTAGGGTTGTGAATCGTAGAATGTAGGTTCTGATAGCCTACCTCCTCACCATTGTGAGGAGGGGGGACATCATTTTGTGGAAAACCTATTGAAATAGGTTCACCACCCTTGATTTTGCTTATGATGGGTGAACCACTATGGGGCCCCTTGCCCTTCAACAATGTATGGTAGCTTTCCTACCTCGAGTCCCTTAAACATCGCGCTATTGTAGGATGGTAATCCCTTGTGTCATAATCTTCTGCAACGTATTTAGCATATAGCTATTTCATGCCTATCTGTGCAAGAGCACGAAGGAGCATGTTAGGGACTGCCCGATCTGGGGGTAACACTATGTTACCTTGTAAGTCTCTCCAACGCAGTTGTTCATCCTGATGGAGGATAAAGGTAAAATTGAGTATATACTCATCATGATAAGTATACACTACCTAATACTATTGAGGAACTGGCAGTTCTTGATTACGTGTGTTAGACCACCAACTGTCTCTTGTGTGATCCCTAGGTGGTGAAGTGCATTTATGAGAAGAAGAAGACATTATTATCTTGTCGGTGTGCTATTGACCATTGTTTAAATTTTCTTCTGATTAACCCTAAGGGTTCGTTTAAGCTTCCCAATGATGTGGATGATTTCCTATGTTCTAATTAGCACACAAACAACTTAGTCCCCGTCAATGGCCCCAATGATGAGTGGCAAGGTACCCCTACACTCAACCATACGAATACGAGCGTTACACGCATGATCCGGTCAAACTCCACAGACTAAGTGCCTACATGCCTTATGGAACACTTAAGGTTAATCATTCATTGTCTTCCCATACTTACTTTTATTTGTCATGGTTGTATGGTTAAGTAAGTCTGAGGTATGTGATTTTTATATCTTTTATGTTTTATCGCCTATGCTAGGAGGAGAAAGGGTGAAGAGACTAAGTAACTAATTTTAACTAACTAAGTTCTAATGCCTAGCATCAGTATTCATCCCACTTGCCATTCACACCCTGAACCAATGCAACCTTCTGGGATTACCAAACACTATTTGTTGCTGGGATTACCAAGCGTAACGCATGTGCTCGAAGCGGTTCTACTGAATGCACTTAACTAGAAGTTAAGGATTGAGAGAGATTTAATTAACTAATAAAGCATTTAAACATTAACAATAATTAAAGTCCTATTTAGCTTAGTCCATGCACTGCAAGGTTTATCTAAAAGTTCATCTTTATTATCGTACACAATTGTGTGCTTAGGTACAAAATTGCTCAAATAAAGATCCGTTGACTTTGGGACTCCTATTGTGGGCACATGGAAATTATTCTAACTCTAGAGTGGAAAAATGGAAAGAGTTTGGCTATGGTCTAGATCTAGATGGAGAAAGAAGGGAGAGCCACCTCTTATTTAAAGATTTGGCAGTGCGCTGCAATATCGCGTACGCGATATCGCAGGAGAAGATGAAATATCGCGTACGATACATCGCGTATGCGATATCCTATCCCATCAATCCTAAACTAGTGTAACACTATTGGGATTACCAAACGCTAGTCGTTACTGGGTTACCAAGTGTTCCATGTATGCTCGAAGTGGTTGTACTAAGTGTACTAATTCATTGATAATTAAAAATTCAATAAAATAATATTAATTAGCTAATAATGAGAGTAGTGAGTAATAGTAAATAACATTTAAATGAAATAATTAAGCTATTTTGAATGTTGCAAGGTTTATCACAAAGTTTGTCTTTATTTCCAGACAAAAGGTGTGCTCAGGTACACAATGCTCGAATAAAGATCTGTTCACTTTATGACTCCTACTACGGACACTCAGAAATAATTCTAACTTTGGAAAGGAAAAACTACAAGAGTTCGACTAAGGGACTAAGAAAACTCCCCCCAAAATCAGGTGCCCTCTTCTCTTATTTATAGGCGACGAGACAAGCTCTGATATCACATGTTCAATATTGCTTTGGCACCTCTGATATTGCATACCCAATATCGAGGGTCCAACATCGTGGGTCCATTATTATGGGTCTGATATTGGGGCTCATCATAGTTCAACAACAAGATTGAAAGAGTTACAAATTTATTTTTTTAATTCATTAGTTTTGTCAACAATTCCATCATTCAACAATTCATCATCATTTTAACAACCATCATTCCTTCATCAATTTTTATTCTTTAAAATTTCATTAATCAGATCCAACAAGTCCAATACTCATTGATAGTTTCTCACTTAATATTATTATTAGATCATAAACATTAATTAAATTGTTCAAGCATTTTAATCAAATTCATTATAGAATAGCTTTAGCATTTAATCTAGAAGGTTAAAGCTCATTAATGTGGGACCAATTGATTTTTCCACAAAATTCAAATAAAATGGACCAATTATTCATCACAAGTTATTAAGAAGCATATGGTGACTTCAAAAAATAAATTTTTATTCAAATTTTACTTCTAAATCTTAAAAAAGTTAAGTTTTTTGCAATGCTATGACTTAACCACGACTCATGGTTAGCTCATGGTATTCACAAAGTTAAATCATGAGGTCACCATTACTTAAGATAATAAAATTCATTATAAAAGATCAAAAGTAACTTCACCATAACTTATGTTTTTCAACCATGAATTTTGGTATTATTCCAAGACTTAAGATGAAGTGTTTCAACAAAATTAGATAGTTTTAAGTGATAATTTTCCATGTTATGTTTGACCAAATAGATGAAATATGATTGACCTAAAATTTTCAAGTAGATAGATATTTTCATGAGCTTTTTAAAAACTCTAATATCATCTTAAAAATTCAAATAATGTGGGAGATATAGGCTTTCAAATTTAATTAAAATTTTTTTTTTTCACCATCACATGCTGTTAGGTTGTGAAAAACATACCATAACCCATGGTATTCTTAATTTTAAATTTTTTTGATAATTTTTGAAAACTATAACCCATGGTCAACTCATCATTTAAAAATCAGGAGTTGTGTTGTAGTATCATGACACATGGTGAATAAATTTTTGAATATTTTCATCAAATTCTATTATAATTTTAGAGTTTTCATTAAGAAATTATTCTTCCAAATACTAATAGTCACTCAACTATTTTATGTAATGCAACCTCTACTATCTTGTAGGAAATTAAGCATAAAGCTCACTTACACGTAATGTTAAGTCACCAAGAAATTACAAGTGGGTCCACCCCATAGCATGCTCCTACTTTATTGCCCTTGAAAATCCCATTGATGAGATACATTTGGATTTTTATAAATTAGTAAGACATCAACTTCACATGAATTTGACCTTTAAATGATCAAAGCTCATCTTTTACTTTATCGTGCTTGACCTCTTGTGTGCACAAAAGTGAACTAGAAATGGCTTAAAGAGAAAGAGTGAGACATATGAAGAACTTGAATAAACTAGAGAAGAGAAAGGGAAGTGTAACATGATAAGATTCCTAGTTAAAAATTTAATTATCTCATTGAATCATATGATCATTCACTACATTGCACAAGGGATCTTCTCTTGGTTCCTTTCACCACTCCTCATCCAACAAGTAAGGATATATCTCCAAGTTCCCCTTTAAAGATGCAAGGTAGCACCATCACTTCCAATGCCATCTAGTTTTGATTATTTCATGGTCCATCCATTGATGGAGATAAATTGAGTGAAGTACCCCAAAATCATCTAAAAACATAAGAATATAGTTTGGTTTTCTTCCCTCCCTAAATGTATGTAGGATAGGTTCCCATATTTGATGTTCCTGGAAACCTCTCTTTGATCCCTCTATCTACACTAAAGAATCAAATGTACAAATTATGCTTTGGCTAGACAATGAACATGGATATGCCCATAAGGATCAAACAAAAGTTTGATCTTTGGATTAGGACTTGATTAAAAGTAACATATAAATTTAGTAGAGTTTCCTTTGAGAGTGACCTCTAGGTCTTCAAAGCCATTTGAAGTATGGTAAATGTACACTTTTTTGAACTTCTTAAGTAACCTAGCGAATTGGTTATAGATAAATGATCTTGCCTAAATGTTAAAACTACCAATTGGAGAGGCATATATACAACTTGTCTTCTTGTAATTATGTGCAAAAAAGATCTCTAGTTTGTGATAGTAATGCTACTAATTTATGTGAGCCAAGAATACTAGGAAATATTCATTATTCATATCTCCATCATGTCATCCTCTTTTTTTATTTTTTTCTCTACTATTTTTCTTTGGGAAAGAGAAGAGGATCATCACTTTAGAAAAATAAATTCTTTAAAGATGCGAAAATTGCTAGGTGACCAAATAGAGTTCTTAACATGTACTTGATGAATTAGGTAGCTCACCCATGAGCTCAATGTGGAAAGCATAGGTTTATGAAATCATGAATATTCTTTGACCAGCATGATCAAGCAAGACAAACACAAGCACATGATCCAACTCCATCGATCAAGATCCATTCCAATTATCATGGGATCCCTTACTAACATATCATTTTCTAAATCACAACCAAGTATTCATCTAGGTTTACAAAGTTGATACCTTAATGTTTGGGCCCATTAAATCCTCCCATGGATTTAGTAGCAATAGCTTTTCCCTTATGGCATAGGATCCAACTCCTCATTGAATATATTCATAATTCATTGATGATAGTAGAAGAAAATGGGATGGATGAATTTGTGGTGTGTTTGTATTCCATCAACCAAAGTTCCACATTGGATCCATTTGATACTCTTGCATCATCATCGCATTTGTAAGCTTACACATCAATCATTTGAATCTTAGGGTGAACATTCAAAAAGTACATTAATCAATTTTCCATGAATATATAAAACACGAAAAATCATACTTAGTAGAATATAACAAACCAAAATTTATTAATCATTAATATCAAAACAATAAGCACATAAAAAATTACAAAAAAAAAAATAACAAATCAAATTTGATAGATTCATATGCTTAAAAAAAAAGGTACAAAAAATCACACAGAAACAAAAGAAAAAGAAAATTTAAATGTTGCATCATTAATTTCAAAAAATATACATAAAAATACACATAAAACAAAAATTAAATCAAATAAAAAAATCATACTTTACTATCAAAACCATTATGTGGAGGTCCCTTTCCCAAATGACTAAGTTAAAGGCTAGCACTTGACAATCTTGTTTTTGATCAACATCATCAAATAGTTGAGGAGGTTAATGAGGTTCTTTGTAGCATCCTAGGTGTTAGCCTTGATGGTTGAATTTTGAAGATGAAGTTTCCCGTCTCCCATTTGAGGATGTTTCACCTTTGCATCTATTTGAAGGACAAGTATAAACCTCATTTTCTTAATCTTTAGAAATATGGCATTCTTGATCTTATCTCTTTCAAGATGATGGTGAAGTAGAGGATGATCATGAATCATTATTAATATTCATGTTCTTATTTCTCTTGTGAAAATATTTTTGTTTATGAGATGATGAATTTCTTGCCATAGGAGGAACATGATTATTATGGCACTATCCAATAGTTTATGATGATGGAAAATAATAGTAGTACATTGTATTAAAAAACTAAACTTGTTCCTAATGTGGCTGATTTGAAATTTTCACCTATAATGGTATAGAGGGTTATGATGGACATTGATGGACTTGTGCTTGGTGAGATAGTTTTGGTGGATATGGATAATATTACTAGGTCATTATTTAAGGTATTTGATTCATAGCTTGTTGAGTTTCATGGTAGAACAAAAGATGACATGATGAATATTTTTGTAATGTAGAAGAGGCACTCCAAGATACCAAGTTTCAAGGATTAGATCCCATACATTATTAATTTTATTATTGTGGTTGAGGAAATGGATTACAAGGATAAGAAATTTAATCATGATAACGCCTCTTACCCCTTTTAGTACTTTTAGCACTCTTACCTTATGGTATAATTACCTTTATAGCTAATTTAACAACTTTTCTTTCCAAGTCCTTGAGGCCTACAATCATATTTTCATTTAATACATCCAAACCTTATCAACTAGATTGGAAAAAATTGCTAAAGTATTCTTGGTTCTTATACTTTCTTGCATACAAAATT
>MNCI01024257.1:0-21397 GCA_015680685.1 Gnetum montanum | reverse complement strand
TTGTACTTGAGCATGATAGTGTGTGCAACAATAAAGATGAGCTTTGTGAGAAACCTTGTAGCATTCTAGATAGCTTACATGTTTAATTTATGCATTTGATATTTTCAATTATTTATTCAATATTTTCCAATAATTAAGCTAATTAAGTAAGATAAGCTAGATAGATTAAATACATAAGTATGAGTGCTTCAAGCATAACACATATTTGCTTGGTAATCCCATCAGCATTATTGCTTGGTACTCCTAGTAGTGCAATGCTTGGTAACCCAGTAGTGGATATGTGGGTTCAAGACATGTGCAGAAAGTGGGGCTAGATGCTTATGTTAGGATTTCTTAGATACTAGTTAATTAGTTAAATTAAATTAGTTAATCTAATTACTTTATCTTTCTTTAAACACCAAAACCATAAAATACAAAACGATAAAAATCAAATGCTTTAACTACACTTAACCATACTAGTGTATGTCACAAGTGTAATTGAGAAGACAATGAATGACATTAAGGAAAAATTCACTTCCTAGAAGAATAGTGCACTAGAAACTATAAAGTCCATGGAATTTGATCGGATCATGCATGAATGCTTTGTGATTCTTATGGTTGGGCATAGGGGTACTTCGTCACTCATCATTGGCACCATTGTTGGAGACTTTGTTTGTTGAAACATGAACTATCTAGGATTAGTAAATATTATTTATATCATTAGATGAACTCAAGGTCAACATCACTTTCACACAACATATAACTACTAAACATACTAATAATTTTATTTGTTTTGCAAAATGTCTTCTTCCCATAGGCATGAAAATGTCAAACTACTAGTCCCATAGGAGTGCAAAGTGGTATATACCCATCCAGATGAGCATGTACTAAACTTCACCTTCATCCTACATCAGGATGAGAAATTGCATTGGCATGACATGGAGGGAAATATTGGATTGTCTCCTGATTGATCTATGCCTAGGATGCTATTTCAAACCCTTTAGAGGTTAGGCATCTCAAATCTTCATGAGGAATACATTGTGGATGATCATGACACTCGGGATTACCATCCCACAGAAACATAATGCAAGTGAGATCAACACTAGGCAAAGCACCATGACCTTGCAAAAGGAAAACACTTTAGTAACCCATTATTCCTACTCAATCAAGATGATAATGAGGATCCTCCATTTGAGGGTTCTCAACATGAAAACTCTCCACCCCCTATTGTTACTAATGAGGTTGTGACCCTAAACCTACAATCATAATTCATCAACCAGGTTCAAGAAAAAGTGACAGTTAGGATAGGGACTTGAGTAAACATCACAATAGCAAGGGATCTAAGGATGGTGGTCGTAATGAGTAGAAACATGGTAGTGGATACCATGGTGGCGATGATGGTTCACCTTCTCCTTCATCTTCTTCCTTTGATTTTGAACATTCCTCTTCATCTACTGGTTCTCATAGAAGTTGTTGTTGAAATAATCATGATGAAGGTGATCAATGAAACAAGAATGACCATGAAGGCCACAAAGACCAAAGGGGTGGTCAAAACCATCATCGATGTCATCAACATAGTGATAATGATGAACCTTTGTTGGCAACTCGAAGCATGCTCAACATTCCAAAGGCAGTAAAGATCCCAACCAAGCATGTGAAAGACAGTAGGATCAAGAATTTATACATGAATAATATCCCAAGATTTGAGATGGGATACAACTCTAATTCACAAACACATCTACAAGCTTTCCATGATGCCTGTGCCTTATAGAACATAGAAAATGAATGGTAGAAACTCAAGCTCTTCCCTAGGATACATTAAGAAAGCTAAAATCTTGTAGTGGTCCTTGGAGCTAGAATCTATCTATAGATGGAGTACCATGTTAAAGCTATTCAACAACAAATATCAAACATGCTCTAGAGTGTCTAATATGATGAGGCAAATCCAAGGATGGAAACAAGGAACACATGAACCCTTGGATGCCGCTATGGGCAAATATTATTCACTCTTACACTAATGCCCTAGGCATGGTTATTCCCATAGAGAACAATTTTCCACATCATAGACGGGATCAGAGTAGAAACTAGAAGAACTCTTAGGGTGTATGCCCAAGGGAGATTGTCTGAACTAAGAGCTCATCAAATCCAAAGGCTAATAGAGCAAGTAGCAAAAGAAGAAGGTGAGTTATGAAAGAGGGAAAGTGCAAAAGAGTATAATAGGGACCCTTCCATCAGGAAACGAGAGGTCCAATTTTGTGATGAGGAGGAGTCACTACTCGATGAAGTGATGAACAGGAAATCCTTGCCTATCCAAAAATTTGTTTATGATATTTCAGCAAAGGTTGATAAATTATGAAACTCTTTACATGAAAAATTCCAAATTTTTATGAAGATTGCTAGAGAATCCAAAGAGAAAAATAGTGATCATAACTATAGAAAGCAAAAACAAGCTAAACATGCCTACCAAAGAGGTAAGGGCAAAACTACTATCATTGAGGAAGTTGTGGAGATAGACTCCAAAGATGATGTTGGTTGTGACATCTATCAATAAAAACATCCAAATGGGTGTTGCCCCATGGTGTCACACTTACAAGATTTTGGGGTGTATGCATTAAATCCTTGACTAATGCATAGGAAAGCACCTAGACAATTACCTTATCCTCAAGGAAATCCAAGGCAGTTCCACCAGCAACAATAAGCTTACTATCCAAGTGGAGCTCCACCACAACCATATGAGCAATACCAATAGTGGCATCAACCACAATCATCGGGAATGCTTCCACCAAGGCAACAATATCCTTATAGGCAACCAAATCTGTACAAATACTATATTCAGCAACCTATCTCTCCAAGAAGTTTTGCAAGTCATGCCTCATTTCAGCATCACTATTACCCTCTGGAGTACCATCTAACACATTTATCATCTACTCAAGGAGAAAACCCATATTCATAATACCCTCTGCATTCATCTGCACATACACCTCCACCCTCAACCTAGCTACCTTTTGCTCCATCTATGCAAGGTGAGATTCCTCCATAGTTGTAGCAACGAAATGCTACAAGGGTTATACATTCACAATTGGCTTTCCAGCTAAGTGGCTCAGAAAATCGATCTAGAAAAAGACCCTTTTTTTGACCTAACAATCCTCTCCAACCCTCACAACCTAGTATAGTTGATTACCCTACATCTCAAGTACCCTCATCCTATGCATCAAATACCTTCAAGTGCCCTTCAAACCAAATGTCACCTTGGATATGCATTATGATGCTAACTCATGCTAGTTTCAATTGGAACAATGCTGGTAATCTTCCCATGAAAATATTTAAGTCAAGAAATCCTCTCATTTACCTATAGATTGTTGGACATGAGCCATGTAAGGCTCTTCTTGATTCTGGTTCCACTGTCAATCTCATCTCCCATGACATACATAAGCCTTGGAACCTACCACCTCCCGAGAAGAGTAACATCCATCTAGAATTGGTAGATTAATCTATTACTATCCCTTTGGGATTAGTAGAGGACATCGCAACCATACTTTTTGGGTGGTCCTATCTTGCTAATTTTAGATGATCAAAGTTGAAAACTGCAAAGGTGACTTCCCCATCATTATGGAAAGGGCTTGGTTAAGCATAGTCAATGCACGTATGGGCATACGGAACCTCTCCTTAGAAATCTACAAGGAAAATGAATTTGGAAAGTTAGAGAAGAAGCATATTCCATGCATTGCATGCAACGATAATGGGTGCAATTGTGTGCAAAAGATTTGGTCCATCACAAGTACATACATTAAAGCATGCAATTAGTGTGCACAAGAAACATATATTTAAAGGTGTTTGTACACAGCAACCACAAAATAGGAGGGAACTCAATGGATGATAGCTAACTTAGATAGTAGCACATTATGCATGGAACCAACTAAGAGTCTAACATGTTCTTGTGTTGGACGCATGGATGAACTTGAGCAAGTTCATCACCAACTCTCTGATGATGAAAATGATGATGCTTGTTAGGAAGAGTTGGAAATCACTGATAACTTCAAGCAAGAACCCCTAGAGCTAAAAAATCTACTGACTAGCATGGAATATGCATTTTTAAACAATGGTAAACTAGTCATAATCAATGCCAAGATTACTTCTAAACAAAAAGAAAAGTTGTTAAAGGTGGTTGAAAAATGACCAACAACCTTTGCTTGGTCATATCTCAAGCTGATAGGAATCAATCCAAGGATATGCCAACATTGCATTTATACTAAACCAGTCATGAAGGTAAGAAGGTAGCCACAAAGATGGCTAAACCCCAAATTAAAGCAAATCATCAAGGAGGAAATAGAGTAACTCCTCAAGGTAGGGTTTAGCTACCCCATCGCAGATAGGGAGTGGATTAGCCCACTCGTAATTGTGCTGAAGAAAGGTGGCAAGTGGTGGGTCTACATCAACTTTAGGCTATTGAACATGGCAACATCTAAAGATCATTTTCCATTTCCATTTGTGGATCAAGTGTTGAACACCATATTTGGGCATTATTATTATATCTTCTTGGATGGTTATAGTGGCTATAACCAAATCCAAATTATGCTAGAAGATTAGGCCAAGACAACATTCACGAGTCCCTAGGGGACTTTTGCATATTGTAAGATGTCATTCGGTCTATGCAATGTCCCTACAACATTTTAACATCTAGTCCTTAGTATTTTCAACAGTAGATCATTAGTGATGTGGAAGTCTTCATGGATGACTTCTCCACCTATGGAGCTATGTTTGAGCAAGCCTTAGATGGTCTTGATCAAGTACTAAAGAGATGTGTTGAAACAAACCTATGACTTAATTAGCAAAAGAGTCATCTCATGATCCAACAAGGCATTATGTTTGGGCACCAAATTTCACAAGAAGGGATTGAAGTAGACCTAGAAAAGATAAGGATCATCCAAGGAATTACACATCAACTAGAGACAGTCAAGGATGTCAAATTGTTCCTTAGACACACTAGCTACTACTAGCAATTCATAGAGAATTTCTCTAAGATCACAAAGCTGTTGGTTGAGCTTACAAAGGAGAATTCTTCATTCATCTAGACCAAGTGCAAACATGCATTTCGATGACTAAAGGAGAAACTCATAGAAACTCTAATTCTACAAGCACCAAACTAGTCTAGACCATTTCACATAATGATGATGCATCTAATTATGCTTTGGGAGTGGTGCTTACACAACTAGATTATAAAAAATGTCCATATTACATCCATTATGCTAGTTGAAGCATTATGGGTGCACAGTTGAATTATATCACAACAAAGAAAGAATTAATGGCAGTGGTGTACACTCTTGAAACATTCAAGCACTACGTACTTGGCTACAAAGTATTTGTGCACATAGACCACAGTGCAATCCACTTCCTCATGAACAAGTCAATGGTAAGTCCTTGTATCATATGGTGGCTTATGATTTTGCAGGAATTTGATCTCACAATGGTTGATCAAAAAGGGATTGAAAATGTGATCATTGATCACCTCTCTCACTTAAGATGGGATAATAAAGAGGAGAAGATCCCACTCTTTAATCGATTTCCAAACAAATTCTTTACAAGAGCACTAAAAGACCAAATGCCCACAAAAAAATATATGGTATAATGGCATCCTCACCTATCTTCTCACTTAGAAGATGCCATAAGATCTTGACTTTAGAAAGAAGCAAAAATTTCTTCATCAAGCCAAATACTTTAAGGAAATCAATGAACACATTGACAAGGTGTGTGTTGATGGACTGATTCATTGGTATGTCCTTAATAAAAATTAACTGCGTGTTCTCTAGGATGCTCATGAAGGACCTTGCGGAGGTCACTATGCAAGGAGATGCATGGCGATAAAAATCCTGATGGAAAGATACTATTGGCTTGTACTCTTCAAGGATGCCCACCCATTTATTTGACCTTGTGAACATTGTCAATGAGATGGTGGAATGACTACTCGAATGGAAGGTCCTTAATGGTGGATACAACCACTGGAGCCTTTTGACATATGCAGCATTAACTTCATGGGTCCCATCACATCCATGTCCAATAAAAAGGTATATATCATTGTAGTAGTCAACTACTACACAAAATGGGCAAAAGTAGTAGCTGTTATTAATTATACATCATTCACTACTACTAGATGTATACAAAAAAATGTTGTAAATAGGTTTGGGGTGCCATGTTTGCTAATTTTTGACAATGGAACTCATTTTACAAGTGAAAATTTTATAAATTTGATGTAATGCTTGGGGCTTGAACATAAATTAACAACATCCTACCACCCCCAAGCCAATGGTCAAGTAGAAGTAACTAACTAGAAGATCATCAAGATCTTAACAAGGACCATCAGCAAATATAGGAAAGACTATAGTACAAAACTCAATGATGCTCTTTGGGCTTACCACTCAACATGAAAAATTCCTATTGGCTATTCTCCCTATGAGTTAGTATACAAAAAACTTCCAATGCTCCTAATTCAATCCAAGCTTCATACACTCTCAACAACTTGTGATCTGGATCTTGACTTAAGTCTAGCATAGAAAGAAAGATTAATCAACCTAAATGTGCTAGATGAAAATTGATTGGTGGCCCTATCCTTGAATGAGGTGCATAAGGCATTTAACAAGCAACGTCATGATCTCAAAATATGGAAAGTAAAACTTCAACCAGGAGATAAGGTTCTCTATTGGAATCCCACACATGTACCCCAAAAGAAAAAATTCCAAACATTGTGGAAGGGACCTTATATAATTGATCAAACCTTTCCGTCTAAAGCCATATTAATCTACAAGCTTGAAAGCCAAAATAAAAAGCAGTTGGTCAACATCCAATAGGTGAAACCTTTCCTAGAGCCAAGACAAGCTAGTGCAACTACCACGTTGGTGGATGGACAACCACATTCCATTTTTCAAATCTCCTCCTTCCAACTCAGTCATGGGGGAGATTTCCATCTGTGCTAATAATCCATATGGCTTCTCAATTTTTCTACTTTTTTTTTCACATTTTTGATTTTACAAATTTTTTATTTTCAAATTTTTCCCAATTTTGCACCATTGTTAGCACCTTTGAACCTTTCTTGATTATTTTACACTTGTATATTTTACTTTGTTTTGTTTTGTTTAAGTGTGAATTTTCATTATTTTTGCTACTAAAAGTGCTTTATTTCCATAGGACACAATGTCACTATTTTACTAATGATGGTTTATGCTTAATGTTGTGATTGTTAATGTCTAGTTTCTATTTTTGAATTCTAATGTCTAATGGCTATGACATGGTTTATTTTTCATGGAATAGGCAGTGAGTCCATGTCATCCACCCATCCAATAAGCTCTATGGTTTTCCTTGTTCTTGGATTTTAAGGTCCCTTCTATTAAAGAAACTTTTAATGAATTAGTGACCTTCATAGTTCCAGAATTAGGGCATATTCAAAGGTTTATAGATGGTGTGACTTCAAGGAGACTCAATACTTCTTATACTCTTCTGCTTACTTGAGCGCTTGGGTTTTTTCCATGAACTTCTTACCATTCCATTCCAACCACTAATAGGAAGTAAAATAAAGTCTTTGCATGGTGTGGTTCCCATATAAAAATTTAAAAAGACATGATGAGAATTCAAAGCACACCTTGTAGAAAAATAAACAAGCTACAAGCACTAGTTATGGGACTAGAAAGGCATGCACCCATGCCTAAAGGTCCCCTCTAACTAAGGTCTTCTCTCTCTCTCTCTCTCTCACTTCCTACTTCTCTTTTCTTCTCTTTATGGAATGGTGGTTGTTTTATGGGAGCACTCTTGTATCTTGAGTGGATCAATCATTCTTGGAGTGGCGATGTGAAGTCACTGAAAGAGGCTAATTTTGGTCTAGACTAAGGATGGATCTTCTTAGGTCATTTTAAACACATATTCCATAAGGGACTTCTTACGACCTCAATTCGAAATTCCATTTCACCTTCCTAGTCATCCATCTATGCTACCATAACTCACCTCACTGTCGATTTCTATGTTATGCTCGATGTCTTAATTTGACATGTTGGAATTCTTGGACAAATTCCTTTTGGTTGGTCCTTAACTTTTCATGATCATTAATCAACTATGGGGTCCACCAACTCCTTAGTTTGGGTTATGCAAGGGCAACAAGGACATATTCCTACTATGGGAAGGACCCACTTACATATCTCTTAGTTTGTTTAGTTAAGTTCCTTACCTTAAGCATTGTTACAATCCTATCTTTTGCATATTCCATTATGCACACCATTTTGTACTCGAACTCTCATTTTCCACCCCCATTTTACAATTTTTCCTAATTTTCTTAATCTTTGGGACTTCAACACCCTCTTCTCATATTTTCATCATGTTCATGGCTATTTGGGCTTCTATTTGATCTTAATTCCGTTCAAAATCTCTTTGTAATTTTTAAGTTTTGACCAAGTCAATGAAAGTCAATGGTAGTCAACAACTACATTGATGAGGCCCCATCGATGCAACAAACAACATCAACTAGGCCCCATCAACACAATGCAAAAATACTATAAATACCACCAAACACTTTACATTTTTCACATTTGATCCATAATGCCCAAGGAGTTTTTGCAATTTTTCAAAGCCCAAAGCCTTCCCAAGCCTCTAACTCATGCACTGTTTATCCAAATCACCCCGCTCTTCAATCTTGCAATTACCAGAGGTAAGTTCTTAGTCATGGGGGTAGCCAACCCCAAGGTTTTGATGGAAAATTTTTGAACTTTTTTCTAACTGCCTCAAAGGATTAAGATATGAAATGTTATTAAATCATAAATTTTTGAAAAATTTAACCCCTTTAACAACTTTTGTTAATGAAAGATTAAATTAATAATTAATATATAATCCATCTAGCCATAATCATACCTTAGCCAAATTTAACTCCCTTATGAGAAAAGGTATTCTAATCATTTTGAGTTACATAATAATTACTAATTCGTTGTTATGTGTGATTACAGATGGCACCAAGATCAAAGAGACCATACGAGGAAGGACCATTGCAACCATGGGAGAAGTGACCTAGAGGAGGAAGAGGCCAAGAAGAACATGGCCAAGAATAGGTTGAGGCAACGCATGCAATAGGACCCCTCAAAGATGAGGTCATGGTGGAATCTGTCTAATAGATTCTCGAAGAAGAAGATACATTGGAATACTCATAGTGAGGCGAGCCACCAGGCCCTATACCTATACTAGTAGTCACACTCACATAGGCCTGCCTTGACATAATCAGGAACCATGAAATTAAATGCTCAATTCTTCAAGAATTGAACTTTAGGCCATTCCTTGAACAAGCTCCAGAAGATGTCATAGCTCAACTGCAAGCCTCTCCCATGTGGGCAATCATCACTTCCAGTGCAGAGTGGTACATGGGAGAAACATATGTCTCCTAAAAAAATAGGAGAGTAGGAGCTACTATGAAAATCAAGGATATCCAAGTATCCTATTTAGTAGGAGCCATTGCATAAGTCCTTGGGTTGCCTAATGTAGGAACATAACTAGTAGAGTTTTGCACATAAGCTGATCCCAAAGCAAAGAAGGAGTGGACTTAACGATGTTATGGGGTTGACAACAAGGAGTTTGTCATGCTTACAATGGCAAAGTGAGTCTATTTTAAGATAGTAGCCTACCACCTCAATCCAATAGTGAGGCCCAATAAGGTGACAACCTTCTCCACCTAGGCATGCACCACTTTAAGTGGAAAATTTCCAGCCAATCTTCCATAACTAATCCTTTTAGACATTGAGAACTACTTCAAGGAGAATAAACATGGAAGAAAAACCGTGTCCTTCCCTTGCTTAATCAAAAAATTATTCTAAATGGAAAGGATAGTCTACCATGTAAATGATACACTCAAACATGCTCTTGCTGCTTTGTTGGCCAAAATGATGAAAGACAAGACACCTGCCATGATCACAAAGGAGTAGTAGCAACAACCACCTCCACCACCTACTCATGAGTAAATACTAAAGGCCCACAATGAAGTTTAGTGCATGCTAAAATCCAAGAGCATATCTTGCAACAATGAGACTAGTAGGCAGGAATTAGTGGTGGAGACCCATCTATGTATAGATAGACCATGATTCACCTTAGAGAAGTGGCTTGTACAATCAGCTAAATGGAGGAAGGTGGACCAATATTGTTTGTCCAACGAACATAGTTACCTATGAGGTCAAATCCAAGTGCCCAAGAGGTGATGATGTCTCTCTCTCAACATCATATATTCATAGAAATCTCTACAAATGTTGCTTCCATTTTGGTATACTTGGAGGAGGGTGCAGAGGCAACTATATTGATGATGCAATACTAGGGGCAAGAGACAACTACAGAGATCATTATTGATCAATCACTGAGATGTTAAATGAACTTATGGCACATGAACCAAATGTTTTTGCATTAAGAGATGTGTAGGTATCCACATGGACAATTAGCATGAGATTAAGTGCAACCTAGCATGAAGAATTACTGGATTGACTAGTGGGAATTGGGAAATCGATTTTGGATATCTTTGATTTTCCAGACACCATCACTGTAACCTAGTCAGAGCTGCTAGAGGAAAAGGGCAAGTGCCTCATTTTAGAAGGACAACTTGAAACAACTCAAGCACATAATCAATGCTTGGCTATGGAAGTTTTTAAATTACATGCCCAAATTGTTGACCCTACTCTTATCAACCCTACATTAACATGAGATAAAGCCTTTCAATAGCTTTAAGAACAACTTAAGCGAGTTGAGGAAGAAATGGTAATGATGGTCTTCAATCAGTTAGTGGTAGAAGTTGTAACTCACGTAGTATGGAATGACTTGATACAGATGTGTCAAGAAAATGAATCCTTGATTGCAAAAAATCATTGCTTGCAAAACGTTGATGCTAGAAGAATTTATCCATAAATAGCAAGAGTAGCTCGCCAAGGAAAACATCAAATTAAGAAGATTGGAAATAAAGAATTATAATCTCTCCATGGAGGAGGTTAGTGTCTTATATCCAAAAATTAGCCATTGAGATTGCCACTTGAAAAAGAAAATGTCTAAAATTTGAAAAAGTTAAAAATCATTACATACACAAGGTTGGCCTACAAAAGGAGGTAAATGAAAAGCATATCCAATTGATGAAGGCAAAGGTTAATAAGGCCCTCTAGCAACTCCAACAAGGTAGAGAAATGTGTCAACCCATTGTCGATGGAATTCATGCCTACAATAAGGCAAAAATCTGCATGAAGGAATTGCAGATTGAGGAGATGATGAAATACATGGAGCTATCCAACCTTCACTATGCAAACTTGGCAATGCTAACTATCGAACAACCATAGTCTAAGCTTGAGAAGCAAGTGGCTAGCTCCTACTTATTGTACAAGGTTGAGTTCAAAACTCATAAAGACACTGATGAGTGGCGAGGTAACCCTACACTCAACCATACGAATACAAGCGTAACACATGCGATCCGGTCGAACTCCGCAGACTAAGTGCCTACACACCTTATGAAACACTTAAGGTTAATCATTCGTTGTCTTCCCAGACTTACTTGTATTTGTCACGGTGTATTGTTAAGTAAGTCTAAGGTATATGATTTTTATAGCTTTTCTGTTTTATCTCCTATGCTAGTGAGGTGAAGGGTTGAAGAGGCTAATTGACTAACTTTAACTAACTAACTAAGCCTTAATTAACCTAGCATCAGCATCTATTCCCACTTACCGTTCACACCCTGAACCAATGCAACCTTGGTTACCAAATGCTAATCGTTGCTGGGATCACCAAGCGTAATGCACATGCTCGAAGCGGTTGTACTGAGGCACTTAACTAGGAGAGAAGGGTTGAGAGAGATTTAATAACTAATAAAGCATGTAAATGATAAACAATAAATAAAAGTCCTATTTAGCCTATTCCATGCACTACAAGGTTTATCCAAGAAGTTCATCTTTATTGTCATGCACAAACATGTGTTTAGGTATAATATTTACTCGAATAAAGATCCGTTTACTTTGGAGCTCCTACTGCAGGCACATGGAAAATATTCTATCTCTGGAGGGATCAAACTACTAGAGTTTTTCTATGGTCTAGGCCTAGAATGAGAAATAAGGGAGATCCACCTCTTATTTATAGACTTGGCAGTGCACCGCGATATCACGGGGGACGACGCGATATCGCGGCCCATGCGATATTGCGTGGGATGCAATATCGCAGCTGACGCGATATTGCATATGCAATATCGCAGCTGACGCGATATTGCATATGCAATATCACGGCCCATGCGATATTGCATCCCACCATACCCCCATGACTAAATAAAAACTCGTCCTCGAGTTCCTTACAATAATATCGGGAAGGTATGGGATTATTGACTTAAAATGAAACTAATGGGATGACATGTGAATGGATCATCATTACAAGACAAGATAAAACTAGTGTTCATGACAAAAAGAGTGAACACCTTATACATTTGACATCAGGCCTTATTTGGTAGCTAAGAGAGAAGAGAGAAGAGAGAAGAAGTCTTGCTGCTGCCAACACCAAGATTGCACCTTTCATTGTCCATTCGTAAGCGCACCACCAATCTCATTCCTTGCATAGCTGCTTCAGCACCAATCCATTCCAAGTGTTTCCTCCAGATCCAATCCATTGTTGTATGATTTCCATCTACACACACAACACAATCTTATATTAGCAAAGGTAAATGAATCTCAATGCAGTTGATACCTTGCTTCGGTGAAAGCTCCAATGGCTGAGTTGTGGTATGGCTGATATAGGTTTAGAGATATAATATTGATAACTATCGAAGGTGTAGGGGTTAGGAGAAAATCGAAAAAATTGGGCCCCGTACCCCCATGACTAATCCTGAACCTCTGGTAGTGATAAAATGGAGAAAGAAAAAGAACAAGAAAGATGAAGAAAAAGAGACAACTATAACATCGATGAAATGGATGTCAAGATGAAAATGAACAAAGTTGAGTGGATTGCAAAAATGTTAAGGAAAAGAATTTAACTGGTGCACCAAATAGGAATGTTAGTCATTCCTTCCCAAAGTAGGTTCATGCCCTTAATTCCCTAACAAACCCACATTAAAAGAGTTTGTAGGCTCTGGGAATGTCATTTGGAACAAGAGTTAAAGTCTTCACCGCAAGAATTTACCAACAAGAAAATAATGCGTCAACTAAAATATATACTAATGATACAACTGGCAATGAGGTGAACAATGGAGAGAAGGATGGAGAGAAGAGAATGGAATGGAATCCCAAGAACAAGGTGGTGTACATCCCCTTGTGTAGTTCATGATTAATGTGACTTAGTAGATCCCATTGCAAGTTTGGCCTCAAACATACCACATCCAGTGACTTTGCACTAACGCATTCAGCCAATCCATCCCCTTGAAGTAATAAGAATGCCTTCACCCAAGAGTCACCACCATTCCGACGAGACAAGGAGGAGAGAATGGGAAGCGAGAAGGGCCTTAGTCAGAGGGAACATTTTTATTTTAGTTCCATAACCAATGCTTGTAGCCCAAGGAATTATTTCATCTAAGGGGTATGAGTTGAATTCTCACATTTTTTTTGTTTTTTTTGTTTTTTTATATGTTTATGCATGAGAACCACACCATGCAAAGACTTTGTTATTTTTATTTACTCAGCTTCCCGATAATTGGATAACGTAAAAATAGTAAGAAAACTCAAGAAGAAAACATCCAAGCACCCAAGAGAATGGTCAACACAAATGCATCAAGTTCCCTTGAAGTCACACCTTTTCAATCCTTGAGTCCTTCCTTAGTTTAAGAAATGCCCAGTCACCGATTCGTTATAGTTCTTATTATGAAAGGAACTATACATTTCCAAGTCGAGAGAGACCATATAAACTTGTGGATGAATGGATGAAGTGGACTCATTGCCTACTATATCAAAAGAACCATACCTTAGTATCAACATCATAACTTAAAGGTAAAAACCGAACATAAGAAATCAATAGAAAAATAGTTCATACCATCATGAAGAACACTTATTAAATGACAAACTTGACAGGATGGATAACACACACACTTATAAAGAAATGAAAAAGTATAACGATGTTGTAAAGCAAAAACAAGAAAAGTTAAAGGATTTGTAAACAAAAATGTGTAAAAGAAACAATAAAAGGAACTAAGGGCCCCGAATGGTTAGCATAGGTGGCCATCTCCCCCATGACTGAATGGAAAGTAAGAGATTTGAAATAATGAACGCCTGTTTGAATTTCTTAGAAGTGTCCAACTTCTCTCGATTGATGTTTTCAGGTTAAGGGATGGAAGTTGGCGATGCTCATACTTCAATGTATCTATGCTTTCATTATGGGCATGAGTTGTTCCCCCAGTTTTTTCCATGCATGTTGGTTGAATGCTCTTTCGATTAGCTATCAACCACAGGGTGTCCACTACTTGTGTGGTTGCTACATACAGGCATCTTTGTATTTGTGTTTCTTGGACATACCAGTTGCATGGAAGAGATGCAAAGCATTCCTCCATGTCATCACCCTCTAAGTCATTGTATGTGATGCATGGAACTTTCTTCTTCTCGATCTTTCCATAAATTTTTACCTTAGATATTTCCAGGAAAAGATCATGGATCCCTAGGCATGCATCTATTATACTTAGCCATGCCCTTCCCATTATAATCGGCAAGTCCCCTTCGTTGTTGTTAACTTCTCTCACCAGGAAATTAGTTGGGTATGACCAACCACACACAATGGTAATAACATCTTCCACTAATCCCAAGGGAATGGTGATGGACTGGTCAGCCAACTCTAGTTGAATGTTTCTCTTCTTAAGTTGGGGTAGGTTCCAGGCTTGATACATTTCTCGTGAAATTACGTTGACTCCGGAACTTGAGTCAAGAAGAGCCTTATGTGGTTCGTTCCTGGCGACTTGGAGGTAGAGTAAGGGACTTCCAGGGTTAGATAGTTTCCTGGGAAGGTGGCCTACCTTGATCTAGTCGATTATGGTATGTGTTAACTAGCAGAACTAGCTCTCATAACATTACGTTGCTACGGTTGAGTGGAGAGTTCCCCTTGCATTGTTGGAGCAGGTGGTATGGGAACTACCGGTGGAAGAGAGGCAGACAGATTAGGAGGATGGTATGGATTTGGAGCATCTCCTAGAGGGGAAGGAGTCCTTCTAAAGTAGTCTCGAACTTGGTAGTGACGTTGGGGAGTTGTGTGACCCATGGAGTCACTTGGAGAAATCGGTTGCTACACGTAATATCCATACGGGTCTGGTTGCTGGTAAGGGTATTGTTACCTAGGTAGTGGCATCCACCATGACTGTGGGTGTTGCCATTGCTGATGTTGCCCGATGGGTTATGGTGGAGTTCCACTTGGATAGTACATTAATGATTGGTGGAACTGTCTTGGGTTACCTTGGGGATAAGGCAACCTTCGGGGTGTCTACCATTTGTTAAGTCTCAGGTTGAGTGCATACACCCCATACTCTTGTAGATGTGAGATGATTAGACAGCATCCCTTAGGATGGTCATATTGGAAGATCTCACATCCATCATCATCATCTATATCCAAATCCACAACCTCATCAGCCATATTCATTTTTCCCTTACCCTTGTTACGTGCAGGGTCTGAGCCTCTCCGCTTTTTCTTATCTTGGTCACTACGTTGTTCCTCCTTATATTCCTCTACAATATTTAGGATAGTTTTAATTTTTCTATCTAAGGAGCTCCATACTTCATCTACCTTAGCCGCCACTTCCGTTGTTAGCTTCTAAAGTGACAAGGTTTTCCTATTCACCAACTTTTCGAGTGGTGACTCATCGCAAAATCTCACTCCCCTCTTTCAGAGGGAAGGATCATGGTTATATTCTTCCATGCTCTCTCTTTTTTGTAGCTCCCCTTCTTCTTTGGCTACTTTCTCCAAAAGCCTATGAACTTCATGGAATCTAAGTTTTGATAGTCTCCCTTAGGCATAAGTCCCAAGGGTTCTCCTAGTTTCATACCTTAGCCCATCTACGAGATGACGAAGTTGATCCCATTGTGCATAACCATGGCCCAAGAAATGATGTAGCAATGCATAGTATCAGCCCATGGTAGCATCCAAGGGTTCATGAGTACCTTGCTTCCATCCTTGGATCTGTTTACGCAAATTGGACACTCTAGAGTACGTCTGATATTTATCGTTGAACAACTCCAACATCGTACTCCATCTCTTAACAATTTCCGGTTCTAAGGATTGGTACCAACTCTCTACTTCCTTTATGAGTATCCTAGGAAACAACTTTAGTTTCTACCACTTGTTTTCTATGTTTTACAAGGTGCAGGAATTGTGGAATGCTTGTAAATGATTTTGTGAATCCATGTTGTATCCCCCTTCGAAGCATGGGATATTGTTCATGTCTAAGTGCTTGATCCGACTATCTTTTTGATGCCTTGTTGGTATTCTCACTGCCTCCATAATATCTAGCATGCCTTAGGTGGCAAGTAGGGGTTCATCATGATCATCTCTTTCATGACATCTATGATGCCTATGTTGTTCCTTACTTTCCCTTCTTTCATGTCTAGACTCTCTAGAATACCCTCATCCTCGCTCTTGACTCTCTCATCGAGGTCTCTCATTTTTCCTACCTCTATCCTCACTATTATGCTTTCTATGATTGCGCCTTGATGTGGAACGAGAGGGTGAATGATGAGATGAAGGGGAAGAAGAAAGAGAACCATCACCATGACAATGTTTCTTACCTTCTCTTCTGTGGCTTTGGCCCCGATCGTGATGACGATATGAGTGTCCGTCCTTGTCATGTGTTGTTGTTCCCTCAGTCAATAGTTGGCATTCATGGGGATCAGAACTAGGGTTATGTATCATGGAGCATAGGTTCTGATACCCCACCTCCTCACTAGTGTTAGGAGGGGGGACATCTTTCGATAGAGAACCTGTTATAAGTGGTTCACCATCTCCAATTTCACTTCGGACGTGCGGGACCTCTTTGCCCTTCAATAGTGTATGTTGGCTCTCCTGCCCTGAGTTCCTTAAATGTTGTGCTATTGTGGGATGGTAATCCATTGTGTCAAAATCAGCTATAACATACTCAACATAGAGCTGAGTCATGTCGATCTGTGCCAGAGCATGGAGGAGCATGTTGGGGACTGCACTATCTAGAGGTAACACTCTGTTACCTTGCAAGTCTCTCCAGTGCATCTGTTCATCCTGATGGAGGATAAAAATAAAATTGGGTATATACTCATTGAGATGAGTATATACCATCCTATATTGTTGAGGAACTGGTTGATTTTGGCTATGTGTTTTAGACTGCTGACTGTCTCTTGTATGATCCCTAGGTGGTGTAATGCTCTTATGAGAAGAAGAAGAAGACATTATGTCTAATTGGTGTGCTATTTAATTTTTATATAATTTTTTATTTAATTAACCCTAAGGGTTCATTTAAGCTCCCAATGAGGTAGATAATTTCCTATGTTCTACTTAGCGCACAAACACTTAGTCCCTGACAACGGTGCCAATGATGAGTGGCAAGGTACCCCTACACTCAACCATACGAATACGAGCGTAACACAAGTGATCCGGTTGAACTCTGTAGACTAAGTGCCTACACACCTTATGGAACACTTAAGGTTAATCATTCGTTGTCTTCCCAAACTTACTTGTATTTGTCACGGTGTATGGTTAAGTAAGTCTGAGGTATATGATTTTTATAGCTTTTTTGTTTTATCTCCTATGCTAGTGAGGTGAAGGGTTGAAGAGGCTAATTGACTAACTTTAACTAACTAACTAAGCCTTAATTAACCTAGCGTCAACATCCATTCCCACTTAACATTCACATCCCGAACCAATGCAACCTTGGTTACCAAACGTTAATCGTTGTTGGGATCACCAAGCGTAACGCATGTGCTAGAAGCAGTCATACTAAGGCACTTAACTAGGAGAGAAGGGTTGAGAGAGATTTAATAACTAATAAAGCATGTAAATGATAAACAATAAATAACAATAAATAAAAGTCCTATTTAGACTATTCCATGCACTACAAGGTTTATCCAAGAAGTTCGTCTTTATTGCCATACACAAACATGTGTTCAAGTACAATATTTGCTCGAATAAAGATCCATTCACTTTGGAGCTCCTACTGTAGGCACATGGAAAATATTCTATCTCTGGTGGGATCAAACTGCCAAATTTTCGCTACGATCTAGTCCTAGAATGAGAAACAAGGAAGATCCACCTCTTATTTATAGACTTAGCAGCGCACCATGATATCGTGTACGCAATATCACGGGGGACAACGCGATATCGCGTGGGATGCGATATCGCGGCTAACTCGATATCATGTACACGATATCGCGGCCCATGCAATATCGCATCCCATCAGACACCAAGCAAAATCTTCTAGATTGAAATGCTGAACTTGAGGTTTTCAAGGAAAGATTCATCGATTAAAGATCAATCATAGAGAACTTGGCTAAACATATGAACAACTACCAAGCATTTGATATTGATGCAAGCAATTTGTGGCCTAGTTTGTCAATGTTAAGGAGCTATTTCCTATTTTTCCTTATCCTTGGGATGTTCCAACTCTAAACCACATCGGCGAAGCTGCATGAACCATGAGCAATCCTAGGAGTAAAGAAGAGAAAATGAAGTCATTGCTAGATGCTTTTTACTTTCCACCTAAAGTTGTTGTAGTAGCACCTTGACCACCACAGATGCCTAAAGCCAGTGAATGTCCTTCAGAACCTCAAGAGCCACTACCACTTGGAACTATCTAACCTTCTCCACCAACTTCATGCCATCAACAAACATGCTATCCAATTTTGAACAATCATGTCATGGTGTTTACTTTTGTGTCATGAACATTGTAATTTTTGTAATATGTTGATCTATACACTAAGCGCTCTGTACTATTATGTCTATGTTGTTTTGTTTTGCTATGTCAAAAACCAATCAATAATCCATCCTTTTCCAATTTTATAAAGAAATTGAGGAGGAATGTTCGTTCATTCATTCATGGGGGTATGATGAGTTTCATTCTGTCACATCGATTGGGCCCCATCAATGTAGTTAGTTACGTCAACTAGGCCCCATCGACAAGGCCATATCGATGTAGTCTATTGCATTGACACGACCTGATCGATGCATGGGTATGTTCTGGTCTATAAATATGAGCTCACCAACTGCATTTTTGGCATCAATTTTCATAGTAGTACCAGAGCTCTTACATTTTGTCCATTTGAAAGTTAGAATATTTTTCCCAAGTGCCCGTAGCAAGAGTCAATGAGTGTACAGATCTTTATGCGAGCATTATTGTACCAAAGCACAACAATGTGTGCAGTAATAAAGAAAAACCTTTTGATAAACCTTGCAACATTCTACATAGATTAAATGTTTCATTTATGCATTTAATATTTTTAGTTATTTATTCAATATTTTCTAATAATTAAGCTAATTAAGCGAGATAAGCTAGATAGATTAAATACATAAGTACAACCAATTTAAGCATAACATGTATTCACTTGGTAATCCCAGTAGCGTTATTGCTTGGTATGCCTAGTAGCATAGCACTTGGTAAGCCAACAATGGATACATGGGTTCAGAATGTTTGAAGAAAGTGAAACTGAATGCTTATGTTAGGACTGCTTATATACTAGTTAATTAGTCAAATTAAATTAGTTAATCCAATTACTTTATCTCGCCTCAAACACCAAAACCATAAAATACAAAACAATAAAAATTAGATGCCTCAATTACACTTAACCATACCATTGTATGTCACAAGTGTAATTGGGAAGACAATGAACAACCTTAAGGTAAGATTCACTTCCTAGAAGACTAGTGCATCAAAAACTATAAAGTCCATGGAATCTGACCAAATCATGTGTGAATTCTTTGTGATTCGTATGGTTGGACGTAGGGGTACTTTGACACTCATCACCTAGGTTATTTCCCTTCATGAGGAACTATTCAATTTCATTTCTAGACTGCTCATGATAGGGATTGGGTCCTTGTTAATGGTCTATGGTTCTTTAGAGCTAGGGATCTTGCATTGAGAAAGTGATAACCAAGGATGGAATTCAACACCAAGGTTTTATGGAGGATTTTCATTTGGGTTAGGATCCTTAACTTTTCCATGGAATTATGGGAAATCTTCTTTTTTGAAATAAATCACAATAGGATTTAGTGAATTGATCAAGCTTGACAAGATCACTACCCCACTATCTAGAATGGTCCTAGCTAAATTTTATGTATAGATGTGATTCTAGAAAACATATGAATTATAGAAACTAAGGTTGAAGAGTACATGGAGGTTCCTTATACTCCATGTTGAATGAAAGCCTCCCTTCAAACTACAAAAAAATGCAATAAGTATAGACATGAATAGGTTTTTTATGTAATTAGTCCAAAACCATGTTCTAAATATGGATAATAGGATTGTAATATTTCAAAATATTTAAAATGGTAGAAAGTTGCAAATTTTTCCCATACTACACAATCAAATCCAACTATACCCCTTCTTGGTTTTGTTAAAAACTAGATCACATAAACTTTGTTTGTAAATTATGACTATGAAAGGTTGAATTAACCAATTAAAGTTCAAAAGTGTCTATCAAGGACTCACTAATTCCTCATGTTACTTAGTTGTAGAAGAACAACTTTCATCCTCATCTAGAATAACAACCATAACCTACATAGTCCAAGGAGTTTTGTACCAGCCAAAAGCCTCCTATTCTCTAGTATGGTATCTACAAGATACATAGATGCCTATCCAACAAAATTTTGAGGAAGTGGATGCTTCTTATATGATGATTGTACCTATTAGATTAGAAAAATAATATGTTTTGTTCTTTCATTAAAGTGAAATGGATCATCACTCATGCTTACCTCATTCTTCTTCAACTCACAAACATCCAAATTGTATTATACAAAGGGATGATTAGATATATTCTATATTCATTCATCTTGCCAAGGTATCCATCACTCCCCTTCCAACTAACCAAGGATTCCAACATTGGCAACACCTAGAGGATTGTGAAAACATTCAAAGACATGATATTCTTATCCATAGGAAATCAATTCATCTATAAAAAATTCTAGAAAGTTTGGGTAGTCTAAAAGAGAAATTCCCAAAATCTAAGCCAACATAGAAACAATGACAAAGTATGATGATGTAGAACCGTAATGAATTATGATTATTCCAATTGATGTAGTCTTTTTATTCTATGGCACTATGCTTTCCTATCATATGATATAACTTTATCACATTCTAGGATTATGCCTTAATGTTATTTTTACTTGGCACATTACCCAAGTTTCATGGCTATTGTTTTCTGTCATGGATCTCTTCTATGAGGTTCAAGTACCATTTGATGTATTTTAAAAAGGTCTTTTAACTTATATTTCTTTTGAGAATTAATATACATAGGTCAAACTCCTATAA
>MNCI01024253.1:11593-22494 GCA_015680685.1 Gnetum montanum | reverse complement strand
TCTATATGTCTCTATAGTAGGTCTATCACATAAAGATGATGCAAGATTCATTAATAAGCTTTTTCTTAGCTATCCCTATGCTTCCTATTTGGATTGGTTCACTTCATTGTTTAAGGCTCTTTGATATAATATATCTATTTTATCAAGCTAATGCACCTTCCTGGTCTTTATGGTTGAATAGATTCTTTTAGAAGCTATAGAAAGGTCACATTACTCTTAATATATTTTTTCCATTCCATTGATGTTTCCTACATTGTTAAATTTCCAATAGTCAAATTTCAATGGGAAACTTCTTTATCCTTGTAGTTATGTTTGAGGGGACTTTTTCACATTTTCCTTTCTACTTCTAATGTTGCCAAATATGGAGCTATGAATCTTGGAAGCTTATAAGCCTTTGCTTCAAATCATACTATTAAAATTTGATTGTATCAAGCATGAAGAAAAATAGCTATGTGACATTTATTATTGATTTCATTACTAATTTGCTAATCTACCAATGATGGAAATTCTAAAGTTTGGGGATTAAGATAGCTCTTCTAGTAGATGATTGGGAAAAATTTATAACAAGGATCCTCAAGTTAGGATCTATGTTGTGAGCCATATTTAACAAACATTTGAGATATCCACTTAGGGTCTAGTATCTCACTTAGTAGGAAATCCATTAAAAATGAGCTTAGATTCAACTATGTTCCATGTTCATGAATTTCTGCTAGGCTTTGTTACAACATATCATTCTTTTACTAAACCAAGAAGAAATTCTAACTATTTTCTAAGGATACCAAAATCCAAACATGATAATCTATAATAAAATTAATTTCATGTTATATGTAGAAATTGAAAGTTGAAATAAAAATTTGATGTAGGAACCTTAGCTTAGTTGACTTTGGGATGGTGTTTTGGTGGTCCTAAATCTTTGAAAGCTATGCTAGTTGGAGTTTTACAACCTTTCCTAGATTTGGATGTTACCAAAATCTTCTACTTAATATCTTCTCATTAAACAACTTAGATTATCCTTTATTGATGTCAAGCTTTATGATGCCATAGAGCTTGTACACCTTATTTATGCTGATATTAATGAATCACTTTGTATTACCCCTTAAATGGAGCTTGTTCTTTTTATAAATTATTTCTACAATTAAGAAATTAGTAACATCTTTTATCATATTTTCCCTAGGCCTAAATCCAAGCTTATGAAGGATTGTTTTCTCATACACTCCATGCCATTATTCAAATGTTTTCAAGCCCTTTAGCCCTATTTTCTTAACTAAATAATGATCTTCATCAAGACTAAAAACTTTTTTCTCATCTTGTTTTGGCTCTAGGCATCCAACATTAATCCATTAACATAGTTGATAATGTTTAATTTGAAGTTTTGTAAATATTCTTAGAAATTGAAGGTATGAATATTCTAGAATTTCTATGGTGCTTCTTCACTCTCCTTGTGAGATATTTTTTTAGATGAAATTTTGCAGAAAGAAGCTTAATTTAGAAAATTTACTTACACTTTGAAATATTGGGTCTCAACTTCACAGTGTAGCTCTTACTCTATTTTGCAGCTGTGCTCTATATTTGTTTGGTTCTAGCTTTGTGCTTCAAAATTTATCATGGTTCTCTATTAATTAATACTTGAAGCTTTGATCTTGGTATACTTTCTTGAGGACAAGTTATTAGGATCATATATTGACACTTGTCTTAGATCTTTGTATGTATTTAAAGTCATTGAGCTACTCCTCTAGTATCATTAATGTCTACAAGCTTTGGTATGACCAACTTTTCTCTAATGCTTAGCTTAACATTCATTAATTTGACTCTTTATTTTTTCTTAAGATAATCATAAATTATTAAGCACTAATAGGTTGTTATATCATTATGAAATGTTAGTATAACCATTTTATAGAATCATATTTTGGTTCTATGAGCTTTTAAAATGAAATAAGCTTTTCAATTTTCTTTTTGCTAATATAACTTGTTGACATGGCTCATAGAATGGATTCAAGTTAATTCTTAGAATTAAGCTTCAATTCTACTTTTTTTTTTGGAATGATGTGGCTTGTAGAATTTAAAAGAAAGCTTGCTTTAGCACCAATTTTTGGTTCTATTTAACTTATGATAGCGTGGAACTCTATGTTCGTTCATGTAATTATTTTCTTCAAGGCTTAACTATTCTTTGAATTCATGAGATTCTCGATTTAATTGAGATCCTCTAAAATTTTCCTTTTGCTAACCTTTGTTTGGCTTTGATCTATTGAGCTAGATTAAAATCATAATTAAGCATGTGTACAAGTCATGCTTTTTACTTTGTTTCAGGCCCCATGTTTGTGGAGTAGATTTCAAATCTTTAAATAGAATTATTTTAGTATTCTACAAGCTTACATGGCATATAGAACCATTTCTTAGAATCTCCTTTTGGTTCTACAAACTTTCCTCTTATCAAGTGTTGATGTGGTAGAACCAATTTAGAGCTAGCTTGTAGAACCAATTTTTGGTTCTATGAACTCTTCTCTCATTTTAAGCTCACATGGCTTCTAGATCCTATTCATATATACTTAGATCAAATCTCTTAAAGTTTTCTTATGTTGAGCCTTAATTAGCTTCCATTTATTGAGTTGGATTAAAATTATAATTAAGTATATGTATAAATAAATTCCATTGTTTCATTGTAGATCCTACATTTGAGCTTTAAAGTTGAAAGCTTTTTTGGTTTTTCAAGTAGAAGTGGTTTTGGAACCAATTTAGCTTTTATTCATAGAATCTATTTTTGGTCTACAAGCTCACCAACTCACTTAGCTGACATGGTAGAACCAAAAGTGAATTTTCTTTATGGAACCAAATTTTAATTCTATGAACTACATTTATTTTCCAAACTTTCATAGTGAATAGGTATTACTCATAGAATCATTTTCAAGTTTCCTCATAGAGCCATTTTTACTTTTACAAGTTTTTCTTCTTTAGTTCTCACACGATCTATAAATCTAATTAGTGATTTTCAAGAGAACTATTTTTAATTTTAAAGTATTATTTTCTATTAATAGATAATGTATCTTAAAGAACCAATTTTATATTCCTTTGTAGAATCATTTTTTAGTTCTATGAGCCTTCCTTAATACAAGGTGCTAGCATGATTTATAGAACCAATTTAGATTTTTCTTATAGAATAAATATTTGGTCTTACTAACCATACTTTTAAATTTTGGTGATATGACATTTAATGATGTGAATGATATTTTTTATAAAACGGAACTTTATCTACCAAATTATACCTAGTTGATATGGTAGAGTAAAAACGAGCACATTTGTATAATTGATTTTTTGTTCTATGAGCTCATCATTAGTACAAGTTGATGTATATTGTAGAATCAAATTATGATTCAGGACTAAGAACTTAGAAGGAGAGATGAATAAGTTTTCCAAAAATGTTATCCACAAAAACACACTCAATTTTACATGGTTCCCTAACTTGGGTATTTCCACACTCAAAGGGTAGAATATGTGCCCACCTTTGGACTTTGTTTCTTCAAAAATGTGATTTGGAGGACACCACAAGCTTTACAAAATTTGAGCTTTACTAAGGAGAGTATTATCCTTGTGGAAACTCTCAACCTTGCAAGGTTCTAACAAGCTCAAGGATGGTTTAAAGGATCCCATAACCTTTACAATATAGAGCTCTGCTACGAAGTGTTTTGATGCACCAAAACAACTCAATCTGGTAGGATTCCAATAAGGTCTAAAAGGATGCCTTTTCTCAAGAAGCATATCAACCCCTTAGGGTAATAAAAAAAAGGAAAATGAATCACAAGGAGAGAGTGTATATTAATTTACAAAATCCTTGTGTAGTGAAGCATAGTTAACAACAAATCTAAAAAATAATGTAACAATTTAAGTACACAAGTATAACAACATAAGATAGAAAAAGATAGCTTTGATGTTGATAATACTTACACTATTCCCAATAATTTGATGTCTTATTATAGCATTAGAGTTTCTGAAAATGCCTTAGATTCATGCAATGACTATCTAACAACTAATGTAGATGTATCCTTCGAGAATGAAACATCTTTCTAAAATCAACCTTGATTCTGGGAAGATGTATCCTTTGCAAATGGGATGTCTCTAAGGAGACATCTCTAGGGAGACTTATTTTCTCAAAAGGAGACATCTCCTATTTTTGGAAGATTTCTTCCTAAGATCACCTTCTTCTCAGCCAAGATGTCTTTTGATCCTTAGATATATCTTCTTAGCTTTTGAGCTCTGGTTCTTGAGGTTTTTTCTCATTGACTCAACTTCCTCTCAATCCTTGGAGCATCTTCTTTAATCTTGTAGTCTTCATTCTTGTCCATGCTTCCTTGAGTCTTTTTCCATGATGTGGAGTACCTATTCTTATCCATAACATCCACAATCAACATTCTTTATTCTCCATTTTCCTTAAGGATTTGACATACCAAAAGGTTAACAATCTTCCCCTTTTTGGTAATGTCCAAAAGTTACGAAAATGGGTGAGTATAATCATGCAAGGCAAATAGTATAATGATGCACTCCTCCTCCTTTTTGAACATTGAAAAAAAGGAGTACAGTAGAGCTTCCCCTAAACATGTCCAAACATTTTTTTATTGTTTTAAAAATATGAAGAAATGTATGAAAACTTACTTGATATAAAAAGGTCCTATTCCCATATTATTACATAGATCAATTAATCTTCACTCATCAAGGATTTTTGTAAAATAATTTGCTAGTTGATTTTTAGTTCCAATAAATTCTAGTTTTATGTACCCATGTTGAGTATCTTCTCATATAAAGTGATGTCGAATCTCAATGTGTTTGATAAGAGAATGTTGAATAGTATTTTCATTCATGTTGATGACATTGTTGTTGTCATAGTAGATATATGTAGATTGAGATTGTACTCCTAGGTCTTTGAGCAACTCTTTGAGATTGTATATACTAGCTCCCAGCTGAGATGTATTCTACTTTTGCTATTGAAAGTGTTGTAGAAGTTTTGTTTTTAGTTTTCAAAGAAACAAGGCTTCTACCTAGGAAAAAGCTATTTCCACTTATATTGTGAGAGTCATTAGAACATCCTATCTAATTGGCATCATAATATCTACCAAGTTCAAGTTGGGAATCCTTTGGATACTAAAGACCCTAGTTAGTGGTACCTTTTAGATAATGAAAAATATGCTTGACTGCTTTTTAAATGGGACTCTTTTGGGATAGCTTGATATCTATCATACATTCCTATGCTTAATGCTATATTTGGTCTACTAACAATTAAATAAAGTAGAAAACTTATCATACCTCTATAGAGCTTATGATCAACAAGCTTTCCTTGATCATCTTTGATAAGCTTAAAGTTTGTAGTCATAGGAGTGTTTTTTACCTAGACATTGGCCAAAGAAGATCTTTAACATATTTTGTTTGAAAATTGAATGTTCCATCTACAGTTTGATTAATTTAAAATCCAAAAAGGTTTTTGAGTTCCTCCATCATGCTCATTTTAAATTCAGATTTCATAAGGTCTAAGAATTTTTGCAAAGAGATTTATTAGTAGAACCAAAGATTATATCATAAAAATATATTTGAACTATAATTAAATCACTATTTTCCCATTTAAGAAATAAGGTGACATCAACATTACATCTTTCAAAACCATTTGATGTAAGATGTTGGGAAATCATTTCATATTAAGCTCTAGGATATTATTTAAGTCCATAGAGAGCCTTCTTAAGCTTTTAAACATAATTGGGTTTGATAGGATCTATAAGTCCTTCAGGTTGTTCAACATAAATATCTTCTTATATAGTCCTATTTAGGAAGTCACTCTTTACATCCATTTGATATAGTTTAATATTTTAAACACTACTATATGCCAAAAGAAGTCTAATAGATTCTAATCTACCAATAGGAGCAAAGGTTTCATCAAAATCAATTCCTTCTTGTTGGTTGTATCCTTTGGCAACTAATCTAGCTTTATTTCTAATGATATTTCCACTTTCATTAGTTTTGTTCCTAAATACCCATTTTGTCCCAATGATTGGTTTATGGTTTGGTTTAGGTGCTAAATCCCATACAATATTTCTAGTAAATTGATTTAGTTCATCTTGCATAGCAAAAATCCATCCTTCTTCTCCTTCATCTTCTTTGAAGTTTTTGGGTTCAAGTTATGAAAGATATGCTGCATAAGTGCAAAATTCCTTAGTTTAACTTCTTATGAAAATACCATCTTGAACTTGACTAGTGACATTATTGAGGGAGTGTGTTTTACTAAGTCTAGGCATTTTGGAATGAATGGGAGAAATTTCCTCAAATTTGTCTTCTTGCTCTTCCTCAAGTTCACTTTCTACTTTATAATTTTTGTCAATTTCAATTTGGTTGATATTTGATAATTTTTGAATGGAAATAACTTCATCATCAAGTTGTGGATTAGTAATGTCTTAGTCCTCAATTTTAACATTTATAGTTCATTCTAAAATGTCTATCCTTTTATTGAAAACTATATAAGCTTTGCTAACTAGTGAATATCCTAGGAAAATTCCTTCATCAATTTTAGGATCAAATTTTCTTAAGGTATCTTTATCATTCAAAATATAGAATTTCAAACCAAAAACATGAAAATAGCCTACTGAGGGCTTTATACTAGTTCATAATTCATAAGGAGTTTTAGAGGTAAATCTTCTTACCATGAATTTGTTGGAGATGTAGCAAGTGGTGTTGATAGCTTTAGCCCAAAAGTGATAGGGAAGATTTTTGTCATTTAGTATGATTCTTTCAATTTCATTCAATATTCTATTTTTCCTTTTGGCTACACCATTTTTTGAGGGGTTCTTGCAATAGAGAATTGATGAAGTATGCTGTTCATTTTGCAAAATTGCTCAAACTTGGTGTTCTTAAATTCTCCTCCATTGTCACTCTTGATAGCTATAATACCATAGCCTTTTTCTTTCTAGATCTAATTGAAAATTCTTAAAAAATGATCAAATACCTCATCCTTATAATATAAAAAGGCAACCCAAGTAAAATAGAAGTAACCATCAACAATGGTTAGAAAGTATCTTTTCTTTTCCAAACTAAGTGTTTCAGAAGGACCAACTACATCCATATGAAGTAGATCTAAGGGTTGAAGCTAGATATATAATTCTTCTTACCAAACCTTATCCTTCATTTCTTTCCTTATTGGCATGCTTCACAAATATTCATATTAAAGTTTTTGAGTTTGGGTAGTGTTCGTGACCGTTTGGGACGCGACCGCCAACGAGTGTCCTCGAACAGGATTTAGGTGCCTGCTGGTCTCTGGCAACACCAAGGCCCATATACCTCCAAATAACTCAGCAATTAATGTGAGTATGTGTGTGTGCTGTTGCGGTGTGCAGTTGTATGAAATGTGACAATTTCGTTGTGTGTGAACTACAAATGACTTTACTTTAAAGAGATTCAGCCAACTTTGTCCAGTACTATGAGTTATTGAAAGTTTCCTATTTTGTTCAACTACCTATCTACGCGGTCCTTATAATACTTGCTTGTAACAAGTAAAATTTTGCATAAACATTTGACCACAAATCCACAAATCTACTCCTAATTTTCCCCAGAGAGAGAGAGATAGTTCCACAAGAAAACTAGAAATAGAGCAAGATTCAATAGAAATAGACAGAAAAGAAAAGAAAGAAGAGTTGTGTGAATCTCAAATATTTAAACAAGGTAAAATGACACGAGTAAAAACTTCACAATAAAGCTATCCCAAATTCAATATCTACGAATTTTTCAAACTTCCAAGGCTCAACCAAGCAATATCTTCAAGACAATCCTATTGTGCTACCAAAAATCGCTGCGTAAACTACCGCGTACGAGACTCCACTTTGACTAGACAATAGATGCCATCGATTGCATTCAAACAGAACCTTTAAAAGACTTGACAATTTCTGATTGAAATAACACGGAAAATCACTTTAAAGATAAAGAAGCTATTCTGGTCCCATCAAAATACCAAAGATTTTCTGAACCCTCTCGGCTACTAAATTGTTCCACGGCGTGACTACAAACAGAGGCTCTCTTCCAACAACCCAATAGCAGTTCCCAAACGTTGCACAATAACGAAATTTACTACTAAAATGCTCTTAAGGCTTTTATTCACTAGCGCTTCTATGGCAAAATTTTAACAGAAATTTCTATCGGGCAACAAGAACAATAAGAGCAATCTAAAAATCCCAAAATTACTTGCCAAGGATGATACTATCTAAACCACTAGCTAAGCAATTTAAACAAAACAAAAAATGAAATGCATAACTCACAGGACCATGACAAAGAGGCTGAAATCTTTATTCTAGCAAGCCATCTTCTTTACTAATCTTCCAAGTGTGATGATGATCCTCCCAAATCCTCCCCAACCCTTGACCCTTGAAGCCTATTTATAGGATTCCAAGGTAGGTAGGGAAGTTACATTTTTAAAAATATCTTGCCTAACTTTTCTCCTAAGTAACTTGGCCAACCAATAGGAGATGACTTACCAAAATACCTAGCTAACTTTACTCCCAAGTAACTTGGCCAACAAGTTAGGAAGTATTTAACTTAAGAAGTTAGGAGGTTGGGGAATAAATAAATATTGTTTTGAAAGTAATTCCATCAATCCTATATAATGGTTCACAAATATGTCAATATGAGGCTCTTAATGTTTTAGTAACAAGGTGATAATGCAACATTTACCTTGGAATAAATGTTTGTTATTGATACCTTGTTATTAAATAAAGAAAAATGACCAAAAGAAACCAAATTCAAACTTTAATCCTGAATTCCAGGGCGCTAGACCTGGAACAGTTATCAAATATTCTTGAAATATCCCGCTTCTTTCCAGGATCGTCAGCAACCACCGCTGTGAGAGAAGGCTTAGCAGCTGCATCCAGCATCGTTACTTCGTCTGATTACTGGAGGAAGATCTGGAAACAGACTTCATTCACAGGACAAATTGCCCTGAATTGTAGGGTTTCGGTTGCAAGAACGAATTTATTTTGCCCCAAATTTACCAGGGCTTCCTGTGCTTCCGCATTTTTGTAAATTGTTCTTTCAAATTTCTGCCATTGATTTTAGGTTTTAGGGTCATCACGTCGTAGATCTGCTGCCGTTCTTCAGATGCTGTTCATCCACCTTTGCGGCTGCTGCTCATCCGCCCTTCACCTGACGCGTAGCCCTACCCTTCTGTTTCTGTTGCGCCCGTAGGTGCTCGTGTTGTTCGCTGCTTCTGACGGTTTTCATATGTAACTCCTTTCCTTGCATTTGTGTTTTCTATGATTCGCGAGGAGTTTTGTTGCTTCTTCCGAATTCTATTTTTTCTTGGGTTGCGCATGGCGACCGCACGACATTCTACTACTACAACACTGAGCTGCTCAAAAAAAGATGTCTGTGTTCGAGTTCTGCTGCTGCTGCTGCTGTTGCTGCTGCTGATGATCAGAGACTATGACTGTTCGTGTTTTGAATTATGATTGTAGACGCCCCGCCATGGACGATATTTATTGTCTTTTTCATGTTGTTTATGTTCCGGTAGCTAATTTTTTTGTCATTTAATCTTCTCCTGCTCGATTTCGATCTAGAATTTGTGAAGGTTTAAATTGCAGTCCTGGCAACATTGCAGCTGGCAAGGGTGCCCACAGTCCAGCATTTTCTGGCACTGCCTACTGCGCCGCCGTGATTCTGTTGCCATTTCAGGCTCCTTCTCTATTGAATATTTTGGGTGCCTTCGTTGTTTAGATTCTATAGTTTTCTTAACCAAAGAATCTGAAGTTTTTCTAGGAAAAGTAGTTGGTTTTCTCATGTTCCCGTCTTTGCCTGTATACCTGACATTGACAGTGGTGTTTCGGTTCCCATGATGAGAGCGTACGATCCGAGGCTCAGGGATAGCGAATCCTGGGACATGTCCATGCCAATTACATTGGTAGCACAACCCATGTTGGAGAAACTAAAGGCTTTGATATTGTCCTTCTCACGTCCTTGAAATGTCCAAGAATTGACTGCAGGAGCTTCCGATTCAACACTGTCTTCTATGCCAATTGTTCCATTTGCAAAATTTTTATTTTCTATACTCAATTTTAAAATAACAATATCTTCTCCATCATTTTGCAAACATCCACTGATAATTTCTCCATTTTATTATTCATACCATCTATTGATTTTATTTTTCGAAATTTGGAACTTAGAATTGTTGATAAATGCCTTAGCTTAGCAGCTGACAACATTTGCAAACACAGATGCCAATAATCCTCATACCAACAACCATTTTTTTCATCCTATATCCAGGGTATTGAGCATCATGGATTTTACTCTACCTCGTGGCATCCTCACACAACTTTGGATGCACTAATTATAAAATAAATAAACCTGATTCATGCCAATGTCTAAGAAATATTGATTTCTTATTAGCGTCTACCAAATATAGCCCTTGTTTCTAAAATCATATCTTAGAACACCAAACTCAGGTTTCCATCCTCCAAATGCTTCATGCATGACAAGAAGCTTCGGACCATCTCTAATCTCAGAACCATAATGTTCCATGAAATGGCTAAATGTGCCAACATTTCTGCCCCCTTTAAAAGCTTAAAAAAAAATTTATGCATGCCTCATTTTAAAACTGAACTGTACTGAAGCTTTTATTGAACTTTTACATCTGAACTGATAAATCTTTTTGGAGGAAAATTCCCATTTGACATAAGGTGTGATGGGACAAAAACCTCATTCCTAACAAAACAAACAAACTGTACATTATTAAGTCCTTAGTTCATGGACTATTCTTGAGATGGGAAGAGAGTGGGGAGGATTACGCTGGTAGGAATCCTCATATCTCTAACCCTCTCATCTTCTTTCTTAAGTGAATCCTCATTTTCTTGGAGTGTACAAATTTTGTTTTCAACATCTCCTTTTTCAAC
>MNCI01024243.1:162224-182292 GCA_015680685.1 Gnetum montanum | reverse complement strand
CATGTTTATGAACATCAGATTCATAACAGTAGTAGAGCTCTTGTACTTTGTCCATTTAAAGTTAGAATATTTTTCCCGAGTGCCTGCAACAAGAGTTATTAGTGTACAAATCTTTATTTGAGCACTGTTGCACCTAAACCACACAAGTGTGTACGACAATAAAGATGAGGTTCTTTATAAAGCTTGTAGCATTCTGGATAGCTTAAATTTTTTATTTATGCATTCATTGTTTTTATTAAATATTCAATTAATTAAGCTAAATTAGACTTTAATCAAGTAAGCTAAATTGATTACCTACATAAGTATGACCGCTTTGAGTGTAAACACATATTTGCTTGGTAATCCTAGCAATGTTATTGCATGGTGTGCCCAATAGCGTAGCTCTTGGTAACCCAGTAGTGGATATGTGGGTTCAGAACATGTACAAAAAGTGGGATCAGATGCTCATGTTAAGATTAACTAGAGATTAGTTAGTTAGTTAGATTTAATTAGTCATTAAATTACTTTATCTCTCTCTTCAAGTACCAAAGAACATAAAACATAAAATGACAAAAATCATATGCCTCAATTACACTTAACCATACCTTTATACTTCACAAGTGTAATTCGAAAACAATGAACAATCTTAGGGCAAGATTTACTTCCTAGAAGATTAGTGCACCGGAAATTAGAGAGTCCATGAAATTCGATTGAATTGTGCATGAATGCTTCGTGATTTAAATGGTTGGGCATAGGGGTACCTTCACCACTCATCATTGGCATCATTTTTGGGGACTCTATTTGTTGAAATGTGCACTATCTAGGTTTAGTGGATATTATTAATATTATTGGATGAACCCCAAGGTCAATATCATTTCCAAATAATATAACTACAAAAGCCCACTAATATTTTATTGTTTGCAAAATGTCTTCTTTTCATAGGTGAAATGATACAAAAACAACCAGTTCCATAAGAGTGCAAAGTGATATATACTCATCTAGATGAGTATGTGTTAGACTTCACCTTCATCTTACATCAGGATGAGCAACTACGATGGTGTTGGAGGGCAGAATGTTAATGCCCCCCAATTGATTTGCACCCATGATGCTACTTCAAACTCTTAAGAAGTTAGACATTCATGATCTTCAGGAAGAATATGTTGTGTAAGACTATGACTACCGGGGCTACACTTTGACTGAAACACAACGTAGGTGAGATCGACATCTGGAGAGGCATCATGAGGATGCTAAGGGAAAACAATTCACTAATCCCTTATTCCTACTAAACCAAGATGACAATGAGAACCCTACCTCTAAGGGCTCTTAGCATGAAGATTCTCCACCCTTTGTTATTGGTGATGAGGGTGTGACCTTGAATTTGCAATTTACAATCCAGAATTCAAGTTCAAGGAAAGATGGCAGTCAAGGTAAGGAATCGAACAAGCATCAAGATGATACGAAAAATAATGAATGTGGTCATGTTACCCAAGGGGGAGCTGGTAGATTTCATGGTGGAGGAAATCCTCCTTCATCTTCCCCTTCTTCATCTGCATCTACTTCTTCTTCCTCTTCTAATTTTGAAAGATGTCATAAAAGGAACAACCGTGATGGAGGTGAGCATCGAGGTAATAATACTAATTGCCATGCCCATAATAATCAAAGGGGTAACTGAGGACATCATTGACGATAATGAAATTATGATGAGGATGAGCCTTTATTAGCAACTTTAAACATGCTTAACATTGTAGAGGTAGTTAAGATCCCAACTAGGCATGTGAAGCATAGTCAGATCAAGCGCTAAAACATGAATAATATCCCAAGATTTGAGGAGGGATATAACTTTGATCTGTAGATACATCTACAAGCTTTCCATGATGCCTGTGTCTTATAGAACATTGAAAATGATTTGCAAAAACTCAAGCTATTCCCTAGGACACTCATTAAAGAAGCTAAATGTTGGTACTAATCCTTGGAGCTAAAATCTATCCACCTATGGAGTATAATGCTTGACCTATTCAATGACAAATACTGGACATACTTCAGAGTGTCTAATTTGAGAAGGCAAATCCAAAGTTGGAAATAATGAAGGCATGAACCCTTGAATTTTGCGATGGGTAAATACTATTTTCTTTTAGATCGATGCCCTAGTCATGGTTATTCTCAAAGGGAATAACTCCACTACATCATAGATGGGCTTAGAGCAGAAACCAGAAGAACTCTTGGAGTTTATGGCCAAGGGAGATTACCTGAATTAAGAGCTCATTAGATACAAAGGTTGATAGAATAGGTTGCATAAGAAGAAGGGGAGTTGCAAAAATGGGAAAGTGTAGATGAATATAATAGGTACCCTTCTATCAAAAAAAGAGAGGTTCGATTTTGTGATGAGGAGGAGTCACCACTTAATGAAGTGGTGAACAGGAAAACCTTAACTATCCAAAAATTTATTTATGATATTTTAGTAAAGGTTAACAAATTATGGGATTCTTTGGATGAAAAATTTCAAACTACTATGAAGATTGCTGAAGAATCCAAAGAGCAAAATAGTGATTGTAATCACAAGAGGTGGAAAGAAGCTGAACGTACCTACCAAAGAGTTAAGGGTAAAGTTGATGCAATAGAAGAAGTTGTGGAGATAGACTTTGATGATGACATTGGTTGTGACATTTGTTAATATGAACATCCTAAGGGATGTTGCCCTATGGTGTCACACTTACAAGAGTCTAGGGTGTACATGTTGAATCCTCAACTAGGATGGAGGCAAGCACCTAGACGATTGCCTTATCCTCAAGGTAATCCAAGATAGTTCCATCAACAACAACAAGCTTACTACCCAAGTGGAGCTCCACCACAACCCTATGAAAAATATCAATAGTGGCACCAATCACAATCGTGGGGAATGCCACCACCAAGACAACAGTACCCTTAGAGGCAACTAGATCCATACAGGTACTATGTTCAGCAACCCATTTCTCCAAGAAAATCTATAAGCCATGCCTCATTCCAACATCACTATTACCCTTCAGAGTACCATCGAATTCATTCACCATCTACTTGAGGAGAACACCCATATTCTTACCACCTTTCACATCTATCTGCACACATCCCTCTGCCCTCAACCCAGTTACCTCTTATTTCATCTATGCAAGGTGAAATTCCTCCATAGTTGTAGCAACGAAATGCTATGAGGACTGTACATTTACAACTAGCTTTCTAGCCAAGTGGTTCAGACAATTGACCTAGGAAACCCCCATTTTTTCAACCCAATAGTCCTCCCAAACCCTCAAAACCTAATCCAAATGGTCACCCTATATCTCCAACATCTTCATCCTCTGCATCAAATGCATTCAAGTACCCTTCAAACTAAGTGCCACCTTAGATCTACGCTATAATGCTAACTCATGCTATTTTCTATTGGATCAAGGTTGATAATCTTCCCACTAAAAGATTTGATCTAGGAAGTCCTCTTATTTACTTGTAGATTGCTAGATATGAGTCATGCAAGGCTCTTCTTGATTCTAATTCTAGTGTCAATGTCATCTCCCATGACATGTGCATGGCCTAGAACTTACCGCCTCTCAAGAAGAGCAACATTTGTTTAGAATTGGCAGATTAATCAATCACTTTCCCTTTGGGACTAGTGGAGGACATTGTGATCATAGTTAGTGGGTGGTCCTATCTTGTAGATTTTCTGGTGATCAAGGTAGAAAACTATAAAGGTGACTTCCCCATCATTATGGGAAGGGTATGGTTAAGCATGGTTGATGTGCAAATGGACATTTGGGATCTCTCCTTGAAAATCTCCAAGGAAAATGAATTTGGAAGGTTGGAGAAGAAATGTGTTCCATGCATTGTGTATAGCGATAGTGGGTGCAATTGTGTGTAGAAAATTTGGTCCATAAAAAGTGCATTCCTCAAAGCATGCAATCATTGTGCACATGAAACAAATATTCAAAGGTGCCTGTATGTAGTAGCCACAAAACAAGAGGGCACCTAGTGGCTGACAGTTGACTCTGACAATAGCACACTATGTATGGAACCTACTGAGTGCCTGAGATGTGCCTATGTTGAAAGCATGGATGAAATTGAGCAAGTTCATCACCAACTCTCTGATGATGAAGATGATGATACCTATTGTGAAGAGTTGGAAATCCCTAATAATTTCAAGCAAGAGCTCCTAGAGTTGAAAACTCCACCAGTTTGCATGGAGTATGCACTTTTAAATAATGGTAAGCTAGTCATAATCAATGCAAATCTTGCTCCACAAACTTACAGGAATTGATCCAAGGATATGCTAACATCACATCTACATCAACCTAGGCATGAAGCTAAGAAGGCAGCCACAAAGGCGGTTGAACCCCAAACTGAAGCAAATCGTCAAGGAGGAAAAAGAACAACTCCTCAAGGTGAGGTTCATCTATCCCATCGTGGATAATGAGTGGATTAGCCCACTCATAATTATGCCAAAGAAAGGTGGCAAGTGATAGGTTTGCATTGACATCAGGCTATTGAACATGACAACATTTAAAGATCATTTTCCATTACCATTTGTGAATCAAGTGTTGGACACTATCTTTGAGCATTACTATTATAGCTTCTTGGATGGTTATCGTGGCTATAACCAAATCCAAATTGCGCTAGAAGATTAGGCAAAGATAACATTCACAAGTCCATGGGGGACTTTTACATATTGTAAGATGCTTTTTGGTCTATGCAATGCCCCTACAACATTTCAACACCTAGTTCTTGGTATTTTCCAATAGAAAATTGGTAGCAAGGTAAAAGTCTTCATGGATGACTTCTCTACCTATGGGGCTACATTTGAGCAAGCCTTGGACACCTTGAACAGGTACTAAAAAGATGTGTCAAAATAAACCTTAGGCTCAATTGGCAACAAAGCCACTTAATGGTCTAGGAAGACATAGTACTAGAGCACAAAATTACTTAGATAGGGATTGAGGTAGACCTTGAAAAGATAAGGATCATCCAAGGAATCACATGCCAACTAGAGATAGTTAAAGATGTATAATCATTCCTTAGACATATTAGCTACTGTCGACGATTCATAAAGAATTTCTCTAAGATTGCATAGTTGTTGGTTGAGCTTACGAAGAAAGATGCTCTGTTCATTTGGACTAAGGAGTGCAAACATGCATTTTAAGTACTAAAGGAAAAGCTTGTAGAGACTTTAATTCTATGAGCACTAGACTAGTCTAGACCATTTTACATAATGATAGATGCATCAAATTATGCCTTATGAGCTATGCTTACATAGTTGGATAATAAAAAACATCCATATTACCTTCATTGTGCAAGCCAAAGCATTATGGGTGCACAATTAAATTACACCATAACTAAGAAAGAATTAATGGTAGTGGTGTGTGCTCCTGAAAATTTTAGGCATTATGTGCTTGGTTATAGAATATTTATGCATACAGACCACATTTCCATCCACTTCCTGATGAACAAGCCAACAATGAGCCCTCATATCATACAGTGACTCGTGATCTTGTAGGAATTTGATCTTACAATGGTAGATCGAAAAGGGACTGAGAATGTGGTCACTGACCACCTCTCTCAGTTAAGATGGGATAATAAAGAGAAGGAGAGTCCACTCTTTGATTAATTTCTAGATGAACTTCTCTTTATAGGAGCAAAAAATGACTAAGTATCCACTAAAAAAAATGGTATGATGGCATTCTCACTTACCTTCTCACTTAGGAGATGCCACAAGATCTAGACTTTAGGAAGAAACAACAATTTCTTCATTAGGCTAAGTACTTCATGGAAATTAATGGACACCTTTACAAGGTGTGTGCCAATGGCCTGGTTCGTTGGTGTGTCCTTGATGTGGATTAATTGCATGTTCTCTAAGATGCTCATAAAGGCCCTTGTGGAGGCCACTATTTAGGGAGACACACGACCATAAAAATCTTGATGGTAGGATATTATTGGCCTACAATCTTTAGGGATGCTTACCAATTTGTTTGATCTTGTAGATGCTGTCAAAGAGATGGTGGAATGACCACTCAAATGGAGGGTCTTTAATAGTGGATTTAGCCACTGGAGCCCTTTGACATATGGGGCATAGACTACATGGGTCTCATCACATCCATGTCCAATGGAAAGGCATATGTCATTGTAGTAGTCGACTACTACACCAAATGGGTAGAAGTAGTAGCTGTCATCAATTGTACATCATCCACTGTTGCTAGATTTAGACAAAAAAATGATGTAAGTAGGTTTGGGGGTGCCACATGCACTGATTTCTGACAATGGAACTCATTTTACAAGTGTCACTTTTAGAAAGTTGATGCAACGCTTGGGGGTTGAACATAAATTAACAATACCCTATCACCCCCAAGTCAATGGTCAAGTAGAGGTAACTAATCGAGAGATCACAAAGATCTTAATAAGAACCATAAGCAAATATAGCAAAGATTGGAGCATAAAACTCAACAATGCCCTTTGGGCCTATCGCTTAACATGGAAACTTCATATTGGCTACTCTCCCTATGAGATAGTGTATTGAAAACTTCAATACTTCTAGTTCAATTCAAGCTTCGTACACTCTCAATAGCTTGTGACCTGAATCTTAACCTAAGCTTAGCCCAAAAAGAAAGACTGATCAACCTCAACGCACTAGATAAAAATTGATTGGTGGTCCTATCTTTGAATGAAGTGCACAAGGCATTCAATAAACAACGACATGACTAAAGAATATGGAAAGTGAAATTTTAACTAGGAGATAAGGTTCTTTACTAGAATCCCACACATGTATGTTAGAAAACAAAATTTCAAATGCTATGGAAAGGATCCCACATATTTGACAAAACCTTTCCTTCTGGGGCCATGATCATATACAAACCCAAGAGCCCAAATAAAAAGCAGTTGGTCAACATCCAACAAGTGAAGCTTTTTCATGAGCCAAAGCAAGCCAGTGCAACAAATACCTCAATAGATGAACAACCATGTTCAATTTTTTGGTTCTCCTCGTTCCAACTCAATTGTGGAGGAGATGGCCATCCATGCTAATCATCCATATGACACTTTAGTTTTTCTATTTTTTGTTTTTCAAATTTTTGATTTTGCAATTTATTTATTTTACAACTTTTTGATTTTCAAAATTTTTCTTATTTTTACACCATTTTTTGTTTTACGCCATCATTAGTATGTTTAAATCTTTATTGGATGTTTTACACTTTCTTATGTATTTTACTTTATTTTTTTTAAGTGTGATTTTCAAATTTTATCTAATAAAAGTGCTTTATTGCCAGCAAGACACAATGGTGCTATAGCTGTTACTAATGGTGGTTTGTGCTTTATGTTTTTGGTTTGCTAATGTCTAGTTTCTATTTTTGAATTTTTGTACCTATGACTCAGTCATGGTTTCTTCTTCATGGAATAGGCAATGAATCCATGTCATCCACCCATCCACAAACTCTATGGTTTTCCTTGTTCTAGAAGTTTAAGCTCCTTTTCATTAAAAAATTTTAATAAATTTGTGACCTTGGTAGTGTTCAAAATTGGGAAAGATTCAAAGGTTTGAATAGGGTGTGACTTCAAGGGGACTCAGTACTCTTTGTACTCTTCTACTTACTTGAGTGCTTGAGTGTTTTTTATGGACTTCTTACTCTTCCATTCCAACCACTAGTAGGAAGTCAAATAAAGTCTTTTCATGGTGTGGTTTCCATCCAAAAATCAAAAAAAAAAAAACAAATAAAAAAAACAAATAAAAGAAAAAAAACATGATGGGAATTTAAAGCACACCCCTTAGACAAATAAATGGGCTCCAAGCACTAGTTATGGGACTAGAAAGACATGCATCCATGCCTCTAGGTCCCTTCTAACTAAGGCCCTATCTCACTTCCTACTTCTCTTTTCTTATCTTTATGGAATGGTGGTTGTTTTATGGGAGCACTCTTGTGTCTCAAGGGGGTGGATTGGTCTTGGAGTGGTGATGCGAAGTCACTGAAAGAGGTTAATTTTGGTCTAGACTAAGGATGGATCTTCTTTGGTCGTTTTAAACATAAACTCCATAAGGAACTTGTTATGACCTTAGTTGGAATTCACTCCACCCTCTCTATCATCCATCTATGCTAACCATAATTCACCTGATTACTAGTGTCCATGTTCTTGATTTTATGTCTTGGTCTAACATATTTGAATTCTTAGGTAGAATCTTCCCAGTTTTGGTTCTTAACTTTATTTAACCATTAGTAAACTATGGGGCCCACAGACTCCTTAAGTTTAGGTTATGCAAGGGAAAAAAATGCATGTGCTTTCTATTGAGAGGACCCACTTGCATATCTCTTGGTCAAGTTCATTAAGCACCTTATCCTTCAACATTTTTGCAAACTGAGTCTTTTGTACACCCATCTTCTGCATCACACCATGTGTTCCTTTACAAATTTTGTTTATTAAATACATTTCCCATCAAATTTTTTGATTTTTGAGCTTTCAAAGATCCTCTTCAATGATTTTATCATATTCTTGGATTTTCTGGGATTCCATAGATCCTAATTTCATTGAAAAAATTCATTATATTTTTTGAGATATTGATGTTTGAAAATTTTTGCTAATGGGCCCCGTATATGGGACCCCATCGACATAAGACAAAAATAGTATAAATAGACCCCACTTAAGAAATTTTACATTTTCTCACCAACGCCAAAGGAGTTTTTCAATTTTTTAGAGCCTAAAACCTTCCAAAGTCCATAACTTACAAACTATTTATCCAAATCACTCTATTCTTCAACTTTGCAACTACCAAAGGTAAGCTCTTCATCATGGGGCCCACAAATGTACCATTTTTGACAAAAAAAATTTGTGATTTTTCCTAACTCCCACAAAGGTTTAACTAAAAAATCAATTATTACAAGAGTTAAGCCTTTTCAATAAGCTCTGGTGACAATTATAATAAATAATTAATAAAATAATCAATTTTCCATGGTCAAACCTTAGCCAAAGTGTAATTAACTAACTAACAGAAAAGGTACTCAAAACTTTAAAGTTGCACATTACATCTACTAATCTATGAATGTGTTGTGACTGTAGATGGCACCAAAAGGAAAGCACACGTAGGAAGTAGGACCATCCCAACCAAGGGAGAAATGGCCTAGAACAAGAAGAGGCCAAGAATAGTCCCAAGAAGAACCACTCGCAACCCATGCCAAAGGTCCTCTCAAGGAAGAGGCAAAAGTGGAATTCATCAGATAGATTCCAAAACTAGTAGAAGCTACAACAGAACACTTCCATTAAGATGATGCACCAGCATAACCAGCAAATATTGAGGTGATCTTAATAAAGGCTTGCCTAAATCAGATTAAATTAAGGGAGGTCCAAAAATCAGTGCTCCAAGAGTTAAATTTTGGCCCTCATGCACCAAGAGAAGTATAGGACCAATTAAAGGCCTCTCCCATGTCGCTAATCATCACTTCCACTAGGGAGTGGTATATGGGAGAGACATTCATATTTTGGAATAACAAGCAACCTAGAGCAACAGTAAAAATCAAGGACTTATCATTATTTTTATTGGTGGTTGTGTGATTGTTGTGAATCAAGTTTGTACGTTTGTATCCTTGGTGATTCAAAATGACACTTAGTTTAGTGATATTCACATAATTAGCTTAGCAAACGATAATATTATCTTGCGCATGGATTAGCTATCTTACTATCATGATAGATTGAATGATTATCATAAGACACTTTCGTTGATGAGAGATTATGGTGTTCAAATGATGTTGCATACTCAAGAATGTAAAATCAACTTTGATATTCTGTCTTTAAGATCTTTTCATCATTTATTGGGGAAGAGTCATTCTTGCTTTGCTAGTTCAATTAGCGAACTTTCTTTATTATTTGAGATTAATTAGATTCCTATTCTTTGTAAGTTTTCTCATGTTTTCCATTATAAGTTACCTAGTTTACCTCTAATGTGTGATGTTAAGTTTGAGATTTCTATTAAACCTAATGCTCAACCTATCTTCAAGATTCGACACAAGATTTTCACTATCAAGTTAGTAGAACTAAAGATTTAGCTTTAGGAGTTACTTGATAAGGACCTAATTAATCCAAGTGTATCTTCTTGGGGTGATTTTGTGCTCTATAATATAGAATAATGGTAGTATGCAATTGTGCATTGATTACTAACAGTTGAATCAAGTGATAGTGAAGAATAAGTATACTTTTTTGCATATAGATAATTTGTTTGATTAGTTGTAAGAAACTTAGATGTTCTTGAAGATAGATATATACTCAAAGTACTAACAGGTTTGCATTAGAGAGAAGGATATCTCCAAGATAGTCTTTAGAACAAGATATGAAAATTATAAATTCTTCATCTTTCCATTTGAACTCACTAATGCTTCTATAGTGTTCATATGCCTCATCAATAATGTTATCAAGTCATACTTGGACCAATTTTTTTATCATATTTATCAATGATATTTTGATGTACTCTTCATTTGAGAAGTTGCATAAGAAGCATTTAAGGATAGTTTTGTAGATTCTTTGAGAGCACCAATTATTTTTCCAACCTTTAAAGTCTTCATTTTGATGTAGAGAGATTTAATTTTTTAGATAAGTTATTTCAAAGGCTACTATAATTAGGATTTTCCTATTATCAAGGATGTTGAAAAGGTATGTAATTTTCTTGGGCTAATATACTATTATAGAAGGTTTATTGAAAACTTATCCTACATAGTTTTATTCCTCATGATGCTATTATAGAAGGATATGGGTTTCTTTTGGAACACATGTTGTTAGAATTTCTTTGATGAACTTAAGAATAGAATGATCTTGACTTCTATTTTATTTTTAACTATTCCAAGTAAATCATTTGATCTTTGTATCGATGTATTAGGTAAGGGTTATGGGTGTGTTATCATGTAAAAGGATAAAGTAGTAGCCCATGCCTCATTACAACTGAAGCCTCATGAGATGTGCTACCCCACACATAACCTTGAGTTGGAGTATTGGTGTTTACATTAAAGGTTTGGTGTTATTACTTGTTTGAAGAGTAATTGATGTTTTGGATGGACCACAAGGGATTATAATATCTAATAAATCAATGATAGTTAAACCTACATCATAGGAGGTAGAGTGAGTTGATCAATTTTGATTTCACCATCTAATATTAGAGAGACAAAAGCAATGTTGTTGCAGATGTCTTTAGCCATGTATATGGTAATATTCATAATTTGATAATGCTAGTTACAGGTGATTGATGAGATTCATGTAGAGTACTAGTGTGATTATTAGTATGAGTAACTTAGGCAATCTAGTGATTCTTTAGTGATAATTGATATGCTTGGATTACTTCATTATGGGAATCGGGTATGTGTGCCTAATTTCTTACAAAAATGCTTGTTGGAAGAAGCTCATTTCAATAGGCTTCAGATGCCTTTAGGTAGTAACAAGATGGACCAAATGTTGAAAACATTTTTCTAATGATTAGGCATAAATAAGTAGGTTGGAGAATTCATGGCTAGATGTTTAATCTATTAGCAGGTTAAACTCTAGCACTAAAAACTAGGTGGCTACTTATATCCTCACACCATTCTAGAGTAGAAGTGGGAGGTAATTAGTATGGATTTTTATTACACTAGGAGAAAAAAGGATGTTATCATTATTGTTGTTGACTTGTTAACAAAGTTAGCTCATTTTCTAGCAATAAGAACTTCAACTAGTATGGAGGATATTGCATTGATATGTATTTCTAAGATTGTACAATTGCATGTCAAGATTATCTCACATCATGATGTCAAAATTCTCAATTTTGGCAAATGTTCATGGATAGTCTAGATACTAGCCTAAATTTGAGCTTGATCTATCATCCATAGATGGATGGTGATGTTAAGAGGATCAACCAAGTGTTAGAAAACATGCATTAATCTTGTGCTTTGTAGTTTTTATATATTTGGGATAGTTTATTATTGTTGGCAGCATTACCTACAATAATATCTATTAAAAAAGTTTGAAGGCAACACCATATGAGATCTTATAGAGGAGACCTTACAGGAATCCTTTGTATTAGGATGCGATCTAGCATAGAAAACATATAAGTTCAGATACTATGATAAGGAGGATAGAGAAAATTAGGAAGATTCATGAGTGGCTCAAAGTAGCTTAGGATCGCCCAGTAAGTTATGTGAACCATAGGAGCAAATATCTAGAGTTTGTGTTTAGTGACAAGTTATTTGCCTGTGTCTCTTCACTAAAGGGCTTAATGTGTTTCAGTTGGAAAGAAAAGCTTGCACATTATTATATTAGGCTATTTGAAATTCTTTAGCATATAGGAGAGGTGGCACACCATGTTGGTTTACATTCATAGCTTTTGAGCGTGCATGATATATTTCATGTCTTCATGCTTTGGAACTATGTTCCTAATGATAGTCATGCTATTGATTGGACTAAGGTACTACTTCTACTTAATGTCTCATACATGGAGCATTCCTTTAGGATCATGAAATCGATGGAGTCTTAGTTTTACAGCAAAGTAATGCCCAGTATGAAGGTGTTATAGAGCCATCATGGTTTTTTTGAAGCTACCTAGAAGCTGAGTTCAATTTACATTCTTGCCATTTAAAAAATTTTCAAGAGCAAGATTCTTAAGTGAATAAGAATGTAATATCTCATATTTATGAATCCTTCATATGTATGTTCCTTCATCAAGGTTATGTTTCTTAGTGCTTGGGTGTATTATGCATGTAAGTAGTATGATATATTTTATGGTGATGCACTTGATATTCCAAGTTGATGAGCTTTGGAATGTGTATATAAATTTAAATTATCAGACATATTTTACTATTTATATGTATATATTTTTTATTCTATAGATGTGCACTAACCTTATTATTGAATGTTGTAGGATTTTATGAGAGGTTTAGGTAGCAACATAACATGATTGATGATATATGATTTTGCTTGATATTCCTTGATGGATATTTAATGGTCTTGTTTGACATCCTATTAAGGTAGTTGTTGTAGTCTATAGTTAATTTATTCATTTTAATTTTTAGTTTATCAAAGCTATTAGAATAGTGTAGGATAGTGGTTTATTAGTGATGAGTGGCAAGGTATGCCTACACTCAACCATACGAATATGAGCGTTTCATGCGTGATTCGATCGAACTCCAAGGACTAAGTGCTTATGCACCTTAATGGAACACTCAGGGTTAATCAATCGTTGTCTTCCCAAACTTACCTGTATTGTCATGGTTGTATGGTTAAGTAAGCTTGAGGTATATGATTTTTATAGCTTTTTGTCTTTTTATGTCTTCTGCTAATAAAGAAAAGGGAGAGAGAACTAAGTGGCTAACATACATTAACTATTCATTAACTAGTTTCTAAATGTTCCTAACACTAGTATCCATTCCCACTTGCCGTACACATCTTGAACCAGTGCAACGCTACTGGGATTACCAAATGCTAATTGTTACTGGGTTACCAAGTGCTACACGCATGCTCGAAGCAGTCGTACTGAGTGCATTTAACTAAGGGGGTTGAAGGTTGAGAAAGATATTGATTAACTAGAAAAGCATTAAACAATCATTAATTACTAATTAGCTTAATCTGTATGCTACAAGGTTTATCATAAAGTTCATCTTTATTGTCGTACACAAAATTATGCTCAGGTACAAATTGCTCGAATAAAGATCCGTTCACTCTATGACTCCTACTGCGAGCATACAAAAATAATTCTAACTTTGGAATAACAAAACTGCAAGAATCTGGCTAAGGGTCTAAGTCTAACTGCCTTGAACAAAGGGTGCCACCTCTTATTTATAGAAGATGAGGCAGGACACGATATCGCGTGGCAGATGCAATATCGCGTACGTGATATCACGGCTCATCATACCCCCATGACTGAATGAAAACTTGTCCTCAATTTCCTTACAAAATATTGGGAAGGTATGGGATTATTGAATTGAATGACAACTAATGGTGAATGGAATGACGTGTGAACGGATCAATCATTACAATACATGACAAGATTAGTGTTCATGACTACAAGAATGAACACTATACACAATTGACATCCAACCTCATTTGGTAGCTGAGAGAGGAGAGAGAGAGAGAAAAGAAGAAGACGTGTTGCTGCCGACGCCAAGATTGCACCTTTTGTTGTGCATCCATGGACGCACTATCAATCTTGTTCCTTGCACAATTGTTCCAACACCAGTCCATCCTGAGTGTTTCCTCCAGGTCCAGTCCATTGCTGTATGATTGCCATATGCACACATAACATAGTCACATATGAGCAAGGATAAGTAAATCACAATATAGTTGATACCTTGCCTCAGTGTAAGGTTCATTGGCCGAGTTGTGATATGGCTAATACAGATTCTAGAGATATAACACTAGTGACTACCCAGGGTGTCGGGGTTAGGAAAATTAAAAAAAATGAGACTAGGGCCCCCATGACTAAGAGTGATCCTCTAGTAGCGATAGAATGGAAAAAGATAAGGAATAAGAAAGATGGAGAAAAAGAAACAATGGCAATGCTGATAAAATGGATGTTAGAGATGGGAATGAACAAAACAAATGTTGATTGCAGAAATGTTTAAGGGAAAGGAGTTAACTGATGTACCAAATAGAAATGCCAATGGGTCCTTCCGAAAGCAGGCTCATGCCCTTGATGCCTTGACAATCCCACATTCAATCCATAGGCTCTGGAAATGTCATTTGGAAGCAAGAGTTAAAGTCCTAACCCCAACAATTCACCAAGGAGAAAACAATGCATCAACCAAAATATAGACGATTGATATAACCAGCAATGAGGTGGAAAATGGAGAAAGAATGATGGGGAGAAGAGAATGGAATGGGGTCCCAAGAATAAGGTGGTGTACAACCCCTTGTGTATTTATGGTTAATGTGACTAAGTAGATCTCATTCTAAATCCAGCCTTGAACAATCCACTTCCAGTGACTTCGCATTAATACACTTGGCCAATCCATTCACTTGAAGTAATAAGAATGCTTTCACCAAAGAGTCACCCCCATTCCGAGGAAACAAGAAAGGGAAAAGTAGGAAGTGAGAGAGGGCCTTAGTTATAGGGAACATGTTTGTTTAGTTCCATAACCAGTGCTTGTAGCCTAGATGATTATTTTGTCTAAGGGGTGTGCTTTGAATTTCCACTATTTTTTTTATGTGAGAACCACACCATGCAAAGACTTATTTTTATTAGCTCAGCTTCCCAATAATGGAGCAACGTCAGAATGGTAAGGGAAAATCAAGAAGAAAACATCCAAGCACCCAAAAGAATAGCCAGCACAAATGCATCAAATCCCTTTAAGTCACACCCTTTTCAGTCCTTGAGTCCTTCCTTAGTTTGAGAAATGCCCAGTCACCAATTTGTTAATAGTTTTATTATTAAAGAAAGGGACTGTATAGTTCCAAGCCAAGAGAGACCATAGAAATTCATGGATGCATGGATGACGTGAACTCATTGCCTATTATATCAAAAGAACTATACCTTAGTATTAACATTATAACTCAAAGGTAAAAATCAAACATTAGCAATCCATAGAATATAGTTCATGCCACTATCAGAAGCACTTATTAGGTGATGAATCTACCAAAATTAAAACAACAAACAAAGGCAAAAAAAAAAAAAAACAAAAAAACAAAAAAAAACAAAAAAAAAATAGTCACACAAAGAAATGAAAAAGTATAAACGATGTTGCAAAATAAAAACAAGAAAAGTTAAAGAAATTTGTAAAACAAAAATGTGTAAAAAAAACTTAAAAAGGAACTGAGGGCCTCAAATGATTAGCAGAGGTGGCCATCTCCCCCATGACTGAGTTGGAAGAAGGAGATCTGAAATAGTGAGCAAGGTCATCCTTTCTTAGAGGTATTATGTGCACTGGCCGTTCCAAATTCATGGAAGGGTTTGGTCTGTTGCACATTGACTAATAATCTCGTGGGTTTGTATATGGTCATGGACCCTGAAGGAAAGGTTGTATGAATAATGTAATGTCCTTCCCACAGTGTTTAAAATTTTGTGCGTTGTGGCACATGTGTGGGATTCCAATAGAGAACCTTATCTCTTGGTTGATACTTAACCTTTCAAATCTTCAAGTCATGACGTTGCTTATTATATGCCTTGTGCAATTTATTTGATGATAGGGCAACTAATCAGTTTTTGTCTAGCATGTNACAAATTTCTTTAACTTTTCTTGTTTTTATTTTGCAACATCGTTTATACTTTTTCATTTCTTTGTGTGACTATTTTTTTTTTGTTTTTTTTTGTTTTTTTGTTTTTTTTTTTTTTTGCCTTTGTTTGTTGTTTTAATTTTGGTAGATTCATCACCTAATAAGTGCTTNGCCCAAAGAGCATCATTCAGTTTAGTGCTCTAGTCTCACCTATACTTGCTAATTATCCTAGTCATTATTTTAGTGATCTCCCTATTGGTGACCTCAGCTTGTCCATTAGCTTGGAGGTGATAAGGTGTAGTCAATTTATGTTCAACTCCTAAGCGTTGCATTAGCTTTCAAAAAGTTGCACTTGTGAAGTATGTTCCATTATTCAAGATAAGTGCACATGGTACACCAAACCTATTTACAATTTGTTGTTGCACAAATCGTGCAGCTATAGATGATGTGCAGTCTGTAATAACAGCTACTTTAGCCCATTTCATTAGATAGTCTATGACAACTACAATGTAACCTTTTTCATTGAACATTGGTGTAATGGATAGTCTATGACAACTACAATATAACCTTTTCCATTGAACATTGGTGTAATGGGCCCCATAAAGTCTATTCCCAAAATGTTGAAGGGTTTTAAAGGTTGAATCCATTGTTGTGGACCCTCCATTCTAGTAGTCATTTCCCCATCATGTTGGTAGTGCTCACAAGATCGGAAAAATTGATGGGCATCCCGAAATAATGTTGGCCAGTAATATCTTGCAAGCAAGATCTTAATAGTTGTTCGTCTTCCCACATAGTGACCCCCACAAGGGCCCTCATGAGTGTCTTGGAGAACTCTTAGTTGGTCTACCTCAGGCATGCACCATCGAACCAAGCCATCAGGACACACTTTGTAAAGTTGTCCATTGATCTCCATGAAGTGCTTGGCTCTGTGAAGAAACTGTTGTTTCTTCCTAAAGTCTAGCTCCTGTGGTGTTTGTTGAGTAAGGAGATAGGTGAGAATACTACTATACCAGTTCGTCTCCATGGGTTGGTTATTCACTACACCGGCAAAGAGGGCTTCATTAAGAAAATGATCAGATATTACATATTCATCCTCTTTGCTATCCTAGTGCAACCAAGAAAAATGATCTGCAACTACGTTCTCGGTGCCCTTTCAATCGATCATCGTTAGATTGAACTATTGTAGGATTACCAGCCATCGTATAATACAAGGGCTAACCGTTGTCTTATTCATGAGGAATCGGATTACACTATGATTCGTATGGATGAACACTTTGTAACCTAACACATAGTGCCTAAACTTATCCAGTGCAAACACTACAACCATTAATTCTTTCTCTGTAGTTGTGTAGTTAAGTTTTGCACCGACGATACTTCTACTTGCACAGTGGATGTAGTAAGGGCATTTTTGGTCATCTAACTATGTAAGTACAGCTCCTAAAGCATAATTGGATGCGTCAGTCATTATGTGGAACAGTCTAGACCAGTTAGGAGCTTGTAGAATGGGAGTTTCTACAAGCTTTTGTTTCAGAGTTTTGAATGCTCGTTCACATTCCCTGGTCCACTCAAATGGTACGTCCTTCTTTGTTAGCTCTACCAATGGTTTGGCAACCTTGGAGAAGTTCTCAATGAATCTCCTATAGTAGCCAGTGTGTCCAAGGAATGATCGAATGTCTTTGATAGTTTCTGGTTGCCGGGTGATTCCTTGGATGACCCTAATTTTATCTAGGTCTACCTCTATTCCTACATGTGAAACCTTATGCCCAAGTACTATGCCTTCTTGGACCATGAAATGGCTTTTCTGCTAGTTGAGCCTTAAATTGGTTTCTACACCTCTTTTCAGTACTTCCTCTAATTGGTCCAAGGCTTGATCAAAACTTGTTCCATAGTGGAGAAGTCGTCCATAAAGACTTCCACTACATTCCCTATCTGCTGTTGGAATATGCTTAGAACTAGGCATTGAAACGTGGCATGGGCATTGCATAAGCCAAATGGCATTTGTTTATATGCAAATGTCCCCCAAGGATTGGTGAATGTCATCTTGGTTTAGTCTTCTGGGGCTATCCGTATTTGGTTGTATCCACTATAGCCATCCAAAAAACTATAATAGCGATGCCTTGATATGGTGTCTAAGACTTGGTGAACGAATGGCAATGGAAAGTGATCCTTAAATGTTGCCAAGTTTAGCAGCCTAAAATCTATGCACACCCTCCATTTGCCTCCCTTTTTGGGCACGATTACCAGAGGGCTAACCCATTTGCTATCAGCAATGGGGTATATGAACCCAGCCTTAAGAAGCTATTCTATTTCTTCTTTTACCACTTGCTTCAATTTTGGGTTCAATCACCTCTGCAGTTGTTTTTGAGGTTTCATGGAGGGATTAGTGTAAATCCTATGCTGGCATATCCTAGGATCTATTCTAGTTAATTTGGGATATGACTAAGCAAAGGATTTTGACCACTTGTTTATTACTTTCAGCAGTATTTGTTTTTGTTTGGAGGCAAGTCTTGCATTGATGATTACTAGGTTTCCATTTTTGAGGGTCATATATTCCAGACTGATGGGCAATGGTTTCAATTCTAGGGGCTCTTGTTTGAATTTTTCAGGAATTTCCAACTTCCCCCAGTTGATGTTTTCAAGGTTAAGGCTTGGAAGTTGGCAATGGACTTGCTGTAGTGCATCTATGCTTTTGATGTAAGCACAAGTTATTCCCTCAGTTAATTCCATGCACATTAGTGAGTTGCTCTCTTTATCACCTATCAGCCACTGGGTGTCTTCTTATCTTGTGGTTGCTGCATACAAGTACATTTGTATATTAATGTCTTGTGCACAGCGGTTGGATGCAGGTAACGCTAAACTTTGCATAACGCATGATTTTTGCACGCAATTACACCCTGTATCACTGTATACGATGCATGGAACCTTCTTCTTCTCGATCTTTCCAAAAGTGTTGTTCTTAGATATTTCCAAGGAAAGATCATGGATTCCTAGGCATGCATATATAGTACTTAGCCATGCCCTTGCCATTATTACTGGGAAGTCCCCTTTACCGTTATTCACTTGTATCACTAGAAAATTAGCTGGGTACGACCACCCACACACAGTGGTGATGATGTCCTCCACCAGTCCCAAGGGAACAGTGATGGATTGGTTGGCCAACTCTAGGTGAATATTGCTCTTCCTTAATGGAGACAGGTTCANAGCAATGTAAGGGGAACTCCCTACTCAACCGCAGCAACGCAATGCCGTAAGGGCTATAAATCCTCAACCCGCTATTGGTTCTAACAACTATATGAAGAAAAGACCTTTCTTCAGAGCCAACAACCAAAGCAAGCCCTTACAACCACAAGTGGTTGAACCTCTGAACGCCTCCCCATCAAATAAGGCTTCAGAGCTCCCTTCAAATCAANGGGTTATCTTCCCTAGGAGAAGGAGTTCTATAATACTCATGAGCTTGGTAGTGATGTTGTGGTGTAACATGACTAAGAGAGTCATGTGGAGAGATTGGATGATGCACGTAGTAGCCATATGGGTTAGGTTGCCGGTAGGGGTATTGTTGCCTTGGTGGTGGCATCCCCCATGACTGTGGGTATTGCCATTGTTGATGTTGCTCAATGGGTTGTGGTGGAGTTCTACTTGGATAATATGTTGGAGGTTGGTGGAACTGCCTTGGGTTACCTTGGGGATAAGGTAACCGTAAGGGTGTTTGCCGTTTATTTAGTTGTGGGTTGAGTGCATACACCCCAGACTCTTGTAGATGTGAGATCACTGGGCAAAATTCCTTAGGATGGTCATATTAGCATATCTCGCATCCCCCATCATTGTCTGTGTCTGAATCCACAACCTCTTATGTGATGACCATTTTACCCTTACCCTTGTTACGTGCATTTTCCACTTCTCTCTTTTTCTTTTTTTCATGGTCATTGCCTCACTC
>MNCI01024243.1:88334-135853 GCA_015680685.1 Gnetum montanum | reverse complement strand
CTTCCCACTTGGACTAGTATTTGCTTTATCACGTATGGTTTAGTCCAGAGTGAGGTGTATGATGTGTTCCTAAACTAATGCTACTCCTGGAAGTAATGGAAAATAATCTTTAATTAAGCTAGGAGGAAAAGGGAGAGAGAGTTAAGCTAATATGAGATAAGAGGAGAGAATCTAAGCTAGTCTAAGTGCGATGAGCATCCATTCCTTAATCATCTGTACACATCTTGGACCTTGCGCACGACTACCACTAGGATTACCAAGCGCATAGCCTAGGTATGCTACTAGGATACCAAGTCGTACTCGTTCCACATTTAAGGAGTTTAGGGTAAAGAGATATTAACAATGAAAGAAATAAATAACAATAACAATTAAATGATTAAATTAAGTAAATGTTGCAATGATGAAGTAATCTCAATCTTTATTTTCGGTTTTGTGCATGTCCAAGTACGTCACACTTGAATAAAGGATGCCGTACAATTACAATCATCACACTACGGGCATGCACTAGGGGAAAGGGTTGAGAGAGAAAAAGAGATGAACTAACTTCTAAAACTAAATAATTCTAGAACTTAAAGACTTACTCCTCTCGTGCGCCTACATGTGTATTTATAGGCTTATGTAGGAGTCACAATATTGCGTATCCGATATCATTGTTATGCTACGATATTGTGTACCCGATATCATGGATCTGATATCGTGGACCTAATATTGTGGCCGGATGAATCACGATTCATCAGCTAAGTTGTAGTTATGGCATAACTGGTTTCAAGATTTATCATTGGTGACTACCCAAGGTGTAGGGGTTAGGTGAATAGTAAAATGGAAAAAATTAAAAAATTTGTGCCAGGGTCCCCACAACTAAGAGCGAACCTGTGGTAGCTATAAGATGGAAAAGTGTGAGGAACAAGAAAGATAGGAAAAAATAATTAAGAAGGAAAAAATAAGATGGAAAAGTCTACGAGAATGAATTGAGAGGCATCCCACTGTGCAGCTTTCAAGGTTACTAGCCTTTCTTGCAATCTTACCACTTCCGCTTCTGCTTGCTCAGCCCTTATCTCTATCATGACCAGCTTTCCTTTGGTGGAGATGAGGTCTGATTGTGCTGCCATAATATCCTGTGGGATGTCAAATAAGAACGTCATCACCTGTCCTATTTGCAGCAATCGATCAAGCACATCCTCATGCTCCGCAGGAGTCATTGAGGGACCAGCCAGAGTTTGAGCATCTTGTTCTCCTGTGAAATCTGTTGGTGGCATAATAAGAATGTTAAAAGATTCTTTGATGTGGTCTGTGACCACCTCTATGGTTCCCATTACATCCTGGTGCTGCATGACCACCACTATGGCCCCTTCACTAGTTTCCAATTGCACATGAAAGGATGCAGCGTTCCCTAAAATTTGTTGCGACCAATAAGTCTCCTCTCCTCCTGTCTGAATGGACACCTCGCCCCGTGCACGATTTATAGAGATAGTAGGCCGTATGGTATCATCGATGACGTGGAAGAGATTTGCATCATCACGACTTCCCCAACTGACCGTCTCAGTAATGGCCCTGAGATGGGTCATCGACGATTGGTAATCCTACGGTTGTGGTATTGGTTGATTTCATTGGCTCGTGATGGGCCCTGCTTCTTGTTGTTGACTGGGTCTTGTGCTTGGAAGTTGGCTGGGCCCTACAAGTTGAGTTGTAGTGGGCCCCACTATTTGTTCTTGTTCTTGTTCTGGCCCCAACATCTCACCAGCACTTTTCCTTGCAGTTGGTGGCTTCAGAAGTTTGGTGTATGAAGCATTTTGGGCTCTTCTAAGGACATCATTGGTGTATACTCGAATAGCAGCATGCTTGCATAGCTTCTTGATGAGACAAGGAAAGGGCAACGCAAACTTCCCTCTCTTGTATTCTTCAAACCACCTTAAGATCTCCATGAAATATAGATGAGGCAAGTTAGCATCAACCTTTTCCATCAATATCGCACTTCCTCTTGCCGCATATGTTGAAATTCTATTTAATCCTTTTGTGGGAAAGATGTGATAAGTTCCAATTTTAAAGTATATCTTCTCTTCCAACGTCAACTCTCGATAGGTCTTATCTTCCTTATCATATGCCCTGTCTAACCAAACTTGTCACGCATCAGCATTAGAGTGAGTAGACAGATGAGCAACCTTGGCCTTTTATTTAGAAGGTTTAACACTTTTGAAATGGCTTTGACGGAAAAATCAACAGACACACCACAAATGTAAAGTGTGGTGCCTTCTTCTTTATTGTGCCAGAATTGGTATGTTTCTCCTAAGTACCAGGCATCACTTTCGGAAGGGATAGGCTAGAATGAGGACCCTTTGAGGTGGTCCCTAACAACCTTAGGAGAAAATTCTGTGAAAGGTCCAAAGTTCAATTCCACGATCACTACAGCTGATGTGTACCTTTCATGGATGGCTTGGATACATTTCGGGGGCAATGTGAGGTGTTGTCCTGGTTCAGGCGCTGTAGTAGGTCCTCCTTCTACTTGTCCCGATTGTACAGTGGCAAGGCCTTCTTGATAGATACTAAACAATTACTCCTCCTACTCTACATGTTGTCTAGCAGACACTTATCCTTTAGCTCTCCTGGGTTGCTTAGATGCACCTTGAGAGGGACCTTCTTGTTGTCCATGCTTTGGGGCCATCTGCAATCACACGGGGCCAATCATTAGTAAGGTTGCTTACCAAGGTTAAGTTATACCTTACTTCTTGCCTTAATGAGTTTGTTTTGATTCTACGTGATTTTAAAGTTAGGAATTTTTATGGAAATGTCCCCAAAATATTTTAGTATTTGGTCTACTTTGCTTAGGTGGTTTCAGAGTTTAATTTCCTAGTATAGATAAGGAGATGAAATTGTTTTTGGCACATGTTTATTATTTTTATAACTAATTACCCTTGATAATGTCCTTCAGGCGATGAAAAATTTTAAAAGCTTTATACGCAATTCACCATGTACCCTTCCCCATGACTAAGCTGAACACTCCAGGTTCAAGTAGGTTCAGACAGAATGAAAATCAAAGCACTAGTAAGCAAGTTATGGTTATCGAAGCAAGAGATGCCTAATTGCAAGTTGTAGAAGAAAATTTGAAAAACTTCCCCTGCATGAATAATTGCAAATGATGTTGACATGTGGGGGGGAGAAGGGGGGGTCCATATATATATTTTTTAAGGACGCGATATCGTGTACCTACTAGCGGGGACCCAATATCACATCAGACTCGATATCGGGGACTTGATATCGCTTCCTATTGAAAATGGGGCACTTGAAAAATTTACAAAATTTTAAATTTTTTTTGAAACTCCAAGGTATAAACTAAGGATGTGTAGGTCAATGTAAAGGGATCTAGGGTAATACAAACTAGTCTTGAAGGCACAAAGAGTATACTGGTGTAAAATATGTCAATGAAAATTATGAAGAGTAGGAGGAAAAAGGGCATGTATTAGCTCATAGGAATGTTTGAAATGGAAGGATGATAAGGGAAAGAAGAATGTTGGTAATACTTAGAGGGTATAAGATGATGTGCGGGAGATGTGTTACACGTGCAAATTACAAGGGTTACGCAAGTGGGTCCTTCCCAAAGCAAGTTCCAACCTATAGTACCCTTGCGTAACCACACCTTAAAATTTCTGTAGGCACTAGAAGGGTTAAATGTAATCCATGCTGATCTGACAAAACAAAGACATGTAGATATCACCGCAATGAGTTATGAATCCCATGCTACTCGAGTCACAAGTCACAATTACATAAACAATGAGGTGAGGTGAATTGTAGAAGGGATTGCAGAAATCGGGACATGAGATAACAGACTCAGGGCATAATGAATCCTGTGTGTAAGGCATGATTAGTGTGTCAGCTGCCGATCACTCCAAAATTAGGACCAGGTCCATTCTGCTGATCAGTGACATCACATTGCTTCATCCAATAGTGGACCACCATAAGAGCACCATGACAGCAAGGCGTACGATCACTAGGCATTTTGTTCAAGGGAGGAGTGATTTTATGTTGTGGCACTCATTGTGTTTTTTTTGGATGAATTATTACTTTATCTAGAGAAGCTACCTAACTTCAGGCATGGGTGCATGTCTTTCCAGTGGGACCCCCCTAGAATAGCATTATTATTATTATTTGGTTGAGTGCCTTTAGATTGCTCTTACTCCCATTTTTTGTTAGATCTACAAGGATCTTAGTACAACCAAGCTGCATGATAACTCCTACAGAGGCCACCAAAGAGAATCCACAATCCCCTTAATGTCACATCCTAACCATTTCCTCTTGGTCTATCCTTCTTTGTTCTGGGCACAATAACACAAAATTACTTTAAGTTGTAATGATTAGGAATATCATTGTACCCAAGATAGAACCTCTTATTAATGGAATGAGTAGGTGGATGTTGTGGGCTCGCTGTTCAAATAATTAGTCACNATCCTACTTGTTATTAGAATGGGGGGTATCCCCCATAACTAAACAGTTGAGTATGACGAGGATTAATAAATGAAAAGTTGGGATCCTTGCATGTTGGAACTATTGGGACTTGATCATACTTACCCCATTGGGGTTCACACACCTGATTATAGTTGTCATAGTGGGGTACGTTATAGGGTGTAGTTAATTGATGAGGGGTTGACCCACTATGGCACCCTTGACTGTAAGATGGTGTGCAAGGATCAGTATGTTTCCCTACATGGCTATATTCATTGGGCCCCATGGTTGTTGGAGTATTGAGTGGTGGCTCAGATGAGGTAACACGAGGTGCTAAGTTTGAAAAGAAGGATGCATCACAGTGTTGAACTTGTGCGAAGTTGGAGGATGTAGTGGGCTCAGAATTGTGTTTTCCCTTCTTTCAATCATGCCAGAAGAAGGGACGTCGATTCCCCATTGCTATTATTAGTAGTAGCATAAGTAACATTCATGGGTTGGTGTTGTCGTGCAAAACCCTTTGGAACACTTGGTGGCGATGTAGAAGGAGGTGAAGGATGAGAATTTTGAAATTGAGGAGAAGTGTAAGGTATATAAGGTGGTGGTTTTGTTGGAGAGGACATGGGTTGATAGTATTGAGGAGAATGATCATAATGTAATTAGATAGAGGATGTTGACTCAGTTGGAGAAACAGGATGTTGGACTTGATAAGCACTTAGGTTCGGATGATATGAAGGGTGTAACTAGTTTGAGGGTGGCCTCCCTCACGACTGGGATTTTTGCCACTGTGATCAAACATAGTATCTCTGTATGAACTCTAGATGTAACACTCTTCCCCAATGCTCCTGTAAATGTGACAAGATTAGGAATTGGCCCTTGGGGTGATTGTACAGGAAAATGTTGCATTAATACGTATGATTAGTAGTTGAGCTCTTATTTTTTTCAACCATTCTTTCCGATTGTCTAAAGGTATTTGGTTCTGCTTCTTGGTTTGTCATGACTTTACCTCCAATAATGTTGGCAGATTCTCTACATTTTTTATGCATCCATTCCATCATCTTATTGATCTTTGCCTCAATTTCATCCAATGATTGTAGTGTTGGAAAAGGTGATTCCACCTCCTTGAGGTGAGTTGATTTCTCCTCTTCATAATCATGGGCCCTTGTTGATTTTTGGGCTTGTTGATATTTTTTAGCATTCTCCCATTTAACCATTTCTCTTTCTTCTTTTGCTACCCACTTGATAAGCTCTTGAAATTGGTGGGTCCATAGTTCATATAGTTGACCTCAGGCATACATCCCTAGGGTCTCCCTTGTTTCATTACGGAGCCCATCAATAATGTGGTACATTAGCCTTTCCTCAGAGAACTGATGGCCTGGGCAGTTGTTTAACAATGCATAATATCTTTCTAAGGCCATGTCCAAGGGTTCATGTTGTGCTTGTTTCCACTCTTGGATTTGTTTCCTCAAGGCTGATACTCTTGCATAAGTTTGATATCTTTTGTTGAAGAGTTCTACCATTGTTGGCCAACGTTGGATTGATTTTGGTTTTAAACACCTATACCATACTTTTGCTTGGCCAATGAGTGTTAGAGGAAAGAGCTTAATTTTTTGCCATCCATTATCAATGTTGTTCCATGCATAGGCATCGTAGAAGGCTCGTAGATGTTATTGTGGGTCTAATTCATAGCCTCCTAAGAATTTGGAAAAGTTGTTAAGTCAAGCCTGTGTAGATAGCTTTCCTTGCGATGCCTGCGGGATATTTGAACAGCCTCTTGTATTTCCGTTATGCTTGTAGTGGCCAGTAGGGTTTCATTGTCACTAGGTATGTTATGCATTCATGAGTTGGGACGATGTTGTCTTCATTTATGTTTATAGGAAACCCCTACATCAGATTGGATACTCTAAACTTCATCTTCATCATCATACAATTCGTTGGTTCTCCAATGAATTGCCCTACTAGTTGTTACGTTATCATAATCTTGTGAGAGAGACATGGTCTGTGAATTTGTGTGTGACCTAACTAAAATTAATTTCTTTTCTAAAAGATGTATCATGAATACTTTGTTACAACGATCTTGTATGATGTAACTAATCTAAATAACTAGCATCGTCCCTAGCAATGGCGCCAATGATGAGTGGCGAGGTACCCCTACACTTAACCATACGAATACGAGCGTTTCACGCATGATCTGGTCGAACTCCGCAGATAGGCTAGTTGTGGTACCTAGATAGTTACTCATTGATCACAGTTTGTTGTCTTCTCACCTGGAGTAGTATTTGCTTTGTCACATATGGTTTAGTCCAAAGTGAGGCGTATGATGTGTTCCTAAGCTAATTCTACTCCTGGAAGCAATGGAAAATAATCTTTAATTAAGCTAGGAGAAAAAGGGAGAGAGAGTTAAGCTAATATGAGATAGGGGGAGAGAATCTAAGCTAGCCTAAGAGCGATGAGCATCCATTCCTTAATCATCCATATACATCTTGGACCTCATGCATGACTGTCATTGGGATTACCAAGTGCATGGCCTAGGTACACTATTGGGATACCAAGTAGTTACACTTGAATGCTCGTGATTAAGTCATACTCGTTCCACGTTTAAGGAGTTTAGGGTAAATAGATATTAACTATGAAAGCAATAAATAACAATAACAATTAAATGATTAAACTAAGTGAATGTTGCAATGATGAAGTAATCTCGATCTTTATTTCCTGTCATGTGCATGTCCAAGTACGTCACACTCAAATAAAGGATGTCGTACAATTACAATCATCACACTGTGGGCATGCACTAGGGGAAAGGGTTGAGAGAGAAAAATAGATGAACTAACTTCTAAAACTAACTAATTCTAGAACTTAAAGACTTACTCCTCTGATGCACCTACATGTGTATTTATAGGCTTACGTAGGAGTCACGATATCACGTATCCGATATCGTTGTTATGCTATGATATCGTGTACCCGATATCATGGATCTGATATCATGGACCTGATATCATGGCTAGATGAATCATGATTCATCAGCTGAGTTGTGGTTATGGTAGAAACTAGTTTGGAGATTTATCATTGGTGACTACCCAAGGTGTAGGGGTTAGGCGAATAGTAAAATGAAAAAAATTGAAAAATTTGTGCCAGGGCCCCCATGACTAAGAGCGACCTTCAGTAGCTATAAGATGGAAAAGTGTGAGGAACAAGAAAGATAGGAAAAAATAGCAACGAAAACACCAATAAAATGGATGTTATGGATGGGGATGAAACAAGAAATGATTGATTGTAAGAAATGTTTAAGGACAAGAAGTTAACAATTGCACCAAAAAGGAATGCTAGTGGGTCCTCCCCAAAGCAGGCTCATGCCTTTTATGCCCTAACAAACCCACAAACTAAAGAGTCCATAGGCTCTAGGAATGTCATTTGGAAGAAAGAGTTAAAAAATTACCCACAATAATTCACCAAAGAAAAACAATGCATCAACCCAAAAATGGACTAATGATAAAACTAGCAATGAGGTGGAAAAATGGGAAAAAAGATAGAGAGGAGAGAATGGAATGGAATCCCAAGAACAAGGTTGTGTAAAGCCCCTTATGTATTTTATGGTTAATGTGATTGAGTAGAAATCATCCCAAATCTAGACTCAAACAAACCACATCTAGTGATCTTTCATCAACACACTTAACCAATCCATCCACTTGAAGCAACAAGAATGCTTCCACAAAGAGTCACCACCATTTCGAGAAGAGCGAGATGGAGAAGCAGGAAGCAAGAAAGGGCCTTAGTTAGAGCGAACCTTCAAGCATGGGTAACATGTCTTTCTAGTTCCATAACCAGTGCTTGTATCCCATATTGCTTTATTATGTCTAAGGTGTGTGCTATGAATTCTCACTTTTTTTTGCATGAGAACCACATCATGCAAAGACTTATTTTTATCCACTTAGCTTCCTAATTTTTGAACAATGTTAGAATGGTGGAAAACCCAAGAAAAAGCATCCAAGCACACAAGAGAATGGCTAGGACAAATGCATTGAATCCCCTTGAAGTCACACCCTTCTCATCCTTTGAGTCTTTCCTTGGTTTGAAAAATACCTAGCCACCAATTCATTAACAAGTTTACTTAGAAAAAGGGACTATACAATTCCAAGCCAAAGGAGACCATAGAGTTGTATGGATGAGTGGACGACATGTACTCGTTGCCTATTTTACCAAAAGAACCATACCTTAATATCAGCATCATAATTCAAAGGTAAAAATCAAACATTAGCAATCAATATGATATAATTCAATCCACCATCATGAGCACTTATTGGATGACGAATAAAAGTAAATCAAGAAAACAAAGAAATAGTACAAATATGAATGATGGTGTAAAACAAAAAATAAGAAAAGTTGGAAAAATGTGTAAAACAAAAATGTGTAAAACAAAAATTCAAAAAGAAGTGAGAGCCTAAAATGGTTAGCATAGGTGGCCATCTCCCCCATGACTGAGTTGGAAGGAGGAGATCTGAAATAGTGAACAAGGTTGTCCATCAATAGAGGTAGCATGTGTACTAGCTATCCTAAGCTCATGGAAAGGTTTGGTTTATTGTACGTTGACCAACAGCTTCTTGTCCGGGCTCTCAAGTTTGTATATTGTCGTGGCCCCTAAAGGAAAAGTTGCATAAATAATATAAGGTCCTTCCCAAAGTGTTTGAAATTTAGTACATTGTGGCACATGTGTGGGATTCTAGTAGAGAACCTTATGTCCCAGTTGATATTTAACTTTCCTAATACTTAGGTCATGATGTTGTTTATTGAATGCCTTGTGCAATTTGTTAGATGATAGGGTAGCTAGTCGATTTTCATCTAGCAAATGAAGGGTTACTAACCATTGTTTCTGTGCTAGATCAAGGTCAAGGTTGAGGTCACATGATGTGGATAGTGTACAGAGCTCAGTTTGAATGGGGAGCATTGGTAATTTACCGTAAACTAACTCATAGGGAGAGTAGCCTATAGGGAGTTTCCATGTGGAGCAATATGCCCAAAGAGCATCGTTCAGTTTAGTGCTCCAGTCTCACCTAAACTTCCTAATGGTTCTTATCAATATTTTCATAATCTCCCTATTGGTGACTTCGGCTTGACCGTTCACTTGAGGGTGGTATGGTGTAGTCAATTTGTGTTTGACACCTAAGCATTACATTAATTTTTGAAAAGTTGCACCTGTGAAATGTGTACCATTGTCTAAAATAAGTGTACGCGGCACACCAAACGTGTTTATGATTTGTTGTTGAACAAATCATGCAGCTGTAGATGATGTACAATCCTTAATAGTAGCTACTTCGGCCCATTTTGTTAGGTAATAAATAGTAACAATAATATAAGCTTTTCCATTGGACATTGGTGTAATTGGCCCCATAAAATCAATTCCCCAAATGTCGAAGGGTTCTAATGGTTGGATCCATTGTTGCGGACCCTCCATTCTAGTAGTCATTCCCCCATCATGTTGATAGTGCTCACAAGATTGGATGAATTGATGGACATCCCGAAACAATGTAGGCCAATAATATCATGCAAGTAAGATCTTAATGGCTGTTCATCTCCCAGCATAATGACCCCCACAAGGACCCTCATGAGTGTCTTGGAGAACTCGCAGTTGATCTATATCAAGAACATACCATCAAACCAAGCCATCGAGACACACTTTGTAAATTTGCCTATTGATTTCCATAACATACTTGGCTCAGTGAAGAAATTGTTGTTTCTTCTTAAGGTTTAACTCTTGTGGTATTTGTTGGGTGAGGAGATAGGTAAGAATGCTATTGTACCAGTTTGTCTTTGTGGGTGATTGATTATTCACTACACTAAAAAAGATGAATTCATTTGAGAAATAATTAGAAATTAGATACTCATCCTCTTTGTTGTCCCATTGCAACCGACATAAATGATCAGCAACTATGTTCTCGGTGCTTTTATGATCGATCATTATAAGATCGAACTCTTGTAAGATTACAAGCCATCGTATGATACGAGGGCTTACCATTGGCTTATTCATGAGGAACCTTATTGCACTATGATTTGTATGTATATATACTTTATATCCCAATACATAGTGTCTAAACTTTTCTAGTGCAAACACTACAACCATTAATTCCTTCTCTATGGTAGTGTAGTTAAGTTGTGCACCAATGATACTTCTACTTGCACAGTGGATATAGTAAGGATGCTTCTGGTCATCTAACTGTGTAAGTACGGCTCCTAAGGCATAGTTGGGTGCATCAGTCATGATATGGAATGGTTTGGACCAGTCAGGAGCTTGTAAAATGAGTGTTTCTACTAGCTTTTATTTTAGAGTTTGGAAATCTAGTTCGCATTCCCTGGTCCATTCAAAAGGTATGTCCCTTTTCATTAATTCTACCAATGGTTTAGCAACCTTTGAAAAGTTCTCAATAAATCTCCTATAGTAGCTAGTGTGTCTAAGGAATGACTGAATATCTTTGACAGTTTTTGGTTGACGGGTAATTCCTTAGATAACTTTGATTTTCTCAGGATCTACCTCTATCCCTATGTGTGAGATTTTGTGCCCTAGTACTACATCCTCTTGGACCATCAAATGGATTTTCTACCAGTTGAGCCTCAAATTAGTTTCTACACATATTTTTAACAATTTCTCTAACTAGTCCAAGGCTTGATCAAAGTTTTTTCCATAAGTGGAGAATTCATCCATAAAGACCTCCACACCATTCCCTATCTGCTGTTGGAATATGCTTAGAACTAATCGTTGAAATGTTGCAGGGGCATTGCACAAGCCAAACGACATTTGTTTGTATGCAAACGTTCCCCAAGGACTGGTGAATGTAGTCTTGGCTTAGTCTTCTGGGGATATTTATATTTTGTTATATATGCTATATCCATCCAGAAAACTGTAATAGCAATGCCCTGCGATGGTGTCTAAGACTTAGTCAAAAAATGGCAATGGAAAGTGATCTTTGAATGTTGCCATATTCAGTAGCTTGAAATCTATACACATCCTCCATTTGTCTCCCTATTTAGGCATAACAACTAAGGGGCTAACCCATTCGCTATCAGCAATGGGGTATATGAACCCAGCCTTGAGAAGCTGTTCGATTTCTTCCTTGACTACTTGCTTCAACTTTGGGTTCAAATGCCTCTACAGTTGTCTTCAAGGCTTCATGGAGGGGTTGGTGTAAATCCTATATTGGCATATCCTAGGATCTATTCTAGTTAATTTGGGATATGACCAAGCGAAGGCTTTTGACCATCTATTTATCACTTTTAGCAGTCTTTCTTTTTGTTGCGGAGCAAGCTTAGCATTAATAATTACAGGCTTTCCATTTTTAAGGAACGTGTATTCCATACTAGTGGGTAATGATTTCAGCTCAAGGGGCTCCTACTTAAGTTTCTCAGGGATTTCCAACTTCCCCCAATTGATATTTTTGAGGTTAAGATTTGGAAGTTGGCAGCGGACTTGCTCTAATGCATCTATGCTATTAATGTAAGCACAAGTCAAACCCTTAGTTGGCTCCATGCATATGCTTGGACTACTTTCTTGATTAGCTATCAACCACTGGGTGCCTTCCTATCATGTGGCTACTGCATACAGGCATATTTTTATGTTGATCACTTATGCACATTGATTGCATGTAGGCAATGTTAAACTTTGCATAACCCATGACCTCTACACACAATTACACCCTATGTCACTATATGTGATGCATGAAACTTTCTTCTTATTGATCTTTTTGAATGTGTTTTCCTTTGATATTTCTAGGGAAAGATCATAGATTCCTAGGCGTGTGTCAACTGTGCTTAGCCATGCTCTTTCCATTATGATTGGGAAGTCCCCCTTACCATTGTTCACCTAAATCACTAGGAAATTAGCTAGGTACGACCACCCACAAACAGTGGTGACAATGTCTTCAACTAGTCCCAATGGGATAGTGATGGACTGGTTCACTAACTCTAAATGAATGTTGCTCTTTTTCAATGGAGGCAGGTCCCAAGCCTTGTATATTTCTTGAGAAATCAAGTTGACACTAGAACCTAAATCCAAAAGAACCTTGCATGGTTCATTTCAAATGATTTGTAAGTATATCAGAGGACTCCTAGGATCAAATAATTTCTTGGGAAGATGGCCAGCTTTGATCCAATCGATGATGGCATGTGTTAGCATGACCGTATGTGTTGAGTGTAGTGGTTGAGTTGAAGGAGGCTCTGAAGTTTTGATCGATACTGAGGTGTCTAAGGAATCAGCCTCTTGTGATTGCAAGGGCTTGGTTGGATTGTTGGTTCTAAAGAAAAGTCTTTTCTTCATGTGGTTGTTGGGACCAACAGTAGAGTTAACAGCCCTTGTGATGTTATGTTGCTACAGCTAGGTAGGGATTTCACCCTGCATAGCTAGAGCAGGTGGTAATGGAGCTATTGGTGGAAGAGATGTGGCTAGATGAGAAGGATGGTATATTTGTGGAACATTGCCCCTAGGAGAAGGAGTTATATAATACTCATGAGCTTAGTAGTGAGGTTGAGGAGTAACATGACCAATAGAGTCATGTGGAGAGATTGGTTGCTACACGTAATATCCATATGGGTCAGGTTGCTGGTAAGGATACTGTTGCCTTGGTGGTGGCATTTCCCATGATTGTGGGTACTGCCACTGTTGATATCGCTCAATCAGTTGTGGTGGAGTTCCACTGGGATAATACATTAAGGGTTGGTGAAACTTTCTTGGGTTACCTTGAGGATAAGGTAACCTTCAGGGTGTTTGTTGTTTATTCAATCGTAGGTTAAGTGCATACACCCCAGACTCATGCAGATGTGAGATTACAAGGCAACATCCCTTAGGATGGTCATATTGACATATCTTGCATCCACTATCATTGTCTATTTTCAACTCCACAACCTCTTCAATGATGGCAACTTTGCCCTTACCCTTACTACGTGCATGTTCAACTTCTCTCTTTTTTCTTTTTTCGTGATCACTACCTTGCTCTCTAGACTCCTCTACTATTGTAAGAATAGATTGAAATCTATTTTCTAGGGAATCTCACATTTGGTCTACCTTTGCTGATACTTCTAATGTCAACTTTTGGATAGGAAAATTTTTCCTATTCACCATCTCTTTGAGTGATAACTCTTCTTCATCCTCACAAAATCTTACTCCCCTTTTCCGAAGGGAAGGATCTGAGTTATACTCTTCTACATTTTCTCTCTTTTGTAGCTCACCTTCTTCCTTAGCAACTTGCTCCAATAGTCTTTGAATTTGATGGGACCTAAGCTTGGATAGTCTTCCTTGGGCATAATTCCCAAGGGTTCTCGTTTCATGCCTAAACCCATCTATGAGATGGCACAGTTGATCCCTTTGCAAATAACCATGGCCAAGACAACGATGTAACGGTGCATAGTATCAACCCATGGTAGCATCCAAGGGTTCATGACATCCTTGTTTCCAACCTTGGATCTGCTTTTGCAGGTTGGACACTCGGGAGGACGTTTGGTACTTATTGTTGAACAATTCTAACATGGTACTCCACCTATGAATGGATCTAAGGACCAGTACTAGCTTTCTACTTCTTTAACTAGTGTTCATGGGAACAACTTATGTTTTGTAAAGCACACGCATCATGGAATGCTTGTAAATGATTTTGAGGATTAGCATTGTATCCCCCTTCAAATCGTGGGATATTGTTCATATCTAATCTCTTGATCCTACTATCTTTCTGGTGCCTTGTTGGAATTCTAACAACCGCAGTCTTGTCTAACATACTTTGAGTAGCAAGTAGGGGTTCATCATGGTCATCTTGTCCATGGCATCTATAATGCCTAAATTGTTCCCTACTCTCCCTTCTTCTATGTTGTGATCCTTTAGAGTGCCCTCCTCCCCTTTCTTGGCTGTTTCACTAATGACTTCCACTTTTCCTACCTTTATCCCCATTGTCTTTTTCTTTACNTGATACAAAACCCCTTGGCCAAAGTCAAGGGGAGGAACATCATTGTGTGGGCGACTGCCTAAGGTAGGTTCACCACCCTTATTTTCGCTTAAGACATGTGGAATATCCTGGGACCACTTACCATTCAAAGACTTATGATGTCCCTCTTTTTGCAAGTCCCTTTGACGTTGTGCCTCTATGGGGTGATATTCTCTCGAGTCATGGTCTTGCACAACGTATTCTATATGTAAGTGTAGCATACCAATTCATGTGAGAGCACGAAGAAGCATGCTTGGGACTGAACGATCAGGAGCTAACACTATGTTACCTTCTAAGTCTTGCCAATGCAGTTGTTCATCTTGATGGAGGATAAAGGTGAAGTTTTTTATATACTCATCAAGATGAATATATACCACTCGAACTTGTTGAGTGGCTGGTAGATCAACGTCATGTATATTACGCCGTCGATTGTTTCCTATTTTAGACCTAGGCGATGAGGTGCTTTCATACGAAGAAGGAGAGATACTTGTCTATTCAGTGTGCAATGTATTCTTGTTTATTATTTTCTCAATTAATCCTAAGGGTTCATTCCAATGATGTGAATGATTTCCTAAGTTCTAATTAGCGCATAAATAACTAAGTCCCTGACAACGGCACCAATGATGAGCGGCAAGGTACCCCTATGCTGAACCATACAAATACGAGTGTTTCATGCACGATCTGGTCAAATTCCAAGGACTAAGTGCTTATGCGCCCTTGTGGAACAAGGATGGGTTGGTTGATCATTGTCTTCCTAAACTTACTTGTATGTCACGATTGTATGGTTAAGTAAGCTTGAGGCATATGATTTTTATAGCTTTTATGTTTTTATGTCTTGTTACTAATAAGGGAGGAGAGAGAGATAACTAAGTAAATAATTTAACTTAACTACTGATTAAATAAGCTTTAACTAATCCTAACACTAGTATCTGTTCTCACTTGCCATACACATCTTGAACCAGTGCAACACTATTGGGATTACCAAACACTAATCGTTACTAGGTTACCAAGTGTTACACGCATGCTTGAAGTGATCGTACTATGTGTGCTTACTTAGGAGAGTTGTAGGGTGAGAGAGAATAATTAATTAACTAAGAAAGAAATTAATAACATTAATTAAAACTACTTAATCTATTCTGGATGTTGCAAGGTTTATCATAAAGTTTGTCTTTATTGCCGTACACAAGGTGTGCTCAGGTACACAATGCTTGAATAAAGATCTGTTCACTTGATGAATCATAGTGCAGGCACACAAAAATAATTCTAACTTTGGAGAGAAGAAAAGGTAAGAGTTTGGCTAAGGGACTAACTATCTAACTACAAAACCAAGTGTTCTTGCCTCTTATTTATAGGCAAGGAGGCAGGACCTGATATCGGGTATCCGACATCGCATGGTAGGCTCCGATATCGCGGATGCGATATCACGACCCTGATATCGTGGTTCATCACTTAGGGATGTAGAATCATTATAAAATTTATAGAAATGATGAAGTTATAATAATTTTATCTACTGTTATACATTTAAGTGGAGATCCAACTCTAGACTTGATTTTGGATTTAATAGAGTCCTGATTCACCCTTTTTAGTAAAGTGGTTATTTCATGCTTTTAGTAATGATTCATATATGATTGTTAGCTATTAATAACTTGGATATTTCCATTTTTTTTGCTTAATCAGTTTAGTTGAAAGTTATGGTTAAGGTTTCCTTTGCTTGGTTTAGTAATGATTCATATATGATTGTTAGCTATTAATAACTTGGATATTTCCATTTTTTTTGCTTAATCAGTTCATTTGAAAGTTATGGTTAAGGTTTCCTTTGCTTGGTTTAGTTGCATCTTGGGTTATTTTTTGGGATTTGTGATATCTTTGTCAATGAATATTTTGGTTCTTTATTTGATGATGAAATTGCATGAGATTGATTTGGGTTTGATGGTGTTATGCTATGCTTTAGATTGGTATCCTTGTGAGGATTCCTTAGTTTGATAAAAATCTCTTTGATGAGATGGAATCCTTTGTTTTGGTTGTTACCTCCATCATCAATTTTATTACCATGGTTGTACATTGATTGTTTAGATGATGGAGCTAGCACCGTGTTTGTGTGGCTAGTTGGAGATGGGATTCTTGGAGATGGTTGTGATGATTAATCCCCAGTGTAGAGTGCACTAGTGTGACTTTCACTATGGGCCCCATCCTACAGAAGAGGATGATTCTATGGTTCATTGGTCCTTTTCGTTTGGTTTGTACCTCTAGAATGTTAGAGATGATGTCCAAGGTTTCACATAGGATGTACCCCATCAAGCTAATAGAATTACAGATTCAGCTTTAGGAGTTACTTGATAAGAGCCTAATTTTTCCAAGTGTGCCTCATTGGGGTGCTCTTGTTCTCTTTTAGAGGAAGAAGGATGGTAGTATGAGACTATGCATTAATTATCAACAATTAAACCAGGTGACAATGAATAACAAGTATCCCTTAGCATGCATAGATGATTTATTTGATCAATTAAGGAAAGCTCATGTGTTCTCTAAGATTGATTTAAAGTTAGGGTACCACTAGGTTCTTATCAAGGAGGAGGATGTCTCTAAGACATCCTTTAGGATGTAGAACGAGCATTATCAATTCTTAGTGTTGCCATTTGGACTCACTAATGCTCTTATAGTATTCTTGCATCTTATGAACATTGTCATGAGGCCCTACCTAGATCAATTTATTATCATGTTCATCCATGACATTTTGGTATTACATTAGCAGAATCTAAGGATTCTTTTGTAGAAGCTTAGAGAACATCAGTTGTTTGTCTAATCCTTTAAGTATTTTTTTTGGTGCCGTGAGATTCAATTCGTAGGACATGTTGTTTCAAAGACTAGTATAATGGTGGATTCCACTAAAATATCAATTATTCAAGATTGACATGTACCTAGGAATATTGGTGAAGTTCATAGTTTTTTTTTGGGTTAATAGGCCACTATAGTATGATTATCAAGAACTTTTTCCACATTATTTCATCCCTCACAAAGTTTTTATGGAAGGATGTTGATTTTTTATGGAGCCTACATTGTCAAGTTATATTTGACAAATTCAAGGATAGAATAATCTAAATTTTTGTTTTGTCTACCCTAGGTAAGCCATTTGACATTTGTACTAATGCATTAGGAGAAGGTTATGAGTGCATCCTTATGTAAGAGGGAAAAGTAGTATCCTATGCCTCACAACAGTTTAAGCCCTATGAGATACGCTACCCCACTCATGACTTAGAGTTGGAAGTAGTAGTGTTCACCTTGAAGGTTTGGCATCATTACTTGTTCAAAGTGTAGTTGACCATTTGGATGGATCACAATGACTTGCACTATTTGATGAGTCAGCTATAATTGAACATATGCTAAAGGAGGTCGTTTAAAATTTTGGCCGATTTTGACTTTACCATCTAGTATTGGATAGGTAGAAGTAATGTTGTTGTAGATGCCTTGAGCTATGTGGTTGCTAAGATAAATAGTTTGGTGATTCAGTTGAAAATGATAAGTGAGATTCTTATGATGCAACAATGTAATTTTTAGTGCGAATAGCTAAAGCATTCTAGTGATGCTGCTATGATAGTTGATGCACTTTGGTTGCTTTACCATAATGACCAGGTGTATGTGCTTGAATCCTTGAGACAATGTCTATTGGATGAAGCTTACCTTAGTACACTTTAGATGCATACAAGTAATGATAAGATGTACTAGATGTTAAAGAGGTTGTATTGGTGGCCACACATGAAGAAGCAAGATGAAGAACTTATGGCTAAGTATCTGATTTATCAACAAGTTAAACACCAACGAACATGTGGCTACTTATACCCTTACACTATGCTAGAGTGCAAGTGGAAGGTGATCAACATAGATTTCATTAGTAGTTTACCTCACACTAGGAGTGGAAAGGATGCCATTATTGTTATGGTGGACTTGCTAACTAAGTCAATGCATTTCCTAGCTACAAAGACTTCAGCCAGCATGGAGGATGTTGTACAAATGTTCATCTTTGAGATTGTACAACTGCATGGTGTTCCTGCCAAGATTGTCTTTGATTGTGATGCAAAATTCACTTCTTAGCTTTGGCATGAATTCATGGAGAGCCTAGGCACTAGATTGAATATGAGTTTAGCATATCATCTGCAAACTAATGGCCAAGTTGAGAGAATCAACCAAGTATTGTAGGACATGCTTCGGTCTTGCACCTTGTAATTTATAGATAGTTGGGATAATCTTTTGATGATGATACTCATGTTGTTAACTAGAATAAGGTGTAGCTCTAGGCTCATGTCTCATACATAGAGTGTCCCTTGAGGATCTTAGATTGAATGAAGCATCAATTACATAGCAAAATAGGTTCCATGCCAAAGGTTTTCTAGAATTATTAAGGTTCACAAGAGGCTATTTGGAAGCTTGAGTTTGATTTATATTCTTCCCATCTTGAAATCTTCTAGGAGGAATATTCTTAAGGGAAGAAGGATGTAACAACTCATACTTTTGGACATCCTTTGTATGTGTGTTTTGTAGTGAGTGTTATGCTTACGCTTGTATGTTTATGTCTATCTAGTTCAGTATATTTTATGCATTATGATGATGATTTTGATGATGAGCCTTGGGTTGTTTGGATTCTTGGTTAATAGTATGTATTTTTTGTTATATTTAATTACATGTATATTTCTATTATCATCTAGCAGGTGTACACTAATTTTTTTTATTAAGTGTGGTAGGATCTCATGAGTTTTGATTGGAAGCATGGCATGGATAGTGATTGGTGGTTTGTTTAATTTGTATTATTAATTTATTCTAGGGCATATGATATGAGCTAGTAGATATGTGGTAGATAGAGCTTATATATTAACATGTGTTCTATGTATATCTTTATATGTAATTATTTTAGATTTATCATACTCATCTATGTTAGAAGGTTTTCAATTATATTTTTAGCATTGTAAATTTTAATGGTATTTTTCTCTTTTAATAGTTGTTATATGTGAGAGAGTTATGTGAATGGGAGAAGAAGTCAAGTTTACAATGGAAATTATTTTTTGGTAGTTTTCTTTTGAGTTTCTGGAAGTTTGGCCAACTAGTGTTTTCTTTTGTACCATGGTTTTTTGGTCAATCTCCATTAAAACTCTCGTGGTTTAATTCTTTCACATAGTTTGACAATCTAGGAAGAGGTGCTATGAGATTGGGACAGGAAAGTGCTTTGAAATTATGCATCAATTATGCAGATTGCTTGGACCTTTGCTTATTGCTTTTCTCTCCTGTGGTTTTTCATTGTTTAGATTCAAAGGTGAGTTATCTTAGGTTCTTCTCCCTTTAAGATTGTAGGTTTTGTGCACATCCATGAGATGGATATTATTCATGTTTGTGGTATGATTCTAATGTTATTTGTGGGTTGATGGATTTTGTTTTAAATGGATAGAATGCTATTTAGATGGATTTTGTATGCATAATTTTTAATTAATTATATTGCTAATTCCACTAATTTTTGGCATGGGTTTTGTGAGGATTTTATTAATAATTCTGTGGGATGGATTTTGCAAATTAATTTCAAATTAGATCTAGAGATTTTAATCTTTTTCATATGAACTTTATCCAATTATTTTGTTTATCCATAGAATTTCTTGATTTCCTGTTTCTCTTTTCTTTTGTGATTTCTCTTCATGGAGCTAGGGTTTCTAGAGCTTTTTGTTAGTAGAATAGATAGTGCATAGAAAAATGTCTATATCTCTTACATACATTTGTGTTAGTATTCTTTCTATAGGTTTCTAAAATCCTCTTGAAATGTTATATAATTTTATAAAAAGAATCATTTAAAAAGGTGTAGCGTAATTTTAGTTATATGTCATTCATTTAGAGCTATCTAAAATCGTAGGAATTTTTATGATGTGGTGTTATCAGGCTATATCTCTATTATGGCTAGGGATAATGCTATGAAATTTTACCTGAATGTTTGTGTATTATTAGCTTCTAGATCCATTTGGAAGCAATTAAAAATATTTTTTGATGCATTTAATAATTTTTCTTTCTACAATGTCCATAATTTCAACGTTTTTTATGGCACATAATAAAAAATCTATGTCTCCTAGATCTTGCTAGATAATCCTCTAAAAATTTACCTATATATAGGTTACTCTTCTATCTTTCAAAGCTTTTGGAATAACTAAAAGAATGTTTTCCATCACAAAGTTATGGGCTATTTTCTATCAGCTACTTTTTGCTTTTTTGTTTTGGCTTGATTCTCTCAGCCTAGATTCATGATTTTATAAACCTATATTTTTGATTAATGCTTCCCTAACTTTTTAATAGAGAATAGGTATAGATTTTTTTTAGGGATCTAGAATCATTATAAAGTTTACAAGAATGATGGAGTTATAATAATTTTATGTATTGTTATACATTTAAGCAACGATCTAACTCTAGACTTGATTTTGGGTTTAAGAGTGTCCTAATTCACCCTTCTTGGTAAAGTGGTTATATCATGGCTTGAGTATTGATCCATATATGATTGTTAGTTGTTAGTGACTTGGGTCTTTCCATGGTTGTGGCTTAATCAATTTGTTTAGAAGTTATGATTAAGGATTTTTGTGTTTGGATTAGTTGGCATCTTGAGTTATTATTTGGGATTTATGAGATCTCTTTGGATAATGGTTTTGATCCTTTATTTGATGATGAAATTCCATGAGATTGGTTTGGGTTTGATTGTGTTATGCTATGCTCTAGATTGGTATTCTTGTAAGGATCCCTTAGTTTGATGAATCTCTTTGATGAGATGGATTATTTTTTTAATTGTTGCCTCCACCATTAGCTTCATTGCCATGGTTGTACATTTGTTGATTATTTAGATGATGGAGCTAGCACCTAGTTTATGTGGCTGGTTGGAGATAGGCTCCATGGAGATAGTTTTACTAATTGATCCCCATTGTATACTATAGTAGTGTTGCTCCTAGTGCAAGCCCCATCTTGCAAGAGAGGATCATTCCATGGCTCATTGGTCCTTTTCTTTTGGTTTGTGCCATCAAAACATTAGAGGTGATGTTCTAGGTAACTCCTTTAGCATTGGTATGTTTGGGGAACATTGAAAGTGATGTCCTCAATGATGCTTCACATTCTAGATGAGATTAATAATAAATCCATATGCATGGTGATTTGATATTTAGTTTGGATATAGGTTGGGTTTGGCTTTTAGCAAGTACACATAACAACATAATGAAGATTGAGAACTTCGAAAGGGGGTTGAAAAAATTCCACCAAATTAAAATAGAAACTACACACAAATGTACATAGTTCCCTAACTTGGGTATGTCCACACTTAGAGGGCATATTCCTTGCACACCTCTAGACTTTGTTTCTTAAAAAATGTGATTTCAATGACACCACAAACTTTACAAAGTTCAAGCTTCACAAGGGATGTTTTTCCACAAAAACACACCCAACCCCGCAAGGTTCCAATAAGCTCAAAATGTGGTTTCAAGGATCCCACAACCTTTATAATAACTTGAGCTTTGCATGGGGTGTTTTCTCTCAAGAAACACATCCAACCCCACAAGGTCCCAACAAGCTCAAGGGATGCCTTCCCACAAGAAGTACATCAACCTTGCAAGGCTTACAAAGGGAGAAAAGAAAGATCAAGAAGAGAATATACTCAAATTACAGATTCCTTACTTTGAGGATCTAAATAATTACAATACTCAACTCACAAAAGATAAAGAATTGAAGAACAAATCTATTCACAAGATCTATACAATGAAGGGAATATTCGTGTGAATAGTGCTTATCCTTTTCATAAAGATATCATCTAGTTTATAGTCTTTGTCACTGTCAAATAACCATTAGAGTTCACACAATAGCTAGAAAATGGCTAGTTTCGATATCTAATTTATTTTGATATGCTTGCAAGTGGGATGTCTTACGTTAGTTGGGACATCTCACACATCTCAACTACACTTGGGACGTTTGTTGTTTTTCTAGGATGTCTCACTTGAGATCTGGACTTTTTAATAGGGATATTTGTTGTTTCTCTAGGATGTCTTAACAACTACCAGAACATCTTTTTTTGACTTCTCAACGTTGTGCATCCTTGTGACCGTCTTGCAATTCCCTTTAGTTTTATTAGGATTCTTTTATCACATAAAACCCCTCTAGCTTGTATTTTGACCAATTTCCTCAATCCTATTTCTTATGAAAATGAAATTTGAAACTGTCTTTTTCTTCATGTCCACTAAAACCTTTTGGATATTTATCAATTTCACCATTTGATTGGTGCATTGATTGTAAGTAGCAGAATTATTTGCAGCGAGGGACTTTTTGGCTTTGAATTATCACTTTTATTTCACCATTGTTTATGATGTCTCCACTTCTACATTTTAGAAGTAATATTTTTTAGAGCTATATCCGCTAACACAATATTATTTGCAAATAGCATATACCAAGAAATTTCATCCTATATTTTCTTTGTTAATTCATCTATAACAATGACAAATAAGTATGGCCTAAGTGCACACCCTTGATGTAGCCCTATTACGATTGGAAAATCAAATGTGATTGATTTTACAAGTAGTTTTAATTTTAGTGGTATCTCCTTTATACATATCTTGAATCAATTTAATATATTTTTAAGGGATGTTCTTCCTTTGTAAGGCCCACTAAATAATATCTCTAGGCACATTTTGTGAACTCTTAAGCAATTGAAAAGCTAATGAAAATGAGAAGTGCAAAGAAAATAAGAAGTATGGAGGAGTGTAAGTTTGATTACTTTAATATTCATGGCAAAACATGACACGTAATAAATAATAAAAGATTTTAGGACTATAAGGAATATGGATATGGAATTTTACAAATTTTTAATTAGTATGTTCTAATTGGGTTAAGGGTTGTTGAAAGACAATGATAAAGAGAAATGAATAGAAGCATATTTTTATTATGCGTATTCTTTTTTCATATGATGCTATGGTAGTTGAAATGATATAGTTTTTTATTTTGTAATTGCTCTAGGTATCCAGTAAAGTTGTGCGTTTGAATTAGAGCGAGACATTCTAGCCATCAAACTTATTCACGCCGTAAACAACTTGTCAATTTGCAACTAGGCACCTAGAACCTGTTAAAATTTGCAAATAATAGTTCATTACGAACTATATTTATTCTATTCCTAATTTGGTAGGAAATTATTATTTTCAAAAGTAACAGCTTTTGCTGATAAAGCGAACAGCTCTGAAAGAGGATCCTTATTTAGGAAATGATGGAAACGGCCGTTCTCTTGTGACGTGGCACCCCATCGTCCGAGAGTTGCTTAATTACCGGGCAATTTAACTGATACAGGCAACGGAATATTGTATGAAATTTTGCTTGTGTTTGAAGTTTCGTCATCTTTATAGTTTTTACCTGCAGTGTAAAACTCGTATCGAATTTTTGTCTTTTTCTTTTTCAATTACACTACTATTTAGATTTTTCCTTTTATCCCCTGGAATTCATTGTTTCTTTAGCTAATCATCCGGCAACTCCCAGCGGCGAGCCTTTGGAAAGTCACTGAACTCTGGAAAGTCACTGGAACTCGATCTAAATTCTAAACTTCTCCCCTTAAATTAAATTAAAAAGTCAACTTGGGCTGAAAGAATAATCCAAATCAATGACAGGTACAGATAAATAAATTTAAAAATCAAAATGGTTGAAAGAATAATCCAAATCAATGACATAAATAATTGTCAGCTGAATACATAGCGAATAAAGATGAAGGTAAGAGTTGGCGGTGCAAGGTACGCGTGTGCATGGAAGGATAGCCTGCTTCAACATTAACCTTGAACCGCACACAGCCGGAAGAAACAGAAACAGAAACAGACAAACACAGTAGTGATTCATGAATACTTAGTTAAACTTAATCGTCGTAGGGCTGGGAAGTGAAAGCCATGGGGCTGCGCACAGCGATCTTGCGGTTTGTCCAGACGAGAGAGCCGAAGAGCTCAGCCTGACCGTCCATGTCGGTGTCGTAGAATGAGGAGCTGCTGGATGTGCTATGGTTCACCAGTTCAAACGTCACTTGGTAAGATCGCTGTTGCCCGGTTCGAGAAAACGTCAGCACCTGCGGCTCAACCGTAACCTTCACCACTTGCGGCACGAATACACGCACTCGGTACACGGAGCGCGCGCTCCCCACGTTGGTGACTGTCCGCTTAAACGTGAACTTGCGCCGCGTGGGCGTGAACACTACCGAGAAAGACGGGTAGTTCAGATCTCCCGGGCTCTCCAGCCGCTTCACCCTATTGCACGACAAGTCCGTCCGCACTATTGATCTCACCTGCGTGCTCGCTCGTTTAATCGCCACTCACACACAAATCAGAATATGCATAATTCGCAACAAACTACCGAAGACGGAAAATCGTTTGCTAATGAATTGCTTCACTTGATCATAGATGGATGCAATGACAAGAAGAATTCAGAGCGGATTCACAACATTGGTGTTCTTCTAAGAGAAGAAGTAAAAAAGGATGATAAATTAAAAAACACGAAAGAAAAACGCTGATTCGCGGTGTCCAGCGTGCGGTACGTGTGATGGAAAAACAGTAATAATAGCCTTGATGAAGGAGTTGAGTTACCTGCTCTTTAGTGTAATTGAGGCTGCAGATGAAGCGCATGTAGTCCTCGGGAGTGATATCGTAGATAAGCCCAGGATAGATAGCTCGGTGTGGCATCACGTGCCCGGCGCCGCGGGCGTACGGGGACGCTGGACGCGACGTATTTTTATCAACAATAGCGAGCCGATCATTCCCATTCGGATTGGCCGTTGTCATCAGTGCCGACCGGATGGCCGCCGGCGACCACTCGGGGTGCTCCGCCTTCAGCAGCGCCGCGATACCCGCCACATGCGGGCACGACATCGACGTCCCCGACAAAATATTATACCGCACTTTCCTTTTGTCCGCCGACGCCTTAGACGGCGCCGAAGCGTTGCTCCAGCCTGCCAAAATGTTCACGCCCGGCGCCATCACGTCCGGCTTCAGAATCTCCGGCGTGATAACATTGGGCCCGCGAGAGCTGAACCGCGCCACCGTCGGCGCTGGCTTCAAGCCCAGCACCGTCCGCGGCTCTTCAATGGTGGCCGTGGCTCTCGCCCCCGCGGACCGGATGTAGTTCTTTATCGCGACGCCGTCGGCGTAGTTGAGGTTCACGGCCGGCAACAGATGCATATCCGCGGAAACATCGTCGTCCGAGGGGTCCACGTTCACCATGATCATGCCGACTCCGCCGGCCTCCTTCACCACCGCGCCTTTCTCGACTCTCGGACTGCCACCGCGGTCGCAGAGAACCACCTTCCCTGCAGCCGTCGCGGGCTCCAGGGTGCCGTTCCGGCACTGTGCAGCGTCGGGGATGTAGACCAGGGCCGCGTTCCTGGGGCGCTCGGACGCCGGGCCGGCGAAGAGACTGCTGCCAAGGTAGCGTCTCCCGTCGCCGGTGACTGCCGCGGCGGTGAAGTCACGGTCCAGGCTGCCGGCAGCGACGGTGGTGATCCACGGGGCCACGTTCGAGACCGTGGCGGGGTCGGGGCCGCTGTTGCCGGCAGAGGCCACGACGAGGACGCCCTTGGACACCGCCCCGAAGGAGGCCACGTTCACGGATTCGGCGTAATAGGGCATCGAGCTGCCGCCGAGCGAGAGCGACACAATATCAACTCCGTCGCTGATGGCGGCGTCGATGGCTGCCAGGATATCGGTACCGTGGCAGCGGCTGAACCAGCAGGCCTTGTACACGGCGATCCACGCTCGCGGAGCCATGCCCCGGGCGGTGCCGTTGGCGAACCCGTAGAAGGACGCCGACGGAACGAAGGCGCCGGCGGCCGTGGACGCCGTGTGGGTTCCGTGGCCCTCGGTGTCCAACGGCGACATCACGGCGTTGGACAGATCCACGGTATCGTCGATGCCGTCGCTGAAGAAGCGTGCCCCGATGAGCTTGTTGTTGCAGGTGAAGCCGAGATCGCGGCCATCGCAGGCGCCCTTCCAGCGCCGCGGAGGCGGATCCATTCCGGCGTCGGAGAAGGACGGCGATGAAGGCCAGACGCCGGTGTCGACGATGCCGACGATGACGCCGCGGCCCTGCTCCGAGACGTCCCAGACGTCGAGGCCGGCGCTCTGCGGCCGCGTGAGGCTCATGAAGTCGGGCGAGCGAGTGGTGTGCAGATCGAACACGCATTGCGGGTGAAGAGACAGGACGCCGTGGCTGCGTTGGAGCTGATCCGCCTGCCGTGGCGTAAGCCGGGCGGCGAAGCCATCGGCGACTGCGTCGTAGCTGTAGATAACGCTGCCGTTGACCAGCGTCTGGTACCAGGCCTGCCTGGTGGCGAATGCCGTCGGTTTCTTCCATGTTGCTACGTGCACCACGTACGTCTGCCGCTTCTCCGCCTCCTCCGCACCCGCGGCGCTGCTGACGCCGCCGTCGTTTTCTGTGGCCACGCAGAATGTGGCCAGCCAGACGTAGATGGCAACGAAGAGCACAGGAGGAGCCATGGCTTTGGGTGCCATTCTTGTTTTGCTCAGACGTTGCTGTTGCACAGGCACCGCTCTTGGGCAGCTCGAGCTGCTTGTATTCATGGGCTTCTCTAGTCTGTTGCGCCGTGGATTTTGCGAGAACGTGCAAATCGTGGCCAATTTTAAGGCACTTGGTTTATTTATCGACAAAACACAGTAACATGATAAAATTTGTTTTAAACTGACGTGGAAAATGAGCATCCAACGCCATTTTGAGCAACTTCCGAAAATTGTTTGATTGCCTGGGTGTTTGATAACGGATCACTTTATTCGGGGCCTATCTCCTCTATGCAACTTCCTAAAATTTGTTTGATAATTTAGGTGTTTGATAACGGAACAATTTATTTGAGGTCCGATCTCCGCAGGTACGTTGCCAATCACCGGCTGCCCGCTTTGATGTCAGGGGATGTAGAGGAGCAGTTTAAAGAGCCAGACATCTCCTGCGATGTTGCAATCGCCATGTTAACGAGAAATGCGCTCTTAATTGCCTGTGGTGCTCAAAAATCAGCAACTCGTTTAGGTAGGAGGCCGTATTCAAAACATGTGTTTTATGAAATGTATTCAACAAACTACTTAAATTTAAGCCGGTTTGCAAACGCAGATTTTCGAAAATCTAGTGGCCCTACTGAAAAAATACTTAAATTTGAGTCATCCTATACTAGCGGGAAGAAAAAACCTTCACAAAGATCGGAAATTTTTTGTTTACAAATTTGAAAGACTACGGCAAAGAAAATAAGCTGGTAAAAGACTTGAATATCCTATCTTTAACACTAAGTTATCAAACTTTTTTAAGGCAAACCAATAATTAGGGGTTGGTAGTACAACCCTTGTCTACACAGCAAGACAATGACAAATTACCAATCCCTAACTATACAGCAAGACAAAGACACTGGCAAAGACACTGGTAAAAGACTTGAATCTACTATCTCAGTTGTGAACCTTAAATGCTTTAATACTAGGCTATTAATTTTTTTTCTCTTTATGCACGGCAACTTGGGGTTGTTACCACAACCCCTATCTATAGAGCAAGGTAGATGTAACCTATGAAAGAAAATGGTCTTACCATAAGGCTACTTCACTACTTCATTAGTGCCATACCCATAAGCACAAGCAAGAATCAAACCCACAATCTTCCACTTGGGGTGCCACGCTATCAATTTTAGTATGATATTTAATCAATCTTAATTTAAATAATATTGGTCCTACCATTGCCCAAGTAATGGTAGGATCATCAATGATGATGAGATTAACTAACACATCAAAGGAGATTGTAGACCTTTTAAAGTGATATGAGGAGGTATATGCTTATGGCCAACTCAAGTGTGATATTTTTCAGGTAGATGATAATGTCCATGATAATAAGATGAATCAACATATCAAAATGGGGTAAACCAATACACATACAAAGGTAAAGCGTAAACTTTAAAGGTTAAGTGGTAGTAGTTTTAATAAATTAAATAATTAAAAAAATATAAAAGATAGAAAGCTATTGGATTATTTTTATCAAGAAGCATTAAAGTATGGTGATATGTGAAACAATATTTTACAAATACATTTAAAAAGGAAAACATAGAGATAGATATCTATTATTGGTATGAACTTTCTAACTTACTTTTTTTTCTATGAATATTTTTATTTCAAGTTCAATTATTATCAAACATATTTAGAAGTCTTGAAGTTTTGGTAATGATTTTGGAATTTTCATATTGCAAATGTTCATAAATATTTATCTTACTTATAGATTCCAATAAACAATAAACCATAAGGTATTCAATGATTTTACTTAATGTTCATATGGCTTGGATGTGATAAGTTGTGGGTTCTATTCTCTTGGGGTGTTTATTGGAACTTAAAGAATTGTCTAAGTACACCCCCAATACATAGTCATCACAATACTTCAGAAGAATTATAGAGGACTACAATGATGCCTTAAGTGTAACTCAAACTAGCAAGAGGTTAGCTCATTGTCTTGTTACACAAAAGGTTGCTAGTTTGAGTTACACATGAGATATAGTTATATTCCTCTGTAATTATTTTAAAGTATCATATTGGCTATATGTTTTGAGGTGTACTTCTTGAGGTGTGAAGATCCTTCCTTGGTGGGATGAGCCTTGAGCCTTTGAATAATGATCCTTGACCCTTGTGATATTTATGTCTAACATAGGAAGCTATATAACTTGTCTTACAAGGCTCTGCAGAAGTTCATCAAATAGTACTCTCACAATGCAACAATAAATACTATGTGCATGTACATTCTTTATTCAAATTTAATAACCCTATTAGTGGTAAAATAGGGAAAATGATATAAATGTCTTAAAAACTTTAGATGAAAAATGACTATTAACATGCATTAAGTCACATCATTTGATAAAAGCTTATCGATTACTTGGTTTGATAATGCAATATAGCAATAATATTTTCAAAACTATTTTACATTATTCAACTACTTTTAGATGCATAATTTACCATTTTTAAGAACAAACATTCCATTTGCTTATGAAAGACAAATAGGTTTGACTTTTGATGAGTCGAGTTTTGGGCGACCACGATATCGCATACGTGATATCATGGAGTGTCTCCTCATCTATAAATAAGAGGTAGACAGATGAAGATGAGATTATTAGGAAGTCAGTTTCATTAGTAAGTTAGTTTTCAATTTAAGTGTTTTAATTTCTTTCTCTCCCTTTTCCTCCTAGTGTATGCCCGCAGTGTGGTGATTGTAATTGCTTTATTTGAGTGTGAAGTACTTGGACACGCACATGATCGGCAATAAAGATCGAGATTACTTCATCATTGCAGCATTCACTTAGATTAATCATTTAATTAATTGTTACTTACTACTTTCCTAGTTAATCTCTCTCACCCTTAAACTCATGTAAAAACGCGGAATGAGTACTACTTGATTATGAGCATTTAAGTGTGACTACTTGGTAACCCAGTAGCGTACCTAGGATCTGTGCTTGGTAATCCCAGTGGTAGTCTTGCACGAAGTCCAGGCTGTGTACGGATAATCAAGGAACGGATGCTCATCGCACTTAGGCTAGTTTAGATTCTCTCACCCTCTCCCTCTTAGCTTAGATAATATTACTTTCCATTGCCTTCAAGAGTAGCATTAGATTAGAAACCCATCATACACCTCACTCTGGACTAAACCATACGTGACAAAGCTAATACTAGTCCAGGTGGGAAGATAGCAAACTACGACCTAGGGCTAACTGTCTAGATGCCACAACTAGTCCGTCTGCAGAGTTTGACCGGATCACGCGTGTAACTCTTGTATTCATATGGTTGCCACTCATCAACTTTAATTTGAAATAATTGTAATATAGGTACACCCCAAGTTATATAATCTAATTAGAACTTTATAACTTAACATTGCCCACTAGAGTTGAATCTATGGCTTAGAGCCTGCAAAATGTTTTGCAAATATCATTCAACTAAAAAAAGGTACAAATTTTTTCTTTTTGCTTGAGACTATGCTTGCAAATGTTTTGCCAATAGTCTTAAATATAAGAACACAACATAACATTTTTTTTCCTAAGATCAAATTTGTAAATTTTATATTAATAACATTCACCATAAAAAAAATAGGACAATCAAAGTTTTTCTAATGGCCTTGAACATAAAAAATAGTACAATAATTTTTCTTTATGTTTGAGATTAAACCTACAAATGTTTCATTAATAGCCATAAATATAAAAAACTAGTACAACAACTCTTCTTTGTATTTGAAATTAAGCCTGTAAATAGAGATTGTAAGAATGACAATCTCAATCTTTGGATTATTTTGCACCATTTGAACTTATATGTTGTTGGAAATTAAAACAGTGCAATTTAATAATATTCTAAGTCATTGAAGTCTTAGCACATTCAATACCATAATGAAATTTTCATAAAATTAAGAAATAATGAAATTTATATTGAATTTAATCATTTGGATTAAAAAATGTATATTCTTAATTGAATGAAATAATACTTACCTCATAATTATTAAGAGCGACTATCATCTTTATTCTCCTCCACAACATCTTTATTAAGAGTCGACTTCGTAAAAGCATGTAAATTAAATGCAATTTTTCTTTTATTAAAAATTATTTTTCTCTTATTTTTAAAAATACTGATAGAGCTAGTAAGCCCTATATTACTTACTGATGAGTCATGGTCTGTCAAGTCTTGTTATCAGAGCCCCAATATCGTTGCCGCGATATCACGTATGCGATATAGCGACCTGCATGCGATATCGCATATGCGATATTGCAGTTCCCATGTGAGCCTATAAATAAAAGATGGCACACTTGGTTTTGATATTAGTTCTTAGTCCCTTAGCCAAACTCTTGCAGTTTTTCCTTCTTAGAGTTAGAATTATTTCTCAGTGCATGCCCGTAGTGTGGTGATTGTAATTGTATGACATCCTTATTCGAGTGTGACGTACTTGGACACGCACATGACCGGCAATAAAGATCAAGATTACTTCATCATTGCAGCATCCACTTAGCTTAATTATTTATTTATTTAATTTTTATTTACTGCTTCCTAGTTAATATCTCTCTACCCTCATCTCCTAGTAACGTGAAATGAGTACGCCTTAATCACGAGCATTTAAGTGTGACTACTTGGTAACCCAGTAGCATACCTAGGATCTGCGCTTGGTAATCCCAGTAGTAGTCATGCAAAAGGTCCAAGATGTGTACGGATGATTAAGGAATGGATGCTCATCGCACTTAGGCTAACTTAGATTCTCTCACACCCTCTCTCTCTCCTAGCTTAGTTAATATTATTATTTCCTATTGATGGGATGCAATATTGCATAGGCCGCGATATCGCGTATGCGATATCGTGTTGTTCCCTGTGATATCGTGTTGTTCCCTGCGATATCGCGTGTCGTCTTGTCTATAAATAAGAGGCAGCCTTCCCTTGTTTCTCCATCTAGATCTAGACCCTTAGCGAAACTATGGCAGTTTTACCCTTCCAGAGATAGAATAGTTTCCATGTGCCCGTAGTAGGAGTCTCAAAGTGAATGGATCTTTATTTGAGAAAATTTGTACCTAAGCACACATTTGTGTACGGAAATAAAGATGAACTTTCTAATAAACCTTGCAGTGCATGGACTAAGCTAAATAGGACTTAATTAATGTTAAATGTTTAAATGCTTTATTAGTTAATTAAATCTCTCTCAACCCTTAACTCCTAGTTAAGTGCAGTATGATTGCTTCGAGCACATGCGTTACGCTTGGTAACCCAATAACGAATAGTGTTTGGTAATCCTAGCAGCGTTGCATTGGTTCAGGGTGTGAACGGTAAGTGGGACCAATACTGATGCTAGGGCATTAGAACTTAGTTAGTGAAAGTTAGTTACTTAGTCTCTTCACCCTTTCCCTCATTAACATAGGCGATAAAAGACAAAAGTTATAAAAATCACATACCTCAAACTCACTTAACCATACAACTGTGACAAATACAAGTGAGTTTGGAAAGACAACGATTGATTAACCTTAAGTGTTCCATAAGGCATGTAAGCACTTAGTCTGCGGAGTTTGACCAGATTGCGTGTGTAACGCTCGTATTCGTATGGTTGAGTGTAGGGGTACCTCGCCACTCATCATTGGCATCATTTCCAAGGACTAAGTTGTTTGTGCGCTAAGTAGAACATAGGAAATCATTTACATCGTTGGGAGCTAATGAGTGGCAAGGTACCCCTACACTCAACCATACGAAATGAGCGTAGCACGTGCGATCCGGTCGAACTTCGCAGACTAAGTGCCTACGCGCCCCATGGAACACTTAGTGTTAAGCATTCATTGTCTTGCCAGACTTACTTGTAGTTGTCATGGTATATGGTTAAGTAAGTCTGAGGTATATGATTTTTATATCTTTTATCTTTTTCTCCTATGCTAACAAGATGAAGGGTTGAGAAACTAACTAACTCTAACTACTATCCTAAGTCTAAATTAACTAGCATCAGCATCCATTCCCACTTACCGTACACACCCTGAACCGATGCAACTGCGGCTACCAAATGCTAATCATCACTAGGATCACCACGCGTAACGCATGTGCTCAAAGTGGTCGTACTTAGGCACCTAACTAGCCTAAGTGTGATGAGCAACTGATTCCTTGACTAACCGTACACATCGGGGTGTACGACTACAACTGGGATTACCAAGTGTAGATCCTGAATATGCCATTGGATTACCAAGTAGTTACACTAGATGCTCGTAATCAAGTCGTGCTCATACCGCATGCGATGAGCAACCGATTCCTTGACTAACCGTACACATCCTTGGATGCTCATAATCAAGTCGTACTCATACTGCATTCTAGGAGTTTAAGGGTGAGAGAGAAACAAAAAATAAAATCCTATTCCATGCACTACAAGGTTTATCCAATCAAGTTCGTCTTTATTGCCGTACACAACTTGTGTTCAGGTACAATTTTGCTCAAATAAAGATTCGTTCACTCTAGGACTCATGCTGTGGGCACATGGAAAATATTCTATCTCTGGAGTGTTCAAACTGCCAGAGTTTCCCTACTTCTAACTCAGGATGATGAAACAAGGGAGAGTTGCCTCTTATTTATAGATATGGCAGTGGACCGCGATATCGCAGGGGATGACGCAATATCGCGTACGTGATATTGCATGGGATGCGATATCGTGGCTTGTGCGAATCACGTCTCATCATACCCCCATGACTGAATGAAAACTCATCCTCGAGTTCCTTACAATAATATTGGGAAGGTATGGAATTATTGAGGGGAATGGAACTAATGGGATGACATGTGAACGGATCATTATTACAAGACTTGACAAAACTAGTGTTCATGACAACAAGGGTGAACACCTTATTACAATGACATCAGGCCTTAGTTGGCAGCTTGAGAGAAAGAGAGAAAGAAAGAAGTGTTGTTGCTGCCAACACCAAGATTGCACTTTTCGTTGTCCTTCGGTAAGCGCGCTATCCATCTTGCTCCTTGCATAGCTACTTCTAGCACCGCTCCATTCCAAGTGTTTGCTCCAGATCCAATCTGTTGTTGTATGATCACCATCTGCACACACAACACAATCATATATTAGCAAGGGTAAATGAATCATCATGTAATTAATACCTTACTTCGGTGTAAGTCCATTGACTAGGTTGTGGTATGGCTGATACAGCTTTGGAGATATATTAATGATGACTACTGAAGGTGTAGGGGTTAGGAAGAAAATCAAAAAATTTGAGGCTAGGAGAAAATCAAGAAAATCAGGCCCCGTATCCCCATGACTAATCGCGAACCTCCTATAGCGTTAGAATGGAGAAAGAAAAGGAGAAAGAAGATAGATAAAAAGGGACAACTAAAAACATCGATAAAATGGATGTCAAGATGGTAATGAACAAAATAAAATTAATTACAAAAATGTTAAGAAAAAGAAGTTAACGGATGCTTCAAATAGGAATGTTAGTGGGTCCTCCCCAAAGCAGGCTCATGCCCTTAATGCCCTGACAATCCCACATTCAAAGAGTCTGTAGGCTCTGGGAATGTTAATTGGAACAAGAGTTAAAGTCTTCACCACAAGCGTTTACCAAAAAGAAAAAAAAGCATCAACCAAAATATATACACTAATGATACAATCGGCAATGAGGTGAAGAATGGAGAGAAGGATGGAGAGAATAGAATGGAATGGAATCCCAAGAACAAGGTGGTGTACAACCCCTTGTGTGTTGCATGATTAATGTGACTTGGTAGATTTCATTCTAACTCCGGCCTCAAACAAACCACTTCCAGTAACTTCATATCAATGCATTTGGCCTAACCATCCACTTGGGTAACAAGAATGCCTTCCCCAAGAGTCACCACCATTCTGACGAAATAATGAGAGAAGGGGAAGCGAGAAGGACCTTAGTTAGAGGGAACACTTTTGGTTCCATAACCAGTGCTTGTAGCCCAAGTTTATTTCGTCTAAGGGGTGTGCTTTGAATTCTCACTTTTTCTTTTCTTTTTGCTTTTATTTTTTGTTTTGTTTTTTTTTTTTGATTTTGTGTTTTGTATTTTTATGTGTGAGAACCACACCATACAAATACTTTGTTATTTTTATTGCTCAGCTTCCCGATGAGTGGGTAACATTGGAACGGTAAGAAAACTCAAGAAGAAAACATTCAAGCACCCAAGAGAATGGCCAACACAAATGCATCAAGTTCCCTTGAAGTCACACCCTTTTCAAACCTTGAGTCCTTCCTTAGTTTGAGAAATACCTAGTCATCGATTCGTTAAAGTTCTTATTATGAAGGGGACTTGTACATTTCCAAGTCAAGAGAAACCATAGAAATTGGTGGATGGATGGATGAAGTGATCTCATTGCCTGCCATATCAAAAGAAACATACCTTAGTATCAACATTGTGACTTAAAGATAAAAAGAAAACATTAGCAATCAACAAGACAATAGTTCATACCATCATGAAGAACACTTATTATGGGACAAACTTATGGGGTGGATGGCACACACACATAAAAAATGGAAAAGTATAATGATGATGTAAAACAAAAAAAGAACTTAAAAGAACTGAGGGCCCCATATGATTAGCATAGGTGGCCATCTCTCCCATGACTAAGTGGAAAGGGGGAGATCTTAAATAATGAGCGTGGTTGTCTGCTGTTCGAGGTGTGAGTTACACTGGCTGTTCTGGGCTCATGGAAAGGTTTGGTTTGTTGCATGTTGACCAGTAATCTCTTGTCAGGGGTTTCAGGCTTGTAGATTGTCATGGCTCCTGAAGGGAAGGTCATATGGATAATGTAGGGTCCCTCCCACAATGTTTAAAATTTAGTGCGCTATGACACATGTGTAGGATTCCAGTAAAGGACCTTGTCTCCGGGTTGGTATTTAACCTTTTGAATTTTTGAGTCATGACATTGTTTGTTGTATGCCTTGTGTATCTCATTTGATTATAGGACAACTAATCGATTCTTGTCTAGCACATTTAGAGATGCCAATTGTTGTTTTTGTGCTAGATCGAGATCGAGGTGAAGGTCACAGGCCATGGATAGTGTACAGAGCTCCGTTTGAATTAGAAGTTTTGGGAGTTTTTCGTACACCAACTCGTAGGGGAAGTAGCCTGTAGGGAGTTTCCAAGTGGAGCGGTACGCCCAGAGAGCATCATTTAGTTTCATGCTCCAATCTCGCCTAAATTTGCTAATTTTTCTCGTTAATATTCTTGTAATATCCCTATTGGTAACCTTGGCTTGGCCATTAACTTGGGGGGTGATAAGGTGTGGTCAATTTATGTTCTACCCCTAAGTGTTGCATCAATTTGCAAAAGGTTGCGGCCGTAAAATGTGTTCCATTGTTAGAGATGAGTGCACGTGGCACACCAAACCTATTTATGATTTTTTGTTGTACAAATTATGCAGCTGTAGTTGATGTGCAATCTGTTATAGCAGTTGCTTCAGCCCATTTGGTTAAGTAGTCAACAACAACAATAATATAAGCTTTTCCATTGGACATCGATATAATAGGTCCCATAAAATCTATTCCCCAAATGCTGAAGGGTTCTAAGGGTTGAATCCATTGTTGTGGACCCTCCATCCTAGTAGTCATTCCACCATCTCGCTAATAGCATTCACAGGATTGGACAAATTGATGGGCATCCCAAAATAGCGTTGGCCAGTAATATCCTACAAGTAGGATCTTAATGGCCGTTTGTCTCCCTGCATAGTGGCCCCCACAGGGACCCTCATGAGCATCCTAGAGAACTCTTAATTGATCCTCATTGGGTACACACCATCGAACCAAGCCATTAGGATAGACTTTATAGAGTTGTCCCTTGATTTCCATGAAGTACTTGGTTTTATGAAGAAACTGCTATTTCTTCCTAAAGTCCAACCCTTGAGGTGTTTGTTGGGAAAGGAGGTAAGTAAGAATGCTACTATACCAATTTGTTCCCATGGGTTGATTATTTATTACATCGGCAAACAGGGTTTCATCAGGAAAATGATCAGATACAACGTATTCATCCTCTTTGTTGTCCCAACGCAACTGAGATAAATGATCGGCAACAACGTTCTTGGTGCCCTTGTGGTCTACTATTGTTAAATTGAACTCTTGAAGGAGTACCAACCAACGTATAATATGAGGGCTAACTGTTGGCTTGTTCATCAGGAACCGAATTACACTATGATTTGTATGAATGTATACTTTGTAGCCCAATACATAATGCTTAAATTTGTCCAGTGTAAACACTACAGCCATTAATTCCTTTTTCGTAGTCGTGTAGTTGAGTTGTGCACTGGTGATACTCTTACTGGCACAGTGGATGTAATAAGGTCATTTTTGTTCATCTAATTGTGTTAGTACAGCTCCCAAGGCGTAATTAGATGCATCAGTCATGATATGGAATGGCTTGGACCAGTTAGGGGCTTGTAGGATGGGAGTTTCCACAAGCCTTTGTCTGAGAGTTTGGAATGCTCGTTCACATTCCTTGGTCCATTCGAATGGTGCATCTTTTTTCATTAACTCCACCAACAGCTTGGCAACCTTAGAGAAGTTCTCGATAAATCTCCTGTAGTAGCCAGTGTGTCCAAGGAATGACCTAATGTCTTTAACAGTTTCTGGTTGTCAAGTAATTCCTTAGATGACTTTAATTTTTTCCGGATCCACCTCAATTCCTGATTGTTAAATTTTATGCCCCAGTACGATGCCCTCTTGAACCATCAAATGGCCCTTCTGCCAGTTGAGCTTTATGTTGGTTTCAACACATCATTTCAATACTTGCTCTAACTGGTCAAGGGCTTGATCAAAGCTTGTCCCATAAGTGGAGAAGTCGTCCATGAAGACTTCTACTCCATTACCTATTTGCTGTTGAAATATTCTTAGAACTAATCGTTGGAATGCGGCAGGGATATTGCACAGGCCAAAAGGCATTTTTTGTATGCAAATGTCCCCCAAGGACTCATGAATGTTGTTTTGGCTTGGTCTTCTGGTGCGATTCGTATTTGGTTGTACCCACTATACCCATCCAGAAAACTGTAATAGCGATGCCCTGCTATAGTGTCTAAGACTTGGTCAACAAATGGCAGTGGGAAGTGATCTTTGAATGTTGCCATATTTAATAGCCTAAAGTCTACACATACCCTCCATTTACCTCCTTTTTTGGTATGATTACAAGAGGACTAACCCACTCGCTATCAGCAATGGGGTAAATGAACCCAGCCTTGAGAAGCTGCTCTATGAAGCTTGCGAGGTTAAATAGAGGAATCCGTGTAAATCCTATGCTGGCATATCCTAGGGTCTATTTTGGTTAGTTCGGGGTATGACCAAGAAAAGGCTACTGACCACTTATTTATCACCTTCAGAAAACTTTCTTTTTGCGTGGGTGCGAGCTTTGCGTTGATGATTATCAGTTTTCCATTTTTAAGGGTCATGTATTCCAAACCGGTGGGCAACGGTTTTAAATCTAAGGGCTCTTATTTAAACTTCTCAAGAATCTCCAACTTTCCCCAATTAATGTTTTCAGGGGTACAGGCTGGAAGTTGACAACGGACTTGCTCTAGTACATCTGTGCTTTCAATGTAAGCACTAGTTATCCCCTTAGCTAGTTCCATACAGGTTGTCGAGTTACTCTCTTGATCAGCCATTAGCCACTGGGTGTTTTCTTGTTGTGTGGCTGTTGCATATAGGCACTTTTGTATGTCAATATCTTGTGCACACTGATTGCATGTAGGAAATGTTAAACTTCGCAATGCCCATGATTTCTGCATGCAATGACACCCTGTGTCACTATACGCGATGCATGGAACTCTCTTTCTCTCAACCTTCCCAAAGGTGTTTTTCTTGGATATTTCTAAGGAAAGAGTGTGGATTCCTAGGCGTGCATTGATGGTACTTAGCCATGCCCTTCCCATTATGATTGGAAAATCCCCTTTGTCATTGTTTATTTGGATCACCAGGAAATCAGCTGGGTATGACCAACCATCCACGATGGTAACAATGTCCTCAACCTGTCCCAAAGGAACAGTGATGGACTAGTCAGCGAACTCTAACCGAATATTGCTCTTCTTGAGTGGAGGTAGGTTCCAAGTTTTATACAATTCTTGTGAGATTAAGTTGACTCCAAAACCTGAGTCAAGGAGAGCCTTATGGGGTTCATTCCCAGCGACTTGGAGGTAAACTAGGGGGACCCCGGGATCAGATAATTTTTTAGGAAGGTGGCCTTCTTTAATCTAGTTGGTAACGGTATGTGTTAACATAACCGTGTGCATTGGGCGCAATTTTTTATTTGAAGAGGGACCCGAAACTTTGTTTGGTATGGTAGTGTTTAGATGTTTAACCGCTTGTGAGGTTGAGGGCTTAGTTGGATTATTGGTTCTAGGGAAGGATCTTTTTGACATAACATTGTCAAGATCAACTAAGGGTTGAGAATTGGAAGCCCTCGTAACATTGGGTTGTTGCAGTTGAGTTGGAAATACCTTTGGCATTGTTGGAGCGGTTGGTGGTGGAACTACCGACGTAAGAGGTGCGGATCGAATTGGAGGATGGTATACATGTGGAGTGTTCCTTCCAGGAGGGGAAGTCTGAAAATATTCTCAAACTGGGTAGTGATGCTGTGGAGTTGCGTAACCCATAGGGTTACTTGGAGGGATCGACTGCCAGTAAGGGTTTTGATGTTTCAATGGTGGCATCTCCCATGACTATGGGTATTGCCACTGCTGATGTTGTCCGACGAGTTGTGGTGGAGTTCCACTTGGATAGTTCATTAATGGTTGGTGGAACTATCTTGGGTTACCTTAGGGATAAGGTAACCTACGAGGTGTTTGCCGTTTGTTTAGTCTCGGATTGAGTACATACATCCTAGATTCTTGCAGATGTGAGATGATTGGATAACATCCCTTAGGATGGTCGTAATAGCAGATCTGACATCCACCGTCATCATTTGTGTCTGCATCCACAACCTCATCAGAGATAGTAATTTTTTCCTTACCCTTGTTATGTGCAGGGCCTACGTATCTCCTCCTTGTCTTACCTTTGTCACTACTTTGTTCCGCCTTAGACTCTTCTACGATTTTCAAGACAATTTCAATTTTAGAGTTTAAGGAACTCCATATGTCATCTACCTTAGCCGCTATTTCTATTGTTAGCTTCTGAATCGGCAAGGTTTTTCTATTCACCAACTCTTCGATTGGTGACTCATCCTCTTCATCGCAAAATTTTACTCCCTTCTTTCAAAGAGAGGGATCACGGTTGTACTCTTCTGCACTTTCCCTTTTGCGTAGCTCACCTTCTTCATTTGCTACTTGTTCCAACAAGCTTTGTACTTCGTGGACTCTAAGTTTTGATAACCGCCCTTGGGCATAAGTCCCAAGGGTTCTTCTAGTCTCATGCCTTAGCCCATCCACGATGTGGTGAAGTTGATCCCGTTGTGCATAACCATGGCCCAGGAAACGATGTAACAATGTGTAGTATCAGGCCATGGCAGCATCCAAGGGTTCATGAATACCTTGTTTCTAGCCTTGGAATCGCTTACGTAAGTTGGACACTCGGGAGTACATCTGATACTTATCGTTGAACAACTCTAACATCGTACTCCACCTCCTAATGGTTTTCAATTCTAAGGACTGGTACCAGATCTCTGCTTCTTTGGTGAGTGTCCTGGGAAACAACTTAAGTTTTTTCCACTCGTTCTCTATATTTTGCAAGGCGTAGGCATCGTGGAATGCCTGTAAATGATGTTGTGGATCAGCGTTGTATCCCCCTTCAAACCGTGGGATGTTGTTCATGTCTAAATGCTTGATCTGACTATCTTTTAAATGCCTTGTGGGAATTTGAACTGCCTCCATTATGTTAAGCATACTTCGAGTTGTGAGCAGGGGTTCATCATGATCATCTTGTTCATGACGCCTGTGATGTCTTCATTGTTCCCTACTCTCCCTTCGTTCATGCCCTTGTCCTCTCTCTCGACTCTCTCGTCGAGGTTTTTCATTTTTCTCACTTTTATCCTCTCCATTATGTTCATGATGGTTACACCCAGAGGTGGAAGGAGAGGGTGAGTGATGTGAAGAAGGGAAAGAAGAAGGAGAACCATTGCCATCCTTCAACAGTGTAAGTTGGCTTTCCTTGCTGATGTCCTGAATACGTTATGCTTATGTGGGATGATAATCCCTTGTGTCAAAATCTTCCATAACGTATTCGACATATAACTCTGCCATGCCTATCTGTGCGAAAGCATGGAAGAGCATGTGAGAGGCTAATCGATCAGGAAGTAACACAACGTTACCTTGCAAATCTCTCCAGTGCATTTGTTCATCTTGATGGAGGATAAAGGTAAAGTTTGGAATATACTCATTGGGATGAGTATAAACTATCTTATATTGTTTAGGACTTGGTTGATTTCTTCTATGTGGTTTTGATTGCCGATTGTCTTTTATCTTATCCCTAGGTGATGTGCTCTTGTGAGAGGAAGAAGAAGAAGAAGACATGATGTCTTCTAGGTGTGCTAATGACCGTTATATAATTTTTTATCTTATTTGATTAACTTGAAGGTTTGTTTAGGTTTCCAATGATGTGAGTGATATCCTTTATGTTCTATTCGGCGCACAAACACTTAGTCCTCAACAACGGCACCGATAATGAGTGGCAAGGTACCCCTACACTCAACCATACAAAATAAGCGTAGCACACGCGATCCGGTCGAACTCCACAGACTAAGTGCCTATGCGCCCCATGGAACACTTAGGGTTAATCATTCGTTGTCTTCCTAGACTTACTTGTAGTTGTCATGGTGTATGGTTAAGTAAGTCTGAGGTATATGATTTTTATATCTTTTATCTTTTTCTCCCATGCTAATGAGGTGAAGGGTTGAGAAACTAACTAACTCTAACTAATGTCCTAAGTCTAAATTAACTAGCGTCAGCATCTGTTCCCACTTACCGTACACACCATGAACTGATGCAACCACAGCTACCAAACGCTAATCGTCACTAGGATCACCACGGGTAACGCACGTGCTCGAAGTGGTCGTACTGAGTCACCTAACTAGCCTAAGTGCGATGAGCAACCGATTCCTTGACTAACCGTACACATCGGGGTGTACAACTACAACTAGGATTACCAAGCGTAGATCCTGAATACGCCACTAGATTACCAAGTAGTCACACTAGATGCTCGTAATCAAGTCATACTCATACCGCATGTGATGAGCAATCGATTTCTTAACTAACCGTATACATCCTTAAATGCTCGTAATCAAGTTGTACTCATACCACATTCTAGGAGTTTAAGGGTGAGAGAGAAACAATAAATAAAATCCTATTCCATGCACTGCAAGGTTTATCCAATCAAGGTTGTCTTTATTGCCGTACACAACTTGTGTTCAGGTACAATGTTGCTTAAATAAAGATCTGTTCACTCTAGGACTCATGCTATGGGCACATGGAAAATATTCTATCTCTGGAGTGTTCAAATTGCCAGAGTTTCCCTACTTCTAACTTAGGATGATGAAACAAGGCAGAGCTGCCTCTTATTTATAGATATATCGTGTATGCGATATCACAGGGGATGACGCGATATCGTGGCTTGTGCGAATCACGTCTCGTCAGGAGCTAGGGTTGATCAAACGAAATTATAACATAACTGAAACACCACAAAATTTCAAGCTTAGTACTTCTCCAACAAGAACCGGGCTAAGTCATGACATTCCTCAGCATGGCTGAAGCTTAAGGGCCCCGTCGACAGCTTCAAGCGGAGTCGAACTCAACAAGAAGCAGGTCCTAGGGACTCACAGACGGCCACAGCTACATCTGGTATCAAACATGGTAACTTTGGAGATCAAGATACTTAATTTTCACTAAGTATGCATTCTCAACGTATACGCCCAGCGTATACGCCCAAGTTTACATTCTCAACGTATACGCCCAGCGTATACGCCCAAGTTTACATTCTCAGCGTATACGCCCAGCGTATACGCCCAAGTTTACATTCTCAGCGTATACGCCCAGCGTATACGCTCAAGTTCATATCCATAGCGTATACGCCCGACATTCTCAGCGTATACGCTCGATGTTCACAACATATACGCCGGGCATATATGCCCAGCGTACATAACCAGCGTACACGCCTCACAAGTACGTTCTGTTTGTACGGTTGACATATATGCCTAGCATGCAATCCCCGAAGACGACATGGAAATAGCATTGCAGAGCAAGACTTGGTACAAGGCAGCAACCATCAGTATATATGCCCAGCGTATACGCCCGACAACCATCAGCGTATACGTCCAGCAATCATGAGCGGGTACGCCCAGCGTATACGCTTAGCATCCCCAGCACATCCAGCGTATACGTCCAGAGTCTACGCCAATAAGATACAGTGTATATGCCCAGTAGATGTAACATGTTGTACACTTGTAAATTTTTATGCTTTTGCACCTGGTCAACATGCCACGTGTCGCCCAACCCGAGTTTAACATCAAAACCTGTATAAAAGCCCCAATTTTTGACTAGATCAAGGTCGGTTGGCAAATTTTTAGAGCAAACCAGAGAGCAGAGACATGGAGAACCAGAGCAGAGAACCTTGTACACTGGACAACCCTGTACGCTGAGCATACAGCCTGTACGCTATGCCTACAGTGCGAACCAGCCCACAGTCATCCCTGCATCCACCGGGGCTTTTCGTCTGCCTTGTATCAAAGCCACAACTACGTTAGACCGGTGCATTGTAACTCTCATTTTGAAATGCCATTGTTACATTTTCTTCCTAAAATTCGTTACAGTTTGCATTAGTTGTTGCATGTATTCTATTTACGCTCTGTTCGCATCAATTACGCTATTTACGCTCTGTTTTATGCCTGTTACGCCGTTCACGTATAACCCAGTGTATAGCACCTCGGTGTCCGTTTGGGGAAATCCTTGCCTGATCTGCGTGCGGACCACTCAAGGTACTCTGCCTTCATTCATTCTAGCTCACCCTCAGGTGAAGGTAGAGTCTTCTGTGCGTGTCTAGACATCTCCAAGTCTCTGTTTCCTTCCAGCCGGAGACCGACGATTTTGGACGGTACAGAGATTGGTGCTAGAAGGAGGGCCTCTGCCTAAAACTTGCTGTGCTTTAGAGCTCTTAGCGTCTACGCTATTGAGTATACACCGACCCTTTTTGCAAACCTTCCAACGTTTACGTTGCTCAGTTTAAAACTTAGTCTGCAAACTATCCAGCGTCTACGCTGCTTCATTTAAAATTTACCATCTACAAGTCTCCCAGCGTCTACGCTGTTAACCACATGCTGACTCTGTCTGCAAAATCCCCAGTGTCTACGCTATCGAATTTATGCCGCACACACGTTACATTGTAGACTTTGTCTACGTTGTACACACAACTCTGTTTATGCTACTGACATACATGCTACACGCTTTACACTGCAGACTTTGCCTACGCTACATACAAGACTCCGTCTACGTTGTCTACACTACTGCTAAGTTTACGCTGAACACCCTATGCCGTAAACTCGTTTACGTTGTCATCCGTATATGCTACACTTTGTACGCTGTAACCCTGTTTACGTTGTACGCAGATGCTGTATACGCTGCTTAGCGTATACACTATACACTTTACGCCGTAGATTCTCTACACTGACACTATACACTGTATACTTATACATTGTCTACGCTGTCACTATACGCTGGTCGTTGAAGCCCATACGCTGAGACCCAATTTATACGCTGTACGCCACGAACGTAGGTTTACGCTGTACTAAGTACACTAATTCCATATCCCTTCACTGTGTCATATTCTTAACTGCTCATCATGAACACCGCAAACACCATCGCTACAACCACCCAGGTCATAGACCTTGTAGGAACCATAGCCGTTCAACAACCCAGGGCACAACCCACAATGGGACCCCGTTGGTCTCTTAGGTTGCAAGGGAGGAATCCATCACCGAACACCATAACTCAAGAACAGTACAACTTCATATGCGTGAAAATACAAGCCGACCTAGCTATGGACCGAGCTGAAATAGAAGTTAAGAGGCAATACGAACTCTTCTACAGGGGAGGGCAAGAGTTCATTCCTTTCCCATACGATATCATCCCTATCCAGAGCCTTACTCTAAGCTCATCACACAACTCCTCCTGCAAAGGAGCCAGTCACTAGATCAGCCTGTAGTAAATCCTCAACCGGAAGAGGAAAATGAGTTCGCTGCCCAATCTGAATATAAAGACTCATACCACACCCTTAGCCCACAAACTTATATAAACCCATTTTTTCATCCATTCACGGGCGAAACTTCATCCCTCCAGCCACTGAACATCACGCAAGTGCATGCGGCTCAACAAGACACAACCGCACTCATCCCCATCCCTCCACCAACCGACGTTCAAGTCAACACGCTTCCCCTCGCAATTTCTCCCGTAGCTACGGCACCCCCGTTCTTACAAATGTAACCCCCTCAAAACAATGTAGGAGTGACCTTCCCACCCCGTGTGATCAGGATGCCGCATGTGATTTCGGCATCTACGTCTGCCCATTATATCCCCGGGTCCAAAGTCACGGAGCCCCTTTTACCGCTGTAACCCAACAAGTTCAGGGGGTTCCTACAGAAAACATGACCGGGCAATGGGCAGCGATTGGTGCTCAACCACATCAACCCCCTCACACAATTCCACCGGTCAACATCCCCCAAACACAACCACAACAACAGCAACCCCCCGCCTACAATATGCTGCCTCTGATACCACCAGCTATAAATATTCCATAAGTACAACTGCCAACTACACAGCTTTCAACCTTCCAACCTACTATTCAACAATCTAACATGTACACCGTACAACATCCCCAAGCTGCCACCTCACCTAGTGCTCAAGATTGAGCGGATGCTAAGAAACTAATGCAGGAACTAACTGACGAGGTCAAACACCTCAAGACAGCCGCCGACGGAGAGTTGAAGGTAGTGGACTTTTACCACGATGACCCCATCAGCTCTTCCGTTTCACCCTTGACTTTACCCAAAGGTGTATCATTGACTACGCTAACTAAATATAATGGGGAGATAGACCCCAACGCTCACCTTATAACATTTAGACTCAAATGNAATGGGGAGATAGACCCCAACGCTCACCTTATAACATTTAGACTCAAATGTGCATTACTTCAAGCATGGCCACATGCCATTTTGTGAGTGTTCCCTATGTCTCTCGCAGGGAGAGCACTTGATTGGTATTGGGCCTTACCAAGAAACTCGATATTTTCTTTAGAGGAGTTGTTACATCAATTCGTTACCAGGTTCAAGTATAACTTGAAACCTGAAGTGACACTTGATAGCCTTATACAGGTCAAACAAGCACCTCTAGAACCCGTACAAAAATTTATCCAAAGGTGGAGTGCTGCTTTCAATGAGCTCCATGAGCCAATCCCACAAACATATCTGCTCATTATTCTAAAGGGGGCTGTTAACGACTTTTTCAAATCCAAGTTATATTATCTCAATGCGCGTAACCTTAATCAAGCCTTTGTACAGATTAAAAATATAGAGGAGGTGGCCCAAAATAGCCATGATCCTGCATATTTAGCCTTCAAGAATCAACACAGTAAAAAAGACAAAGAAAAGGCTAAAACAACCATAGCAGCATTGGCAGAAACGCACCAAGCAAACGTGGCACAACAAAACAAACCGTCAGTGGCCCCTACTAATTATACTAAACCTACTCCCATGAATGCACTGGAATTGTCCTCATTGCAGAACCCAACACCAAACCGTATAAGAAACTTTGAGAGGAAAGAACCCTCCCAATATACGCCACTGCCTATGAAGCCATCCCAGCTATTCGATCAACTCCTGAGGGCTGGATTAATGAAACATAAACAGTTGTCCCCAACAGTAATCCAAAGACATGACCGGTTCTGTCGGTTCAGAACCCAAGCCTAGCAACGCTGGATGAACCCCCAGTACCCAAAGGTTTTAGAATGGATTGCTTTGACAACTATCACCAACGTAACGGGCATGGTACGGATTACTGTTTCACCCTGAAACAAGATATACAATGAATGATCGACGGAGGCGAAATCACTTTTGATGAGGCCAACCCGATCCAACTGCAGAACCAGGCTATGGGTGTGTATAAAGACCCTCTCAATACCAAAGAGGCACCGTACGTTATTAACACAATCTACCTAGATAACGAACTTGAAACGCTGAGCATTAACACCATCTACTCTAACCATGAACAACAAATGCCTAACNACAAACCATTTGTAGTACGTATTCCTCCCACTGCATCAACATCCATGCCTCAATCATCATACGCCCCGCAACAGCCATATGTTGTCCGCGTACCCCCTGCTGTAGCGACTCCTAACACCCCAACACGCGAAAAATTATACGTGGTGCATGTACCTCCTACTGTCACTACCTCAAATCTACCAACAACTCCTACTCGGCCTGCCCCTTACGTAGTCTGGGTATCGCCCACAGTCGCAATAGCGGAGGTCCAACCTCCACCTAGGCTAACCGCATATGCCATTAGGACACCCGAACATCCTAGCGATCCCCAATCCTCTAATTCCCAGACATAGAATAAACCAAGCCCCTATGTCATCAAGGTGCCTAGCCAGTCTGGCACCCAATCGCAAGCGACTGTCCAACTGCAACCCCA